>OY723393.1:26036247-26489655 GCA_963210295.1 Ophion ellenae | reverse complement strand
ATAGTGATAGAGAAAACAACGTTTCATTGATTGTGGGGAATTCTATTGGAAGGCGGAATTCAATTTATTTTCTTTTAACACAAAAAATGCAGAGCAGTGAAAAAAACTACATTTGATCGATCGTGAGCTATTTTATTTGAATATCCCTCACGATTGATGAAACAATATTTTTTAAATATTTTTATTTATATATATATATATATATTTGTATATATTTGTATTATTTATTATATATTTATTTATATATATATATTTGTAACCAAGAAACCAACATTTCATCATCGCAAACAATTTTTTGTTATATCTGATAAAATTACTCACAATCGATAAAACGTTGTTTCTTTTTATTGCTCTAGATTTTTTTCTGTCGCGAATTTTATTTATATATCTTGGAAAGTATTATTATAGAAAACTTCATTGACCGTGAGTAATTTTATCATAAACATCATAAAATTCTTTGCAATCGATGAAATGTTTTTTATTGGTATGGATTCTTTTATATATTTTTTATCATAGGTATTATATATATATAGAGAGAAATAAAAAAATCTATAGCAAGAAAAAAAACAACATTCCATCGACCGCAAACATTTCATGATATATACGATGAATTTACTCACGATCGATGAAATGTTGTTTTCTTCACTGCTACGCATTTTTTTGTTTATATGTATAAATATAAAGACAAGAATTAAAATGAAAATTCAACCTGGCTCGCAGTCGTGCGGAATCGTATTTTTGTACAACCCTCACGTTCGATGCACCTGTACATACATTACGGAGCCAATGTTAATAGACGCATATTGGCTTCGAATATATATATATACATATACATATACATACATACATATATATATATATATATATATATATATACACGAATCGAGAGGACAGATGTTTCCGAGCGACATTTATTTCCAAACACTTTTCAACGTTCCGACATTTTCGGAGCAACTTTGCCTCGCGATGACGAAACTTGGTTCGTCTCTTTTCTCTCCATTCCATCGACTCAAACAAACCCAGAAAGACAAATTCTTTAACGCGGGTCATCTGTTTGAGTGTGAAAATTCGTAAAATTTTCATAACGGCGCCGCCATTTCGAGCGTCCAAAAAATCACCGTCTTTGAGTGAGATGATAAACGTCAGACCCTTGAACCGTGATTTGCCGTACAATTATTGCAAATTTGACGAATCGCGATATTGCGAAGAAAGTTTTATCATTCGGGCGAGAAATTTTGTATGAAAAAAAAAAAAAACATATATCGAGAGCAAGGTTCGCAACCCCATTTGTTTTTCGTTGACAGTTTTTGACTCTGTCGCGAGGGAGCGTTTGCAATTTGCTTGGATGGGCAAAGTGCTGCGAAAATGGACTCCTCGTGTGAAAAAGATTTCGAGAAGCAATTGGAGGAGTTTGCCGTGCGAGAGAGAGGGAGAGAGGGAGAGAGAGAGAGAGAGAGAGAGAGAGAGAGAGAGAACGTGGATAGAATTGAAAGAAAGTAGGCAAAGGAAGAGCAACGGAAAGCGATACAAGAGGATCGAAGAGTGACCAAAATGGCGGGACACTCGAGTTTCACGGTTACATTTGCCACGCCTGAAGTAATACGTAATTTTTTTTGTTCGCCCGACTCTCTCGCCTCGTCACCTCGCGTTATGTCTCATAATACATTTTTATCTTACACGCGCACATACACGCGCGCGCATACGCACCAACGCGCATACCCACGTGTATGCAAACGTTTGTTTGCGCGCGCGGGCTTACGAAATATCGTGCGAGCGCTACATACAAATTCGGCGAGGGGAAACCGACAGTTCATCGAAGAGGCAATGAGGAAGAAGAGTGAAAGTGCACGTTCACAAAGTCCCAATGCCGAAGGAACGCTCGCTCACCAAAGTACTCGTAGAATCGAACGACGAAGAAGGAAAGTGCGCGAACTCGTGAAACGTGAAATGGCCCGATTCAAAAATCTTTGTACAGGTTGTCTCAAAATGACCTGACATTTGAATTCATTAATAAAACGTATTATTCATTTGAAAAGTACGAATATTTTTTTTTTTTATTCAAGGTACAAACATGGAGGTTCCGTGTGGAACACAATATCCGATAAATGGCCGCCTCGTCCCTGTTTGCAAACGTTCACTCTTTTGACGAAATTTTCAATAACATTTTGGCATAATTGCGGACTAATTTCATTAAGGGGTTACCCCCACTTGCGATTTTGAAAAAATCGATTTTTTTTTATTGCATTTTTTTGAAGTATAAGTATCTGAGAATATGTCCTGAAAATTTCAAGTCGATCCGAACAAAATTGACTGAGATATGAGCGTTGAAAGAGAAGAATCCGCGTTGAAAGAGCGTTGAAAGAGAAACTTTAAACGCGTTTTTCTCAAAATGGCGTTTCTGAAGTCGGTGACCAAGATTACTCGAACACTAATGAAATGAGCTTCTTGAAATTTTGCAGGCTTATTTAATACATAAAAATGTAATCTTTAATCGTTCGATTTTTTTTTCGAAAAAAATGGCCTTTTTATAGCCAAAAAACGGCCGTTTTTTTTTCGTTAAAATCGAACCATTAACTTTGACTGTCCGCCATTTTGTGAAAAATGAATATTTTTTAAAATCCTTCGATTAAAGACTAGTTTATACTTATATTTGACTAAATCCATCCGCATTTTTTTTTTTTCAGATGATCCACTTCGCCGCAATGTTGGTCACCGCAAACCGTGTATATAAAAACATTATTTCATTGACGGCCATTTGCCACTAAACAATGTAATATTTTTCAATAAAAAAATTACTAAAAGTTCTTCAAGATGTGTTCTTTAAGATGGTATATTGATCGATTAAAAAAGTTTTGTAGTTTTCTTCAAAAAAATTCTCGAAAAAGGCCTTTTTTTGCGCTACAAGTGGGGGTAACGCCTTAATGGTGCGGTCCATTGCTTCCTTGAGCTCCGGAATGGTCTGTGTATCATTGACATGCACTTTTTCTTTCGGAAAAGTCCAAAGAAAGAAGTCCAATGGCGTAAAATCGCACGATCTTGGTGGTCAATTAACATCGCCGCGGCGCAAGATAACACGACCATGAAACTTCATCTGCAATAACTGCATTGTTTCGCCCGCAGGGTGTTGAAAGAATATGTCTTCCAAGTACATGCCATTTATGCCATTTATGGGATATTGTGTTCCACATGTAACCTCCACGTTTGTACCTTATATTAAAATTAAAATATTCGTACTTTTCAAATAGATAATACATTTTATTAACAGATAAAAATGTCCGGTGATTTTGAGACACCCTTTATAATCATTTAAAAAAAAAAACGAAAAATCACACCCGATCTAGTGAAGCGACGGCGGGGATAGTTTCGAGAGCACGATGATGGAATTGCGGCGAGACGAGCTACAGTTCCATAGGAATCGTAACTATTCGATTCGTAACTGCGATAAAATAAAAGCTGATCTGCGAAGATCTTTTTTACGGGTTTGTCAAATTCAGACGAGTTCCTAAAGGTCTTACTTTGGAAATGAACCGACCCGGAAAATGCATTTTCAGATATATGCATTTTTTTCTAGCCCTTAAGGGGTTATATACAGTTGAAATTTTAGAAAAATCGATTTTGTTTAAATTAATTTTCGTAATGTACAAATATTCAAGTACCCACATAGAAAATTTCTTCTCAATGCGGCGAATATTTTCGAAGTTACACGCACATTTGTAATTAAGTGTCAAAGCGTTCGCAAGTGCTTTTGAAACTTTAATCGCGTTTTTCTCAAAACTGTGTTTTTAAAGTCGGTGAGCAAGATTTCTCGGAAACGTCTGAACCTATCAGTCCCAAATTCTAACACAATCTTTTCAAGTATATTTTTTAGTAATAAATCGAAGATTTTTTCTCACCGATAAATATTTTTCATTTTATAAACAATTTAAGGCCTAAATTTCTTCCAAAAATCGATTTTTTTCTTTCAGAAGCCGCCATTTTGTCAAAAAATTATTATTTTGCTTATTCCTTCGATCAATTACAAGATAATCCATTATATTAACGAAATATTTTTGGTTTTTTCATGTCAGATGATCCAGTCCAGAGATATCGTGCTCCCGGAGATCAGCTATAGCAGCTTTAAAAATAATTATTTTTACAAATGAAAAATGTTAAAATGCAGTTAAAAGTCACCATAATATATGTACAAATTTTACGTTAATATATTTAAAAGTCGTCGCAAGGAAAATTCTTGAAAAATCGATCTTTTTGGACCTCCTGACTGTATATAACCCCGTAAGGATTAAATAAAACTGTTTTATATACACCTCAAGGGTTCTGCATAGGCATGGCTTTGAAGTTTGCAACGTTGGAATGCAACGAAAGTTATTATATTCGATAATTTTTTGTCCATCAAGGTCGTGGATCTCTAATGATGAGAAAAACCGTTTCGGTGACTTTTGTGACCTAAATCGGCAAACAAAATATGAGCAATAGAAGAAAAATTCACTTTAATTAATTAAATTAATTAAGATTTTTATTTATTGCATAGTTTCATAGGTCTCAACATTAATTTTCAACAGAGATTTTAAAAAAATTGCAAAAATTGGCGGGATTAAGGCGATTTTTGTGAACGGTCACAACTCAACATGATCGGTTTATAGGGTGTTGGAGTTTGCATCGTAGGAACACTACGACAGTTCTTTTTCATATTTTTCATGATTATACAAATTCTGTTTTTTTTTCTTCAGACTTACACTGTTGTTCGCTAAATGATTACGATGAAAAACGGTCGGGCGATTTTTGCAGGGAAGATCGGCTAAAAAAATGGGTGCGATCAAAGAGAAAGTCGATTTTCATTGCATTCCAACGGTGCAAGCGTGAATGTCATCGGTTTAGTATACTAAAAGTCCATTTTTTTTCTTCACTTTTCATTGCCGGTCACCCCAGCTGCCATAACCACCTACCCCGATTGGCCATGCAGCAACAGCGGCACTTTCTTTAAATAATAATAACCTCATTGTTTATCAATATTCTCCAGTACAAAAAAAATAAAAAATTTCAAGACTATGTATGAATTGTGTGTGTAAAATTACGACCTAGTAGGCCCATTACTCTTATCGGAAAAAAAAAATTGAAAATCGACCTGTCGTTCGGTCCCCAAGCTTATGCAGACCTATTAGCCCTCATAACCGCGGCACCAGAAAAGTAATCATCAACGATTGATTCTAATGAACCTGTTCTACATTGATTACCAACCGAATAGCTTCCTCATAAATGCATTAAGGCTATCGCACGTCCTTCCGAAAAGAAAATCGTATTTTCTCAAGCTCCACTCAACGCAACTAGACAAAACAAAGTGCCTGAAATTGCAAAATTCTGAGAGCGCTTATTTTCACACACAAAATATTCGGTTAACTCTTCCTTGACACACTGGGTCATTTTGACCCGAACGAATTTGACATAAAACGCTCACTTTCCCAAAATTCAAAGTTTTCAATTATTCTTTACATTTCAATTTTATACTTTGCGAATTTCAATCATGCAGACATATTAAGAAATATTCAAAAGTGTATACCGAATTTGTTAAAATAAAAAACTGACCGACGAGTAGTTAATACCGGGTGGATAAAAAACTATCCGGGTCAAAATGACGCAAAAAACTCGTGGCCAAATATATGTGTGTCAAGGAAGGGTCAAACGGTTGCACCTCGTTCGTGATCGGAAAATGATACATTTTCGTGACTTTTGTCTGGGAAAATGTGGGCAGTTTTTCAATTTTTTTTACATTAAAATGTATGGTTGGGGCGGCGTCAAAATTCCGAACTTTACATGACAAAAACGCTCAAAACTCCGAAAGAATTTTGCACGAAAGACCAAACCTACGAAAATCTCAACACCGTCAAAATAATTCGGCTATGGAAGTTTTTAAAGAATTTTTTTTATTAATAATTGATTTCACGTCAATTTTGAAATTTGTCCAGATAATGTTATACGTCCTGCATCATTTACAGTCAACTGTGTAGACTTTCGCTGGCATGATCATCACACAGGGGCCGGCTACAAACGCCCATAAATCCCTCAATTTTAAACAAATGGACTTGAAATTCTCACTCAATATTTTCGAAATCCCACATTTTCCGAATCCGTCAAAAGCCAAAAATCGATATTTTCCAAAAATTCAACCAGGTTCAAGCCCTTAAAAGCTTCAGCCGCTGTGATCTTCGCTCGCACAGACAGCCGGAAGAACGAAATTTCGAAAATTAACGAATATCTTATCGACATTGCACTCTAACCCTGCCAGCTTAACGTCAGACTGAAAAAATACGACCTCGAAGCTTGCATCGTTGGAAGACAACGAAAATGAATTCATCTTCCACTTATACATTTTTTTTTGACGATTTACGCTAGGGCAAACCACTCGAACGGTTTGTACGTATTTTTATTACAGATTTACTGCCTTAAGTTGCAAATAGATGGTTTCGAATAGTAATCAAAAAGAAGAAGTAAAAACAATCGTTGCATCGCAACGATCCACACTTCAACGTCATGAAAAAATTAATAAAAACAAATAAATAAAAACTTTAGCGTCATGAAAAAATAATGAAATGTAGGTACAGACGGTCACTCCATTTTTATAGTCTTATATAGTGTATGTGTTTGCGAGAATGGAGAGTGAGAGCGGTTTTGGTGGATAATGGGAATGGGGAGCCGAGTGGAATTGGCGGCTGGGGACTTGCCCCCCCCCCCACCCCCTGCAAGAGCAGCAGCAACATGGCACACACGAGGCCTGACCTGCCCCAAAAAATCGAGTCCCGGCGGTTCGGCAAGTGTGTGGTGTGCCCCGATGTATCGAGCTCCCTATATATATATATATATATATATATCGAATAATACACGCGTGGTTTTAGTGCGCGTGTTCGTCGGTCGGTCAGCACACGAGCCCAAGTGTGTAAAATGTATCGAGGGCGTCTCCGTATGGATAATTCGGCTGAAAGTCGGCAAGAGAGACAAAGACAGCGCGAGGAAGAGGGAGAAAGAAAGAACGAAAGAGAGAAAAGGGGGGTCGGAGAATACGTGAATCGTTTGTACATCGAGGGGGGAAACAAGATACGACTCCGAAACGATGTAATAATGGCAAAGTGACCATAAGAACCAAAGGAGACCCTCATCGTCCAGTCCCCCTGTACATACATATTTATGCCACTGGAACAAACCCGAATGCTCGATTAAACGATTGAATTAAAACCGGATTACGAATGTTCGTACCCTTGCATGTAAGTAACACAAGTCGGATAGATTCTCGACGAAATATGATGGCGCGGAAAATCTCGCACCGTCTATAATCCATTCAATGTTTTCGCATACACTTTTGGATTCAACGAAGAGCAGATCTTGACGATCTGTCAGAACGACCGGGTCGAAGGCTCATGATCAAGTCATGATCAATTTCCCTGCATCAAGGGGTTCAGGCCACTGCGGAAATTGCAGAAAATCGTTCGTCGCTCGAGGCAACTCAAATTGAAGAGGAAGGTCCAACGTAATGATGGTAGAGTTTGTATCGTTGGAACGCAAGGGAAACTGACTATTTTTCATTGACTTTTCTTTTCGGCCGATTTAGATAGTCGGAATCATTCGATCGTATTTTTATTACAGATTTACGACCTCAAGTTGCCAAAAAAAAAGGTTTTGAATAATAGGACAAATTAAGGCCACAGTAACGGGTATAAAATCATGTGCGAATTTAACAATTTTTTTTCGTATGAAAAAGTGATTTACTCGTGAAATTAATTACACATCTATTTAGTACGAATATCAAGCTGTTAGAATTTTTTTTTCGATGTACAAAATGGCCGTCTACTCGAAACTTTTCGAAACAGCTTTTTTCCAATTGGCGTGACAAATAACTTCAACAATTTTCACTCGATTTACTTCAAATTTAAAAGTTATGTTCCTAATTGCATTTCGCAGAGAAGTACGTACGGAATTTCTGATTAAGGTAGTTCCTCTGCGAAAATCTCAACCAAAAGTTTACATAGCATGTTCATGTTTGAAAGATTGATAATTGGTTTAATTGGCAATGAATAAAATTAAAAACTACGCAATATTGACTCGGTACTAGTAGATAATACGATGGATATCATTTATTGCCGTAAAATATATTTTGTATTGTGTTTTTGATCGACCATTGCCAGTAAACTTTTTGCCGGGACTGTCCAGGCTTTGCCCCAATTGTTTTTTTTCCAGGCCTTGCCAGGCTTTGCACCAAAATTGTGAAGGCTTCTCATGGTTATATCTTGGAAACTAGATGGTGAATCATTCTCATTTTTTTTCACATTATTCGTGATATCTTACTGTAGCTTATCCTCGTTTTTTATCAATTTCTTAATTTTAGTTTTGACGGTAGAATTAACGATGCTCTGTTTGCCCATCATAACACATTTGTTACGTGTAAACCAAGCCAACTTTAAGTGTAAATATCTCAGGTTTGGGGTGGTCAAACTTATTCAAATTGCACAGATGTTTGGATAATGTATTAAATAACGTATATGTCGAATTTCAACCATTTCTTAATTCAACTCTTCTGTGGAGGTACTACCTTAATCGAAAAGTTTTCATTTTATGAGCGGTTTGTGAGCAGTTATAATGAAATTTTTCACTGAAAATTCATTTCTTTAGTTCAAATACCTACAACTTTTGAATAAAACGATATTTTTTTAATTCCGTACGTACTTCTCCAGGTATTCTAAGGTAGATTGACGAGAATTTTTGTTTTTTGTTGTAGGTAAAAAATTGGGGATGCCAAATGTGACGCCACGGGGCGCCTAAAAAAAGGTAACAAAAGAAAATATTAGTAGTCGGCCTTTTTGTACATTATATATTTTGTACATTATATATATTTAGAATATATATATATATATATATATATATATATATATATATATATATATATGTGTGTGTGTGTGTGTGTGTGTGTGTGTGTGTGTGTGTGTTTGTGTGTGTGTGTGTGTAATTAATTTTATGTGTGAATCACTTTTTCATACGAAAAAAATTGTTAAATCCGCACACGTTTTTTATGCTCGTTAATATGGCTTAAGGCCTTAAGAACTAAAAGATCGTTGCATTCCAACGATGGAGACATCAACGACATCCAACGGATTGTGCTGGAATGGCAGATTGAAAGGGTCTCGAAGTTTGCATCGTTGGAACACACCGAACATTGATTCCTTTCATTTATAACACCCCTTTTTTTGGCCAATTTAGGCTACGAAAATCATTCAGACGTTTTTACGTATTTTTATTATACGTTTCCCTCAATTTGCAAAAGAATGGTTCTGAATGATAATAAACATAACGAATTGAGAGCGAAAAGCGTTGCGTTCCAACGATGCAAACTTCAACGTCATAGATTGAAGGTAAACTTATGATTACAACGATATAACTGCTGGGGAAACGTAAAAAATTTTCTCGGAACTATGCTTTTCAAAACGGTGTACACGATTTCTCGACATCTAACGAACCGATTGACTTGAAATTTGGTACACTTGGCCAGTGTAATAGTAGTTTAGTCTTGACCGACGTTTTTCTTGTAAACTTTTTTTTTCATCAGCTATTTACAATAACGATGACATTTTTTATCGCAAAAATCGAGAAAATAATAAAAAAAATTTTGTTTGATTGAAACACGATTTAAAAAAAGCTTTGTCAAAGCTTAGCCAATATTATCTACTTTAAGAGGAAAAAAACCGTTTTTTTGTTGTTTCAGATCAACCGGGTGGCCAAAATCAAGTGCACCGTCGAGCCCCTCACGTTCAAAGGCTTTCTCTCACTCTCTCTCGATCTTCCGCCGAGCGAGCCCTCTCCGTGACGCACCGCGTCGTCCCTCGCCAACGATCCGAAGCCACCATTGCACACCGAAGATCTTTGGGGACCGTGCCAACAAATTGGTGCTAATATGGACCACCTTAATTTGCTCCACCAAAAAAAACGTACTTCCGATTGCCCATGATACAAAATAATAATCGAATGTAATCCCGTATTTTCATAATTAAAAACAAAAAATGTAAATAATAAATCGTATGAAAAAATATGATAAATTGTGTGAATAAAATATAACGTGAATAAAACAATTGAATGTAAACGATTTAGATAAAAGGGCAGATATTTCTCGTATTCCAATTAGCCTTTTTATGGTCGACTGGATTACAAATAGCTGGTAATCCCTTCTGGGCTTGACCGGAAGGTTAAGGTGGATTTCCATCTTGGAGCGAACTTTTACTTTATTAGTCCTCCGGTTTTTTTGGTGCATATCACACGATCTTTGTACAGGTTTTTGTCTTAAGGAGGTTGCTCAGCTATCGCGAAATAGTAAAAATTCGCTGAAATTTATTGCGGATATTTGCGAACAGCTGTTACGATTCCGTGTTAAATTTCAAGTACTTCGTCTGCGTGATTGTTGAACAATTAATTATTGAAGTTAGGCTCTTATACACGGGCAACATAGCAAATGCTTCATGAGAACTCCAATGCGACTGTCGCAACGTAATAAAAATAGTAAGAATTGAATGGAAATAGGCGGAAAAAAATCTTGAGATTTTTATAAATAATTTCAACGAAGAGTACAGCGTTTTGTCTGTCTCATTACCGCGATATTCGTGAAATAAAACAGGAAATTTCAGCTGATTCGCGTAAAACGATAAAGCGCCCTACGGCACGTGGCAACGCTGCTGTCAAGTCCGCCATTTTGAATAGCCGCCATAATTTGTAACGCACAAACTATTGCTTTCTTGCTATAAATTTCTTACCGCGGTTTCATAAAGAGTATTCAAATATTTCGAATCAGCCTTTACAGAAGCTGCAGTGCATGTGTTTCGACATAACCTTCAAATCAATTACGCGTCGTCCCTCGACAGCGCATTCATTTTCCGGCTCAACTACTTTTTTCCGCCGCTTTCCAGCTTGTACTTGCTCCAACCGTCGATTGTACTGTTTTTCGGCTTGCATTTGACCCTTCCATCTTTTCATTTTCGCCGAACAAAAAAAAACGGAATTCGCGAAGAATGTTTGACAGCTACGCGCTCACGATGTGGCGTTCGTATCTGAGCTCAGTGATACCAGTTGCTGAGAACTAGCGCGTTTGCCACACTGAGAAAAAAAAACCAATTGAATCAAAAAAATATATTGGTTGATCCAAATGAATGGGCTGCTGCGGAGTGCCATCGATATATGAGATTGTTTCAATACTATAAAATATTGGAAAATGTGATTTATTTAAATAACATATTATTTTATTTGAAAAAGCTCTTCTGGTCGCTGAATATCTACATTATCCTTCAAATAAAATTGTATTCTATTGAAGGGGTTACCCCCACTTGCGATTTTGAAAAAATCGATTTTTTTTTATTGCATTTTTTTGAAGTATAAGTATCTGAGAATATGTCCTGAAAATTTCAAGTCGATCCGAACAAAATTGACTGAGATATGAGCGTTGAAAGAGAAGAATCCGCGTTGAAAGAGCGTTGAAAGAGAAACTTTAAACGCGTTTTTCTCAAAATGGCATTTCTGAAGTCGGTGACCAAGATTACTCGAACACTAATGGACCGATCTTCTTGAAATTTTGCAGGCTTATTTAATACATAAAAATGTAGTCTTTAATCGTTCGATTTTTTTTTCGAAAAAATGGCCGTTTTATAGCCAAAAAACGGCCGTTTTTTTTCGTTAAAATCGAACCATTAACTTTGACTGTCCGCCATTTTGTGAAAAATGAATATTTTTTAAAATCCTTCGATTAAATACTAGTTTATACTTATATTTGACTAAACCCATCCGCATTTTTTTTTCAGATGATCCACTTCGCCGCAATGTTGGTCACCGCAAATCGTGTATATAAAAATATTATTTCATTGACGGCCATTTGCCACTAAACAATGTAATATTTTTCAATAAAAAAATTACTGAAAGTTCTTCAAGATGTGTTCTTTAAGATGGTATATTGATCGATTAAAAAAGTTTTGTAGTTTTCTTTGAAAAAAATTCATGAAAAAGGCCTTTTTTGCGCTACAAGTGGGGGTAACGCCTGAAATCATTCTACATACAATCCGTAGATGTATTGGATGAAATAATTAAGCGGTTGCTACAAGCACTTTTTATTTCGTACAAAAATATAATCAATAGAATTAATTATTTCTTTACTACATCGAAACGAATATGCCATGGGACGTAAGTTTTTCAATTTGTTTTAAATCTTAAATAAAAAGTGAGCATTAGAATGATCATCCACGATAATAGTGGAGAGAATATCAGATATCCAATGGAATATCCATGGAGAGAATATCAGATATTCAACTGATTAGAACAGATACTACACTTTGATCTTAGCCACAGGCCAAGAAGCGACACTCTGTAGAGTTTCTCCAGCGTTTAAGTAGATTTTCGGTTCGCGCTACGCTTACGAGAAACGAGCGCGCGTGCGGCCTCTAGCGGTTACTCCGAGAACTACGGGTTTCCTCACACCTATAATTTCGGTGGCGCTCGGCCATGATTTGGTTGAGTTTTTTCAACCAAATTTGCAAGCAACAAATTTTCCTTTCGCATAATTTTTTACCCAATTCAGACATTCGCTTAATATTTTTAAATCAAAATAAAATATTAATATTTTAACGAATAATGTACTTAAAATCAATATCGGATATGGTGAAAACAACAAAATAACATATTTACTCAATAGAAATTTTATTTGAATCAAACGAGCGAAATGCAATTTTTCTTGTATACTCGAATCAACAATATTCATGTTGTGAATTGAAACGGTTTTTCTTTCGCTGCAGAAATTGCATTCAAAACTATATAATTTGTTCGCGATAATGTTTCAGATAGTTTCAATAATATATTGTTCTCGGCTAACAATATATCTTTTGAATGAAAAAAAAAACTTTCAATTTTATCATGTCATTGAAGTCAATAGCGTTTTGTTTCGACCAACAATTCCGATTATTTACACCAACAATTTTACAATTGAATCAACGAAATTTCATTCAACAACACCAATGATATTGGATCAATGATTTTTTTTCTCAGTGCACATTTCAACTTGGTCAATAACTTATTCGCGATGTCAATAAAGGAAAGAGATTAATAACATTTCTAAACAGTCAGTTATACGCATTCCACGAATTTCTTAGCTGAAATTCATTTATTTTACGTAACCGAAAATTTGATTATTCGGGGTTGGCGCCCGTGTTTGAGCATATGCGTCCCCCTCTTGTCGCCTGCTCCGCAAAGACCCGGCGATCTTTCCTTTGAAAAAAAAAAGAACGAAAAAAGTCGTGTACTCTCGAGCCACTTTATTACTGAACGATTTTACGAACGACGAAAGCAGGGGATGGATATTAATATGAACCATTCGTAAAGAAAGAGAAGAAGGCTCTCTACAGTCTAAGGTTACGAAGACCGGAAGCGAGCAGTGTCGAATTGCCTCGAAGAAAGAGCTTCTGCTTGAGAAAACAGACGGGAACCGGAAAAGTCGTACACGGTTGAGGCAAAATTTGGGCTCCAACGATATCCCTCTAAAGAAAATGACAATGAGACGAAGGTTCGTTGATGCTTTTGCGGTGAATTCGAGCATAAATTTCACGATTAAAATGGTGGTCCATATTGGCACCAAGCTCGGTGTTACAGGACTCCGCAAAGGCGGGGTACGTCATCGCGAGAAACCACGACGACGCCGACGCCCTTCTTGGATTCTCTTGGCCTCCCCACTTCTTCATATCCATGAACACTTGTGCACCCAAACATCAACCATATGTACACACTTACATACACACTTTTCCTCCCTTGCTCCCTTTTATATCGCCCATCCCGAAAAACAATGACCCTCTCTGTCTTATAATTTCATTCCCGAAAAATCCGCGCCGTGGTCCAGGATCGCTCGGTGCAGACGAAATTGGATGGGGATCGAGGGAGGGCTGGCTCCGCACACACGTGATTATATCGGCGGGTTTTATAGGTCCGGCGCGTCTTGCGTTACGGAGGTTTGGAGCCTTAGCCACAATCCAAGATTAAATGTGAAAAAAATATGTGTTATTGCCTAGACTATACTGAGTCCTTGCGAATTTTTTGAAATTTTTTCGCGACAAAACACCCGAGTTAAATAATAGTTTAATGTATGTTATTTTTTTTTACTTTTTAACACCAAGATTTAAGTCTAAACCATTTCTAACAACGGTTCAACGCAGACTAAACCTTTGTAAACATTCAGGAAAGAAACATCCATCTTGTCCATCGTAGGCATTATTATAAATTACTACAAACTTCATTCTCACAAGGAACATCACTTAAGGGGAGATATACACCTAGATGGTCGAGGTCGAGGATTTAGAAGCTTTGAACATTCCGTCGACTGTAGAAGACCTACACTATGGGCCTGGTATCGATGATTCCATGCGAAGTTGACAAATTTCATGATTTATTCATTCCCAAATTTTCAAACGCGTTTTTCTCAAAACCACGTTTTTCAAATCGGTACCCGAAATTTCTCGAAAACCAATGAACCGATTCCCTTGAGGTTTTTTGTGGTTATTCTATACACCATTATCTAGTACTTGTCATGGGATTTTTTTTCCGTTACTTAGTTGTTTTGTAGGCAAAATAATAACTAATATTTGGCCCAAAAATCACTATTTATGTTCAAACGTCCGCCATTTTGTCGTAAATCGATATTTTTAAAATCGGCTATGACAAGTACTAGATTATAGTATCTAATTTAATAATCTTTTTGGTTTTTTTTTCAGATGATTTTTGAAGAAACGCCAGTGGGTATAGGCAGATTTTTCTTACCACGCTCCAAGGATCATGCGATATCCTTGTATATTTTTGATATTTTTAAATAAAGAAAATTAAACATATTTCTGAATGTATATACTTTTAGATAATTAAAACCCCAATCCGAAATTTCAAATAGTTTTGCTTGAAAAAAATTCACAAAAATGACCTTTTTCCGGCTCCTAGGTGTATATCTCCCCTTAAGGCGAGAGCCCGAATTAGATGGCCCAAAAAAGCGTTTTTTCGGGATTTTTTTAGGGAAACCAAACAACTCAGCGTAGTAAACATTGAGGTATCATTTCATGTATATTTAAAACGTATATAAAAAAAGTTCAACATGAAACAATAAATGACTGTAGATTCATCAGCCTATTCCATGTGCGCCTTGCCATTGCAGTCCCCAATCGGCGGGAAATATGCAGCTCGTAACTCTTGAGTGAACCAAATAGACCGAAAAAATTCTCAATTGTCATATATTTTTCTTCTGGGTGAATTAATGTAAAGCTGCAAAAATCGTAAAATAACTTTACGCAGGTTCGAAAAAAGGTGTTTAAAAAAAAAACACTTTAACGTGCTATAAAAATTATTTTGCAACACTTTTTCGATTTTTTTATTTACTTAGAAGAGATTTTCATACTGAAGATAATAAACTTTGGTTTGATTCAATAGGTCGTTTAGTTTTTTTTGCTATCACAACCGCCAATTTGGAAAAATCGTAAAAATGAAAATTGGCGAAAATGCGCTTTAAAGTTTTCAGTAGGAGGAAATATCAATCGATTCTCTGCTTTTGGCCTTGTATCTTCGAAAATATTTACAATTTGCCTCTGTACCTTTGTAAATATATTCTTGAATAGTTTATCTATCGAATTAAGCGATAAAAAAATTGGATTTTTCGGACTTTCTAATTCAGGCTCCCACTATAGAATAATTAAAAAGGTAAATAAATGATGGGGTGACACGCCTTTCTCTGAGGGGTCGTTTCCTCCCTTAGAAATTCTCCCCCGAAGATTAAAAAAAATACATGTCTAATAGTTTTCAATGCTTTATTACATATATGAGTTTCAACAAAATCGGAGGCGGACACTTAAGTGATGTTCCTTATGAGTTGTATAAAACATTCCGTGACGCAGTTTTCTTCACAAGAATCATTGATAATGTTATACTTTTTCAAGTTGGCAGTAGCACAAAAGTTTTTTTTTTATTTACGCGATGAAAAATATAAAAATGAATAATCTTGCCCTTTAATCATATATTTTATGAAAAACTATTTTTACATAATAAATTATTATAATATTATTTTGAGTTATATTTTTATTTTATGGTGTCGAAGTTTGCATCGTTGAAATGCATCGAAAGTTATTCACTTTTATTATTATTTAAAATCCTTGTCTCGCAGCTTTTGGTTATAAATTTTTAATAAGGATTCTCGAAAATGTTTTAGTCATTTTCGGAGCCTAAATGTGCCGAAAAAAATATATATTTTTGCTGAATTCCAACGATGCAAACTTCAATACCATTTTGTTTCATCGCGGCAATGCCACTCCCATGTGCGATCGATGCACATTCGCGATTGATGAACAATTATTCATTTTCATGGCCTAGTTTACGCATACATATTCTCTCGTTATCCATAATCCTGGTGGTCTTGAACTTTGCATCAATGCGCTGCAGCGAAATTTCTTTTTTTATGCTTTTGTTATTCAACAATATATTTTTTGTCATATTTTAATTCTAGATCTCGAAATAAGCGACTTGAAAATGTTTAAGGGATGTTCGTAGCATTTGCCAAAAGAAATTCGAATAATTGAAAAATAATCACTTTCCTTGCATCCTGTAGCTGTTTCTTTTTCATCGTACGTCTACGATTTATATTTTTATTTTCGCATTTTTATTATTTTACAAATCATTGTTTTTCACATTTAAATTCAGTTTCCAAAAAAACCGACTTGAAAAATAATTAATCGATTTTCGTAATATTTGCCAAGAGCTTCACTCTCATTAACCCTGTCGGTGCTTCTTTATACCATGAAAGTTTGCATCGTTGGAATGCAACGAAAATATTTTTTGTTCGTATTGGCCAATTTTTTCCGTCAAATTTCGGCTACAAAAGTCATAGACATATTCTTGAAGATCCTTCTTGGGGATCCATAATTTAAACCTGCACCATAAAGAATGTAGGTAGCAATAGAAATAACGAAGAATTTTCGTTGCATTCCAAGGATGCAAACTTCAACACCATGTTTTTTTTTTCATCGTACATCAACGATTTATATTTTTCTTTCCGCATTGTCATTACTTTACTGAATATTGTTTTTCACATTTGAATTCTACATGTCGAAGAAAATCCAACTTGAAAAATTATTGAGGGATTTTCGTCATATTTGCTAAAAGAAAGCCAAACAATTGAAAAATATATATTTTTATTGCATTCCAACGAGACAAAGTTGTTTCTTTTTTATCGTACATCTACGTTAGGAAAACATCGAGATGAAAATCAAGCCACCGTCTGTCAAAAGGTTGGCTAATATCGAGCGGAAAGCGGGATCACATTGCGCCCATCTATTTGTCTTGTCACTTTATGGTTTCTGGCGATCCCGACGAAGTAGTAAAGAAATGAAGAAAAAAAAAAGTATATTAGCCTCCTAAGGCGAAATGTTTTTTTTTTCCGTCGGTATCCTCGCGAATCTTTTCGAACGTGATCGGAAAGGCCGGTCTTTACACACACATGTATGTATGTGTATATATATATATTGCAACAAAAATAACACCGGGAAGATTTTCTTATCTGTACTTGTGGCAACGAGGCGAGGGCGATCAAATTTACCCTGTTGCCGAGGGTTGCGTCGCCGCGATACACATACACAACGAGTGGAAAAAATCGTTCGTCGATTAATTCTCGAAACGAGCATCGTATTGCAATTCAATAGGGAGATGGATATTATAAGAAAAATAGTGACACATTTATGTTCCTGAAGTGTGCATCGTTGGAATGCAACGAAATTTTTCGTTAGTTTTAGTTTTTCTCCATTTTCATTGTTATCCAAAATCACTTCTGATCGATTTAGGTTGTAGATCTCTAATAACGATCTTTGAAAAGGTCACAGTAGCTTTGACATGCAAGAAAAACATTAGCAATTGAACAAAAATTATTTTCGTTGCGTCCCAACGATGCAAACTTCGACATCATGACATATTTAGACCCGCCATGGCAGAATAATCAGCAAAAAAGGAAAGAAATACAATGAGAATAATTAGATTGAAGTTTCGATTATTGGAATTCAATAAAAATCAATATTTCACGAATGCTTTGATTTTTCTGGCCAATTTCGCCGACGATAATCCCTGGACCATTTTTCAAATTACTCGTTCCAAGGTCTACGATAGAATTATGATATTGAAGTTTTGTACCGTTGGAACGCAACGGAAATTATTTTTTTCCAACTTTCGATTTTCTTTGGCAGAACAAGGCTAGGACGAACATTTTTTATTAATTCTCGTCAGAGACCTACGACCTAAATATATCGAGAAAGATTTTAGATAACGATAAAAATAGAGAAAAAAGGAAAATAACAAAAATGTTGTTGCACTCCAACGATGCAAACATCAACATATAGAAATTTGTAAAAAAAAAAATTTCGTATAATCGTAGAAATGAGGAAATGGGAATATACGGAAGGAAAAAACTGTCCATTCAAACGATCCAAACTTTGACATCACTGAGATTAGCTTAGCGACAAACAAATATTAAATTAATCATGTAAAAAAATTACGTTGAAGTTTGCATCGTTGGAATGCAACGATATTACTTTTTCACCTTCAATTTGTTTATTCTCATCGTCGACCAGTCTTTTATTTTGCAAATTGAGGTCGTGAATTTCAAATAAACATGGGCAAAAAAAGTTTGGAGGTTTCTCACTGCCAGAGTAGGCCAAAAAGAAACGAGCGATTGAAAAGAATTAATCTTCGTTGCATTGCAACGATGCAAACTTCAGCGTCGTACAATAAAAATCTGACCAAACACCGAACTATTTTTTTACTATCAAGCCTCGCAAATATCACTGTTTCTTTTCCTCAAATGGAAACGAACTGTTAGATCCTTGACATTGTACCAAGTAGGCGTTCTTTTTTAAATCGTAATATCATAGCCCAAACCATTTTTGCACTCGGTAAAACGACAACTTTGATTCTTAATATTTAGAAAGTCTGTCGTTTTGTTTTGATATTTATTATTTTTTAATTTTGCGCTCATTTGCCTAGAAAATCTTGTCCACAGATATTGGGTTTTGTTTACACTAATGAAAATTAATGGGGTAAGGTTCCGATCCCCCCCATTGAGCTGAAATTTTGCACAAATCTTTCTTTTAATATTTTGAGACAATGCCCAAAGGGATTTTTGGCGGCGCGCGATAGTTTTAGGGTTTGGGTTTGTTTGGGCATTCTTGTTTGGACAAAACTGAGGGCGCAATAACATATATAGGTATGAACGGAGACGTAGCAGATATAGATATAGTCGGCGCGTGTTAAAAAAATTAACAAAAATTTAATATCCCGAAAACTATTGCGAGTCGCCAAAAATTCCTTTAGGGGTTGTCTTGAAATATCAGAAGGAAGGTTGTGCAAAATTTCCGCTCGATCGGAGGGATATTTTGGAACCTTAGCCTTTAAAAAAAAACTTCAAAATTCAATATCTCGAAAACTATTGCGAGTCGCCAAAAACTCCTTTAGGGGTTGTCTTACAATATTAAAAGGAAGGTTTGTGAATAATTTCAGCTCGATCGGAGGGGGGCTCGGAACCTTATCCAATTAATGTACGCAGAGTTTTATAATTCGTTACATAACTATATACACGTGTACATTGTGTGTATGTGTATATATATGAATAAAAGACGCAGCTCGTTTATCGACGTATAAACTCGAACCGCAATGCTCTTACGCAACTCTGCGCTCTCTCTCTCTCTCTGGATCTTTCTCCCTCCCTTTCCCTCCCTCTCACGCGCTCTTTCCCTTCGAGCTATCCCGATTTTACAGCAGGGTTAACGTTCATATAACGATCCAAGTCGAATCTGCGTGGATTTTGAGTCGTGCGTATTACGTAACGCGAGAGTAATACAAATTAATTGTAATATAAGCGAAACATTTTCCAAACTTCGCAATACGTCGGAGATGCGACACTTCGATAATACGATTTTTTTATTGCATAGTTTTATAGCCTAGGGTCTTTGCTTCAGTTTGCAACAACGATTTGGTAAAGATTCAAAAAGTTGAACGACTTGTGACGACTTAAGTGAGGGCTCAAATCATACGATGTTGAAATTCGCATCATTGGGATGCAACGAAAATTCAATTTTTACTCTTTCATTTCTTGATTTTTTCATCATCCAAAATTGAATCCTGAAAATTCGGGCTGTAGATTTCTGACAGGGATCCGAAAAAAATGGTTGAGTATTTTTCGTAGGCCAGATTTGGCAAAAAAAATTGAGCTACTCAACTCTCGTTGCGTACCAACGATGCGAACTTCAATATCATCAAAAGCTTTTTCGGATACACTAATAAAATACACTTTATTAGTTTCCGATAGGAACTATTGGAAACTAAATGTCTTTTGTTTTGCCCAATTTTTTTGATACATTCAGGCTACGAAAATCACTGATACATTTTTGAATATCCTTGTTGGGGTTCCATAGCCTAAACTTTGGAAAAAAAAGGATTCGGATAGTAATAAAAATGAAGGAAGGAAAAAACAACGAAAAAATTTCGTTTCATTTGAACGGTGCAAGAGTCAAAACCATGGGAAAAGGATACTTTATTTCTATATATTTGTACGACGTTGAAGTTTGGGTCTTCGGAATGCAAGGAAAATTCGTTTTCATATTTTTATTTCCTCATTTTCATTATCATCCGAAATCTTTTCTTAAATATTCAGGCTGGCGATCTCCGATAAAAATCCTGAAAAACGTTTGAATGCTTTTTAAGGGCTAAATGCGGGGAAAAAAAATTGGGCTATGAAACTTTCGTTGCGTTCCAACGAGGCAAACTTCAATATAACATACTCGTATCCACATATATACAGGATGTCCTGTTACGTGTGGATAATCCTGCAACTGTCGATGAGTCAGATCATGTTCTACTATATGCTGGAATTCATTCATACCACTCAGGACACTCTGTATGTGTGTACATCCATACATACATACATACATACATACATACATACATACATACATACATACATACATACATACATACACACACACACACACACATATATATATATATATATATATATATATATATATATATATATATATATATATATATATATATATATATATAGGGTGTCCTGTTTGTATATATGTGCCTTAAGGGGGTGACAGGCCATATCTGACCTAGGTTATCTTAGTCCAAAGTCTAAGGATTTCGAGTTATCATGGTAAGTGTGGTTTGTGAAAAATTTCCCAAATTAGGTGCAAACTCGTTTATAATGTTCAAACAAACGATAATTGGTAACTAACAACTTATTTGCGTTTTAGCTTAAGGAGCTGTACCAGTGTGAACGCTGAAAATTTGGGTGATTTTCGGGAATTTTTTGGAAGAAAAGTACTTAATTAAATGTTTCGGAAAATTAACAATATATTTGGCTACATTTGACCTATATTACATAATTTTTTCATAGAAAAATATTGAGATCCGAACGAATTATGCTTTGCCTTCGGAGGCGCAAAAAAAAAAGTTCCTCCACTGCTGACATGATTCCGGCTGATTGAGTAGCTGAAACCGAAAAAGGAAAAACTGTCGTTAAACTGGAAGGTATTTCCTGTACAATGACGTAGGATTTTCGAAAAATATCAAAGTCCAACAACATGGCGTAGTTATGAAAAAAAGTCTGTTTTCTTGCCTATAACATGGTCGTTTTTTTCAATGCCAAATCGTCAATTTTCATCCCATCAAAAATATCCCACGTCATTGTAGAGTAAATATATTCAAGACTACTCAGTTCAAATTTCAAGTCAATCGGATAATTGCTCTTTGAGTTACAATGTCGGCAAATTTGAAAAATCTCATTTCGAGAAAAACGCGTTTAAAGATTCAACTATCGATTTTTGCAAGATAAAATGATATTGATATAAATTATATAAATGATAATCATATTCTTGAAAGTATAAACTGTCGAAAAAAGCAAAAAAAATCGATTTTTTGGAAGTGTCACATTGGTATAGCCCCTTAATGTGTATTCAATCGACAAACACCAATACAATCATCTGTATCCACACAAATAACTAAATGGGACGTGTAGGATAATTAAAAAGTTGTCAAAAAATAAAAATTCCCCTTATGTTAATGCTATTTTCAAAAAATAGCATTAACATGAGAGGTAAACGAGTTAGTGCCTAATTTTGGGAAATTCTACAAAAATCATACTCACCATGACAACTCAAAATCCTTAGAATTTGTACTAAGGTAACCTAGGTTAGATATGTTCCTAACGAGGTGGCCTATCCCCTCCTTAAGGCTTTGCATCGACTTTCCTAACACCCTATATATATATATATATATATATATATATATATATATATATATATATGCACACCTCAGAGACGAGGTGCGTAAACCCGGCAACGGTCCGGCGAAATCGATACAACACGCGTTCAGATTGAGAGTGATGAAAATACCGAGCAAAAGAGAAAGAGAGACTGCGAGAGGAAGACTAAGGGCGTTCGAAAAAGAGAAGGAAAAAGGCCGAGGGCCAAAAGGAAGAGAGGAGCGCGGGGAGGAAGAGAAGGAAGAGATAAGGAGCACAAAGCGGGAAAACAAAAAAAAGGAGGAAAGAGTGAGCGAAAAGGCTCGAGAGAGGGGCGTGGGTGGGAAATTGAGGGAGGAAAGCGGAGAAAGGGTTCAAAGAAATAAAGAGACTGTGAGTGAGTAACGAGCGAGATACGAAGAAAAGAGATAGAGAGTGAGTCAGAGCAATAAGTAAATACGAGAGAAGGATAGAATGATAAGAGGGAGGGTGAGAAGGGAAGATGGTCGTCGTCGGCGACGGCGTACCGATCGTGTGCGACTGGGCAACATTTGTGCCTCTTCTCTCTCACTCTCTCTCTCTTTCTCTCTCTCTCTCGCTCTCTTACGCACTCTTGGTCTCTCGGGGTGTTTTCCAAGGGTTTTGAGGGTCGATGGCGCTGCCTGCTGAGCAACGAAGGGTGGAGGAAAAGGAGAATGAGGGTGAAAGGCGGGGGCGACGAGAAGGGTATCAACCACCAACCCCATATCGATCAGTCTGCGAGGAACTATCGTCAACCTAGGACGGAGGTCAAGGTCGCCCGAACGCGTACCACGCCTCCTTGTACACGGGAAAGCTCTGAGTGTATGGCGAGCGAACGAGAGAGAGAGAGAGAGAGAGTAAGAAAGCAAGAAAGGGAGAGAGAGCCAGGAGAGACGAAGGGAAATAGGGGTGAGAAAACACCTTCGCGTCACAAATACACAAAGAAGACGCCATGCTGCAACAAGCGCCATCTGTTGGTCGGAGAAAAATTAAATTTCCTTCTCTCTCTCTCTCCCTCTCTACTTTCCCACACCCCCTTAAGTTTTCAACCCACGCATTTCTCGCGCGTCATACTCTCTCTCCCCGCACCTTCGCCACCTTTTGCTCGTTCCTCTTCGCTCTTTCCCGCCCTTCGCCCCCTTCCCCGACCAAAGTCTCAGGACGGTTCATCATTCTTTGTTGCCGGCTTTTCTTTTTCTTCTTCGTCTTCTCGCGTTCACAATTTTTCTCGACTCGAGCGAGATGGATCCTGCGGGAGCACGGAGGCGCGAACGAGAAAAAAAAACAATGACGATGAGGCTACCGATATGGACGGAAAGGAGACCGGGGGGGGGGGGAGGTGTAAGATCGGTGGCGACACCTGGGTGGGCATCGTTAATAATACTCACGGCCTAATACGGCCGGGTCTGTTGAGAAATAAAGATGACGGTGACACATCGTGTAACGCGTACGAATTTTTGTTGTTTTTGTTTGTTTTCTTGCGTGATTTCTCTGTCTGTCTCTGGCACTCTGAGGCCAGTAAACGAGACGAAAACCCAGCACTTTTTAGCGTATAGTATGAATTTTCGACTGAAGGTAGACGGTTGCATACTGAAAGTAACCCCAATAAAATGTTGCCCCTCAACTCGCCCCCAACCCTAAGAAATAGGGGTTGAAAACTGAAAAATCGCCGTATCTCGATAATTAATAGCCCGATCAAGAAAGGTTTCCCGCAAAAGTTGTTTGGAAAAATGAAATACGTATAAAGTTATCCGACGTCCAATCTCCTATGTTTGAAAATAGCGGCACAAAAACGATTCGAAAATTCGGGGTTGAGGCGCTCGCGTTTTTGGGCCGCTATTTTCAAAGATTGGGGATTGGACGTCGGATAAATTTGTACGAATTTTATTATTCCAAACAACTTTTGTTTGAAACCTCTTTTGATCGGGCTATTAATTATCGAGATACGGCGATTTTAAAGTTTTCAACCCCTATTTGTTAGGGTTGGGGCGAGTTGAGGGGCAACATTTTGCTGGGGTTACTTTCAGTATGCAACCATCTACCTTCAGTAAAAAAAATTCATATTCTGCGCTACAAGGTGCTGGGTTTTCGTCTCTTGTACTGGACTATCAGTATTTCACTCCGGGGTGTCGAAAAAAATGGCAAAGGCAATAGGGATTTACACACACGAGGATGGATGCGAATATCTCCGGAACTTGAGGAGTCTGCGTGAGCTTGATATCTTGAAAATACAAGTTTTTTACTGCATAGTTGTATAGCGTAGAATTTCCACTTTAATTTGCCACGAAGATGGTGTAAAAATTGCAAAAGTTGATCGAGTGAGGACAATTTTCGTAAAGGGTCAGCCTACTACGCTACTCCGTGCAGAATCGTCGTAGGGATCCGTTTGGATTCCCATACTTGTGCCTACTTCCTCAAAGGCATCAAATGAGTCACCGCATTGGATCCCTACTCTAAAGCGTCACACTCGTGATTGGATTCTAATCGGGATTCCCCATTGGAATTCAATGTACGAATCGAGTTTAAATCCTAAAGGATTACCATGTTGAAGTCTGCATCGTTGGAAAGGAAAATAATTCTTCTCAATGGCTGAAAAGTTTTTTGGCCGATTATTTCGACTGTGAAAATCATTCCCACGTTTTCACGTATTTTTGTTAGAAACGTACGGCCTTATTTGAAAAAAAACAAAAACAAAAATATTAATAACACACTTTGGACAATGAGAAAAAATAAATCGTTACATTCCGATTACAATTATTGATGGATCACATTCTGTACGTTGCATTTCCTCGACAAACTATATAAGGGTGTATCTCAAAGAGACCTGACATTTTCATTGCGCGCCATTTTTTTTTGCGGCGAACATCAAGTATAAATCTTATCGTTAAAAAGTATAAATCGCTTGAAAAGTGAATGTTAAAAATCGATACGAATCATGTCACCGAAAATCGACTGTAACTTTCGTTTGTTATTTACTTTACTGTACTTTGGCGAAATATCACCAGGCATGTATACGCTCGCGAAGCCTGCAGGTTATGTTTCAACACGCCGAATTTTTTTCACGTGACTTTTCACACATTTTCGATTCAAACGTGGTAAGAATTCGCAAACGGTCTTCATCGGGGAACAGTGCAGAATCCCATTGGATCCCAATGAGAAATCCCTATGTACTGCGTCCCTGATAAATCCCTATAGTGATGTGAGAATTTCAAATAAAAAGTTCTCAAACGACAATCGGGAAATAGCGCGGAATCCATTTGGATTCCAATGTGGACTCCCTGGGTGCGGCATCCCTATCAAATCTGTACAGGGCTGCGGTGGAATCTGGGGACTCCCCAACAAATTTGTGCACAGCTACGGCCAGCCGCCTCGGTATAAGTCGTGATCAAAATCAATTCGCCCGACTCGCTGAAAAATCGGACAAAGCATAGTTTATAACATTTATTATCGTATGACCGAATAATTTTTTGTATATCGTCACCCATTCGTTTATTAAAAAATGATTAAACATGTTTTTCGGTTGAAGATTGAACGTTTTTTTTCTACAACTTGTCATTTTCGTGATTTTTTTTTTTATTTCGAAAAAGCATTCGAGATGCAAAAGTTTTATTATTATTCTAAAAGAACTTTTCTTTTCCTTTTTATTTCGAATCACCCCGGTTGCCAGAACCACCTTCGCCGATTGGCCATGCAGCCACGGCGACACTTTTTAAAAATAACAATAGCTTGTCATTTTTTAATAATTTTTCTATAAAAAAAAAATCAAACTTGCCAAGATTAGGTATGAGTTGTGTGTAAAATGCCGACCTCGTCATCTCGATACTCTCGTCGGAAAAAAATCTTGAAAATCGACCTGCTTTTGGGCCTGAAGCCTTACGCAGACCCATTGCGCACATCTCGCGCGATATCAACATTTTGGGCTCACACCAACTCGCACTCACAAGCAACAATGGATCGAGGACGATGATATTGAAGTTTGCATCGTTGGAACGCAACGAAAAGAATTTTTTTTCCATTCGCCAATTTTCTCCAGCAGAAGAAAGCTACGGCAAACGTTTTTACAAGATTCTCCTTACAAGATTCTCCTTTTACAATACCTACAACCTAAATCTATCGAAAATGATTTCAGATAACAAAAAAAGAAGAAGAAGGAAAATAAACAAATATTCGTTGCATTCCAACGATGCAAACCCCACCAACGTATCAACTAACCATCCGAAAAGAAAATGCACTTCCGTAAGAAGAGCTGCAACTGCACCCTCCAGACGTATCGGTGCATCTAGAAGGGAAATTGCATCCTAGGTAACTCTTTGACGAGTGGCGATGTTGTCTTTCACGATTTTATCCCTCTCCTATCCACTTCCCGAAAGAGGCCACAACCCCCTTAAGACCCAAATAAAGTCGCCCCGTAAACGCAGATGTATATGTATCACGGATTTGCGTATGTATGTCTGACTGCATAGTATCGAAGTTTGCATCGTTGGAACGCAACGAAAATTCTTCGTTATTTTTCAATTTCTTTATTTTTCATACCACCTAAATTATTTTCGATGCAGGTTTACATTACGGATCCCCAACAACGATCTTAGAAAATATTTCTATGACATTTGTAGCCAAAATTTGACGAAAAAAAAATTGGTCAATACGAACAAAAATCTTTTCGTTGCATTCCAACGACGCAAACTTCAACACCGTGCGGGTTCGTGTATGGGATTGAAGTTTGCATCGTTGGAATGCAACGAAAATTAATATTTCCGAATTCCTTTATTTCCTTCGGCAGATTACGCCCGCAAAAATCCTTCGCCCATTTTTCAAGACATTTGTTTAACGATCTACAATATAAATCCATTGAAAATAAATCTTCTATAATAATAAAAATATATAGAAACTAAAATGTAAAAAAGAACTTTCGTTGCGTTCCAACGATGCATGTTTGCGTACGCATTTTCTATAAGTTGCGTATAACTTTTATATAGATTAAGTGTACTTAATAATAAGTTACTTAAATTATAAGTAATACTTGATAATATTATTAAGCCCTGCTTAATAATGAGTTATTTAAATTATAAGTAATCCTTAATAATATAATCAAGTATTGCTCATAATTTGAGTAACTTATTACTTAAGGTATACTTAATGTATATAAACGTTATACGCAACTTATAGAAAATGTATGTGCAGACATACGAACGGCGTTGAAGTTTGCATCGTTGGGACGCAACGAAAATTCTTTTTTACATTTCAGTTTCTATATTTTTTTACTTAAATTTTTAGTTAACTTTAGTTACTTAAATTATAAGTACTACTTAATGATAAGTCACTTATAAATTAAGTACTTTATATATATATATATATATATATATATATATATATATATATATATATATATATATATATATATATATATATATAAGTTATCCACAGTAATCAATCAGTACAGTAAGTTTTCTCCACGTGTCGCGCTTCCTGCGTATTGCGCTCACAAATACACACACACACTTATGATGTATGACGCGGCGACTACGAAAATTGCCCACGTCCCTCACCCTTCCGTATACCAATCCCACACCCACCCACGAGCGAACCATTTCGAGTTTTCTACGCGCCGGAAAGGCGGAATTTGACACGCCTCAACGCAACCCCGTCCCGTCTCCCGCGGTCAAGAATTTCGAACGAGAAATCGTTCGTTATTGGGCCAACGTCATAATTCTCTCATCGCCCGTTGATCGTTCCCCCAAATGTTGCGGTTTTTTTTTCGTCGACGGAAAAATCCAAAAAAGAAGAGTGAAAAATCGATTTTTTATTTTGTTGCATTGTTAATTTTTCTCCTCTCGCCTGTAATAATTGCACGCGTTCGAATTGGTCGCGTATTGAAAAGTGATTTTTTTTTGCGATTATTCTCCATCGATCCTGACACGCTGACATCGATACGACGACGGCCGCGTGTCGTTAGGATGAATATTTCTTTGTGTTCCCTTGGCTCTGAGCACTTACACTTTCTGAGAATAGCTCTTACATTTGCAAATATGTATGCGTATGTGTACGTGTATGTTGATATATTATATACAGGGTGGTCCATCCAAAACCGCACACCTGAATACCTGACTTGAACGAGAACAAACGCGAAAACGCTTTTAACAGAAATTGGGCGAGCATCGTGGGCCGAATTCGTTGTTCAATTTGACAGCACGATTATTGGAAAATACGCAAGGAAAATCATCTCGATATGTCGCGCATCGCTGAATTCGTTTCCATTAGCACAACAATGAAATAAAATAATTTTTAAAACAGTTTCATTTTTAGACAAAAAAGACAACTTAGAAAATAAAAAAAGATAAATTAAAAAATGAAAAAAGACCAATTAAAAAACAAATTAAAGACAAAAAAGACAAATTTAGAAAAAAAAACACAAAGCTTGACGCATCTAAAAAAAAACCTTGTAACAAGAGTTTGTTTGCACAAATGTGGCTGTTGAATATCTTTTCGACTGTTGTTTACGGATTACACGTAGCTCGTGGCCGAAAAAAACGCAATGATCGTGATTTTTTTTTCGTAAAACGTGTGCACGTTTCAAATATTTGTTTTTTTTCTTTTCATTTTACATTAATGAATACGATTTTAGGTATCTTTTACAATTTTTGTATTGAAAAACGTCCTTCGTGGTGACCACTGTTACTCAGTGATCCGAATGATCCGAAATGGTACAAAAAACAAAACGCACTTACTTTTTGCATGAAATTTGAAAAAAAATCGCCGCAGTCCAAAGTGGACGTATTGATTTTCGGTGACAAAAAACGCTCTATTTTCGTTGACAAAAAAACTAAGCATCGAAACAAAACAAATTCCTTCGTTCAAGCACTGCTTATTGATATGTAAAGGAAGCTTATAAAATTTGAAGTTGATCGGTGCAGTGGTTTTTGAGATATCGCGGTCACCGATCTCGAAAAAGTCATTTCGAAGAAAAAAAACGCGTTTAAAGTTCGCCTATAAACTTAAAGTTATCTATAAACATCCATAACTCCTTCAATTTTGAAATTTCCCGAGAATACTTTTCAACCCTTCGCGGTTACGTTCTGGCTGTAACACGCTGGTCACAGGGGGTCGCAATGACCCCAGCCATGTTTCAAACGACTGCCGCGTTGACCGTATCGTTCCGAATGACTCATAAAAATTCAGGATATTCATTTGAACACTCTAGAATGTGGCATTCTCGGTATTATATTTTTTACTCTTTTTTACTAAAAAAAAAATATAACTTGCAATTTTCAATTACTTTTTCATCAAGTTTTACAGTTACACTCTTGAGATATCTTAATTTAAGGGGAAAAAATACCTCCATGAGGGGGGGGGGGGGGGGGAATACATTAGGAAAGAAACAGCTCCACATCCGACCCTGTACTTACAAAGGGCTACCCCAAAGCACCGTTAGAAGACAGGCCAGTCTTGACCGCCAACAACTTATAGTAACAGTGGCTCAAAGTTGCGCTTGGGGTCATTTTGACCCCGGGTAACCGGGAATGCTAAATTTCATATTTTGAGAACTCGTTGAAAACGAAAAGTCAATATTTTAAAAAATGTCAACAACGTCAACATTTTTTAAAATGTCACAATTTTCAAAAATGTCAAAATTTTCAAAAATGTCAAAATTTTCAAAAAACGTAAAAAATTTCCGAAAATGGTAGCATTTTCGAAAATGTCGAAATTTTCAAAAATGCCGAAATTTTCAAAAATGTCGAAATTTTCAAAAATGTCGAAATTTTCAAAAATGTCAAAATTATCAAAAATGTAAAAAAATTTTGAAATGTAAAAACATTCAAAAATGTCAAAATTTCCAAAAATTTCCAAAAATTTGAAAAATGTCAAAATTTCCAAAAATTTCAACACTGTCAACGGCCCTTGGAAACATTTTTAGGTAGCATGACGTCCAAGGAGACATTGGGATGTTCGGTCGTAAATGGACCATCCTGTATATCGTGTGTGTAGATGTACCCCAGTGAAATATACACACATGCGTATGTATTTATGTTGCGTGTATATATATATATATATATATATATATATATATATATATATATATATATTCTATGGTGGCCCTCGAGCCGATACACGAGGCTACCACACAGTCTCGCCATCCTCCACTAATAGACGAAAGATTCAAACGCAGGCACACAGAAAGACGCGAAGAATTAGTCAGGAGTCTGCTCTCCCACTTTGCAGAGTCTAGCGAGTGTAACGAGTGCGAGCGGGAGAGAGAAAGAGAGAGGGAGAAGCTATCTTGAACGACCTTGGAAAGTTTGTGCAACTCCCATTAGAACGGGACAAAGTTCTCGCAGCAGCAGCACCGTGTTCGAGAGAGAGAGGGGGGGGGGAGAGGGAGAGAGAGAGAGAGAGAGAGAGAGAGAGAGGGAGGGAGGGAGGGAGAGTTAAACTCCTCGCGTTCTCCAAGAAGAAGATAAACAAGCCATACGACACGGAACGATCGCGCACAAGGTGCGCGCTACCACCCCGAGGCTCATCGTGATCCTTCGCAAAACGAATCTTCATCGTCCCGACCCCCGAGCCCCGATTTTTCCGCGTATACGCTTCTGTCGTTGCCTCGCAACGAAAACGAGATAACGAGAGAATAACCGATCAACGGCCCGGCAATTTCTTAACCGAAATCGTCGATTTCCAATCGCGAGAAACTTTTATCGAGGATTCAGCCAATTTATATCTGATCCACTCAGCGTGAATCGTACGTCGTGCTTTTCTCTTCTTTTTGCGTTCGTCGCTGTCAGTAGATTTTTGTTTTTTCGTCCCTTGGTACAGAAGTGGGAAGGAATTTTTGTTCTATTTTCGTAACTAAGGGGCTGTGTGTCGTTGCATCAGATCGAAGTTTGCATCGTTGGAGAGCAATGAACGTTTTCCTTGACTTTCTCGAACTTCTCGGAGCAGATTTTAGTTACCAAAATCTGCTGTCCCATTTTTAGGATGCTTATTGGGAGATGTACAATTCACATTTGCAAAAGACATTTTGTATAATGATAAAAATACGAATATTAGTTTTTGTTGCGTTCCAACTACGCAAACTTTAACATCGTGTTGAGTTATTTCAGTTTGACGACGTTGAAGTTTGCATCGTCGAAGCCCAACGAAAGTTCCGTTTAATTTTTTCCATTCCTTTATTTTGATTCAAATCCATTTTTTTAATTAATTGAGAACGTGGATCTCTTATTAGGATAAGAAAAAAAGTGAACTTTCGTTGCATTCCAACGATGCAGACTTCACCATCGTCCAATTTGAACGTGAAGAACGGATTTCCGGAAATAACCACAAGTTTAGTATGAATTTTTCGTGTGCCTAAGAATTATGGCTTGGGGGGTAAGAAATAATATTTTTTACGCTGCATATTTTTCGCGTGTGTGTAGGTAAGTATATGTATGCATTATTTCGCAACTTCTGCGGCGACCTTGCTGTAACACTCTGCCACAGCTCCGTCATTTTGATGATGAATTAATTTAAAAAAATTGTTTTGTATACTTAAATATACTATTGAAGTATACCTAAAGTTTGATAATTATAGAATAGCTATTTCTCAGTTTAGACAATCACTCAATATTGCTTATTGTTTTCCTGTCTAAATGTATATCCCGCCTTAATGCTATATGAGGAATTGTAAGATTTTTACGTATGTGTGACTGTGTATCTGCAATTTTCCCGCTCTTGGCATTTCGTGATTCACGACATTGGCCTGCGTGGTCCGCTGCTCACCTCACACCACCGCTTGGGTATCTCCTTTCTATTCTCGCCCCGTTCGGAAGGAGTAGCGCGCGATCGCGCCAGAGTGCGCTCGTTCTCTTTCCCCGCCTGTCTCACTCTCCCGCCGTTGCGATGCTCGATCGACGATCCGCGAGAGCGGAGCCTGCCCCGCTGGCCATCGCTCTATGTCAAGGTCAACCCGCAATTTTTGTACGTAACATTTTTCTTTTTTTTTTTTCTTCTGAAAGCCTCAATTTTCGTGCCGTCCCTTCTCGTAGATTCGTGCCATCTTTTTGTCCCTCGTTTTATTTGGAAGGATCGCGGTGAGAAGAAAAATTGCGAAACAGGATCGGCGAAAATGAATTGAATTGGAATTTCCGAAAATATAAAAAATAAATATTAATTAATGAAATATTAAATGTTAAAAATATACTAAAATAAAAAAAATTGGATTTTCCAAAAATATTTTTATTCGATAGTATCACCTTTAGCTATATTCCCCGAAAATTTCACTGAAATATTCAAAAAAAAAATGGAATGACCTAAAGCTACTATACTTCAAACTTAACGCGTTTTTCTCGAAACACTGTTTTCAAAGTCGGTGGACATGATATCTCGAGAACCACTCGATGGATTATTGCCAAATTCACAGGAAATGGGATGAGAAAGATTTAAAGGTCGTTGACGATCTCACTTTTTTTAAATGGATCTTCCTTTTTTAACAGTCACGTAAAAATGACGACTTTTTTCATAAATTTTGCATGCTGGAGTTTCAATTCGTTGCCAGGGTGTAAAAAAAATGATTTTAAAAATCGACGATCGTCAACGACTTGTATTTATTGTTAGCTTGAATAACCCGCTTGGTTTTTCGATTTCGAACGGACCGTTTAAGCTGGAGAGTGTCCACCGCCAAAGGTCGCAAGCAAAATTTCACCTGCCGGCGGCCATGTTTCCGTATTTTTTGGTGATTTATTTTTGCTCCCAATATACGTACCTTTCTGTTTAAAAAAAATGCGTTTATTTTCACAAACCGTTTTCCTAAAAAAAAAAATCGCTATTCGGCAATTTTTTTTCGGGAAAACGCGTTTTTTTTTTAATTACAGCTGTTGATAATAATAACCGAGATTGCGTTTCATAGAGAATGAGAAGAACTTTGTACACCATTGAGCGCACTGGCCCAAAATTTCGCGAGTTACTCAGGCGAGGGCGAAATATCAATAAATTTTCTTGCCCTCCGTGGCCACGGTGAAAAAATAAAGTGCGAGGGAAGTAGACACGAAGGAGATGACAAAAAAATGAGAAAAAGTGTCAAAGTGCACGTCGCGTGGAGAACGGTATAGTGCTCGGTAACGACGACTTTCCTGAGGTCCAAACACACGCGCGCGCACTTTCTTTTTCACTAGAGCGACTTCGTCACGATTCCCAACTCGAAGAAAAAACGTCTCCGTTCTTTCGTACCGATCGGCGGACGTAATTGCGCGAATCCACGATTCGGAAATGAGCGAAAAAGTAGAAGAGACAAAGGTAGTGAATTACACGAAAGCCAAGATGAAATACGCGAGTATAAATTAATACATCGTTTGTGCGAGTTGAACAAAAAATCGTGACTTCTGTGGGAACGAGAGTGAGTTCAAAAATCTTTGCAACGTCGTAGTGAGCTGACCAAGCCGTTAAACGTTCCGCAATATTGTTTTCCATCTTTTTAGTAATTAGGAACGAATTGATTTGCAATTTGTCGATGTTTTAAGAGAAGCATCGAAAATTCGGCTCACTGGAATTCTGTCAATTTTAATGAGGTCGAAGTTTGCATCGTTGCAACGCAATGACAATTATTTTCAATCGTTCGAATTTGTTTCTGGTCGTTTAAGGCTATCAAAATCAGTCAAACGTTTTTACGTGTTTATAATAGAGATTCGCGATGTCAATTTGCAAAGAAAAGACTTTGGATAATGATAAAAATAAAGAAATAAGAAATGAACCAAAAGAATCGTTGCATTCCAACGATCCAAGCTACAACATCATCGGATATTAATATTTCCGAATTCCTTTAATTTCCTTTGGCAGATATTCCCTATAGGTCCTTCGACCGTTTTTAAAAATACTTGTTTAGCGATTTACGATATAAATTCAGGAAAAAAAACAATCTTCTATGATAATAAGGACAAAGAAGGCAAAATGTAAAAAAGAACTTTCGTTGCGTTCCGACGATGCAAACTTCAACACCATTAATTTTATTTATCACGTTTTTCTTGAATGGTCAGATCGCCCACTGCGCAACGACGAATCGCCCCGCGCCGATGTACGTTTTTTTTTCGTTTTCGTTTTTCTCGAAACTGCTTTACGAAACGTTGCAAGTCGTATCTCAAAATCTATTCGTCCGATTCACTCTGAAGTCGGACAGTGCACATTTTATAACATTTTCTGTCGGATGGCTGGTTGATTTTTTCGTACATTCATCCATTTGTTAATAACAAATTATTGAAATCGTTTTTTTTTTCTGTAAAAAATCGCACTTTTTTACTTCAGCTGGCCATTTTTGTAATCTTGAAAATAAAAAATAAGTATCCGGTCATACGAAAGTTTAATTATTGCACTAAAAGTGCATATTTTTATCGTTAATTTCAGATCACTCTCGTTGATCACTTAAAAATAACAACCTCATTGTTTATTAATATTTTCGGATAAAAGAAAACTTAAACTTGCCAAAACTGCATCAATTATGTGTAAAATGCATGACATTGAAGTTCGCGTCATCGGAATGCAATGAAAATTGATATTTCTGCACTGCTTCAACTTCTTCCGGCAGCCCACAAAAATTCCCGAACCGTTTTCATCGAAATTCGTCACTTTGAAGTTTGCATCGTTGGATGGGAACGTTTTTTTTTTCTTTTTATTTCGTCATTTTTATTATAATTCGAAATCCTTTTTAGGCAACTTGAGCTAAACCTGTAAAAAAATACCTAAAAACGTCCGAATTATTTCCATAGCCTAAATCAGCCGAAAGAAATGTTATCAATGAAAAATAATTAATTTTAGTTGCGTTCCAACGATGCAAACGTCAAGATTATCAAAATTCTTGTCCAGAGATCTACGACGTAAATCTGCAGAAAGATATTTCGTGCAATAATATACGGAGGAAGTGGAGAGAATGCAAAGCAACTTTCGTTGCGTTCCAACGATGCAAACTTCAACACCATTAAAATCCCGACCACGTCATCCCAATACCCTGATCAGAAAGAAATGTTGAAAATCGACCTATTTTTGGGGTCCCAATCTTATGATGATCCGGTGAAAAAGCGTGGCAGAATTTTTTTCCTAACATTTCAACGAGTTGGCACATTTTTTTTCAATGAAATTCATGAAGGCTACTTCGTGGTGACCTTAATCCACCTATATATTTATCTATATTCTATATTCTATATTGGATATAGAATACTTTGACACTTAGAATATAGACACTTTGACCAAATATAGAACGACAAAGATTTCGAAACGACAGAATTATGAACACTCAAAATAACGACGGTTAAATTATTCGAAATTATATCCTTTGACCGATGAGGAAATCGAATAACTATCCTACACGGAAATACAATATATGTAAAAATATATTTTTCGATATATATTATCCATCTTAGATATAGATTAGATATATGCAATATATACGGGAAATGCAGTAAAAATATATTCGCGATATCAAACTTTTCGGCCAAAATAGATCTTCAGAATATATATAAAAACTATATGTTGGACAGGCGGTTACGTATATTCAAACTATATTGAAAATATACTTACGATGTACTCAAATTACCCTAAAAATATACTACAAATGTATTTTAAGTGTATTCGAATTATAATTGAAGTATACTTTAAATGTATTCAAACTACATCTAAAATGCACATGATATAAGTTCATACTCCGTTTAAAATATACTTTAAATATGTTCATACTACATTCCAAATATTATTGAAATATATTCAACGTGTATTTAAGATATACTTGAAATATACTTAAACTATACTTGAAATATTCTTAAAAATTTTGTTTTGACGTTATTTACATCATTGCACCCTTTTACGATATTTCTCGTTGTCATTAATTACGATTATGGTGTTTGCGCTTCAAATATATTAATGGTTTAAATTTAAATTATATCAGGCGCTTACACGCCGTAAGGTGGTTTCGAACCCGGGACCTCTGAGTGATGAGCTGGGACGTTGTTCACTGAGCTAGTTCTACTTGTTAAATTGTTGAACTTTCGTATCGCCTGCATATCGTACAATACACAATATCAGTTTATTGAGAAATGCTTGGATTAACAAGAGTAACTAAAATTATCGGATCAATTACTTAACTGCGTTCGCATAGAGAGCGATAATCGAATAGAATTACATAACCTTCAATTTTTTTGTCCGATCATTTATTCCGGCTAGTGCGGCTAGGTCATCGCGAGATACCGACGTAAAGATGTTTTTCATTCGCAACGTCATCTGTCACTCAAGTTGCTTAACCAACCATCTTCAAAATATATAAAACATACATTCAGTTTGTATGTTTGATATATTTAAGATGTATCTCAAATGGATTTATATTTATATATCGCATAGGTTTTACTCTTACCCAAAAATATAATTGGCATATCCAACTTTTCGAACAAATTATATTTAATACATGTTTTATATATTTTTCGATTTTTGTGTTCGCAATTTCGATGAACTATTTTACAGACAATAAGATTGATCTATCTATATTGGAACGTCCGTCATTGGTGAATTCGAAATTTCGGTCCGTATGAATATTGATCGTTCGCATTTCCGATCCCCACCCCCCGAATGTGCACATTTTGCCATGAAACAGATTAAAGCAGCTGAACTAAAAGTCCCTCGTTGAAGATCCCTATTATTTAAGAATTCAGCTGTTATTTAGCTGTGCACACACTCACACACACACGTTTAGATGTTAAAAACGTTAATATTGCGAGAATTTGCTCGACTTCCAAAGAGGAACGTTCCCGGCGTATTCCAGAACGCATTGTTTCTAGCAATAAACATCCCTACGACCCTTCCCCGCGGAATTAAAATCTTCCCATTCCTCCGATCCGTTCTCCGACTATGCGCCGCCCCCGAGATCCGCACTGAAAGGAGAAGCGAGAGATTTTCAAAATTAAATTCCTTGCCAGTCACCAAGCGCGTTATAAAAGACGAAGCACGATGAGTCTTTGCGTTTTCTGGGTGACATTATTGTATGAAAGTTGTCAGGCTCGTAGGATCAATGTGGCATTGCAAAATTTCGTATCATTGTAAGATTCGAAAGAACGAAGACGAGGAGAAAAAAAGGGACCTCGCAAGCATCCAGCCTGGAATGGCACTCATATTGGATGGTGCTATCTCAGTTGGACAAATTGGATTTGTGAGATCTGATCAACTTTCCAATGTGTAGTAATGGGAATAATAACGAGGTGACCGTTTAGAATACAACTGTAAAAACGAAAACTGGCGATTTGAGGCTTCCAAAAAAAAAAAGGTTAAATTTATTTTTAACAGAAAATAAATAAATGACTCGCTGAGAAGTTCGAGTTTTTGCGGATCGCCCTTACAAGCCCAAGTATGCACTTGAAGGGTTACATCGAAAAAAGGACAATGGAAATTCACTATGACTGTGACGGATAAAAAAATCGATTTTTGGGCATTTTCTCAAAGTATACATATTGAAGAATATGTGGAATAAAATGTCAGGTAAAAAAATTGAAAATCGACCAATTTACAGACGATTTGGTAAGCGCCGGTAGCGCAACGATTAACGTGTACTGAAACTTTCTCGTGATCGATCAATAAGGAAGAATCTTTGGAATAGAGAGTCCTTCGAATATACTGGGGTTTCAATAAGAAATATACATGTTTTTCGCAACGATACGTCAAGGGGCATCTGCATAAGGATGCGAGAGACGAATAGAGAGAGAGATATAGTCCAGTAAAAGAGACGAAAACCCAGCAGGTAACGTAAAATTAGAATTTTTGACTAGTGCTAGATGGTTGCATACTGAAAGTAACCCCAATGAAATGTTGCCCCTCAGCTCGCCCCAACCCTAAGAAATAGGGGTTGAAAACTTAAAAATCGCCGTATCTCGACAATTAATAGCCCGATGAAAAAATGTTTCGAACATAAGTTGTTTGGGATAATAAAATACGTATAAAGTTATCTGACGTCCAACCGCCCATCATTGAAAATAGCGGCACAAAAACGATTTGAAAATTCGGGGTTGATGCTCTCGTGTTTTTGTGCCGCTATTTTCAAAGATATGGTATTGGACGTCAGATGACGTTATACGTATTTTATTATTCCAAACAACTTTTGTTTGAAACATTTTTTCATCGGGCTATTAATTATCGAGATACGGTGATTTTTAAGTTTTCAACCCCTATTTCTCAGGGTTGGGGCGAGTTGAGGGGCAACATTTTATTGGGGTTACTTTCAGCATGCAATCATCTACCTTCAGTAACAAATTCTAATTCTACGCTAAAAGTGCTGGGTTTTCGTCTCTTTTGCTGGAATAACAGGGAAAGCAAGTGTGAGAGAGCGAAGAGGGCTGAAAGATTAAACCTGCCCAATTCAGCACGTATTTGAAAAGTGGATTCGAAGGAACGAGGATGCATGTGCATCGCTACTTAACGAACCTTGACCCACAATGTCCGGTCGCTAAACGCATTCGTCTCTCACACTGACGCATCATACGCGCGGGCAAAAAAAAAAAGCAGCCAAGAACCATCAAACCGTAAGAGACGTCGAAAATCAAATTAAAATGAATGGCACGAGGAAAAGAGACGAAAATTCGGGGGCGAAGCCTGCGAAGCTCGCGTCGAAAACAATACAAAAAAGCAAAGAAACGTAAGAGCTTCGAGAACACTTTGGGCGGGCCGAGCACATAAAAATGATTGAGCGTAATATCAGCGTGGCGGGCGTTGAGACCGAGCAGCAAAATGCGCATGGAAGTGGCGAGAATTTTCCGCGTTTAACGAGGCCAAGCCTCGAATAAAGATGGAACAACAGGGGAGAAGGATTTGGTATTGAAAAAAAGTGGAGAAGAAGCGGAGGAAAGGAGCGAGAGATAGAGGGGGAGGTGTATGGTAGCAATGGATGTCGCCGTACAGTTAATGCCCCTTTCACGTGGGATACAAAGGAACAGCCGCGAGTGCGGAGAAGAGTCACAGGACCCTCGATGCGGAGGTGGCAGAGAGGTTGCTCACCGTCTCTCGGGACAACGACGAGAAGTGATTGAACCACATCGAGCTCCGAGTTAAGGTATTCCTTTCACGAACCCGAATATTTAACAATCAAGGGACCTTTCTACTTTGTTGGACCGAAACAAAAAGGTTTAAAACGATTTTGCCGTATCGGAAAGAATTTTAAAGAAGAGGAAGGTGTACTCTATGGTTCTGCGGTGCCAAAAAAAAAATATCTATTCAAAATAGGTTCTGTTTAAGGCGGGATATACATTTACAACGATCCAAAAATCGTTTTCTTTCTTTTTCTTCTTTAAACGGTAGCAATGTACATGTAGACTATTTTCCCAAAGCTTCAAATCGAAATTCGAAAAACTTCAAACGTTACAGCCCGTCAAGGGGAGGGTAGGGGTTTCAGCTTGAAAAAAAAAAGATAGAGTAGTAGTAGTAGTAGTATCGAGTTTTATTTGCACAACTTTTTCACAAAGCTTTTTACAAAAATATGACAATTTCACAAACGAACTTTTCACTTACTATCTACTCCCTACATTCCTACATTCCGCATTATTTTCACATTCTCCCTTTCTTCATTTATTCGTCCCCTTCGTCGATCTCTCCTCCGCCATGCTCCTTACTCATCTTTCTACATAATTCCTCGATTTCTCTAAAATACTCGCATATCCCTATTTGAATTTTTCCTCCCAGCATATTTATGATTTCCCCCTTTACTGCCAATTCATCCATTCCTTCCATCCACTCCTCTGCTTTCTTCCTTGCTTTCTCTGATACTAACTCCCTACCTTTTTTACATATCATTAGGTGTTCCAATGTCTCATTTTTTTCTTTACATATCCTGCACCTCCAATCCTTTTCTCCTTTCTAAAAAAAAAAAGATAGAGTAAATTTATTGAATTGAGTACATTGTTAAGTGTCATTTCAAGAACATTCCGTGAAATTTGTACGCGAAAATATCCACAAACAAGCCGGTGCCGCGTTTTTCTCGAAACCACTTTTTCAATGTCCGTGTTCACTGCCATTTAGAAAAATACATGACCGATTTATTTCAAACTTGGTACACACTTTCTACATATAAAATACCTGCCCCCAACGGTTAGTTTGAGATTTTTTTACATTGAGGGGGTTTTCCACCCCCAAAATGGCGGAATTTTTCGTGAACAATAGCACTTTTCACTTTACATGACCACCAAAAATGTAGAAATGAAAAAAAAATGATCAAAGACCGTTGGGGGGAGGATTTGACGATACTTTGACTAAATTTTAATGGTACTTGATTTCAGATAATTTCTAGCTGAGATACAGTGAACACCGCAAATCGTGTTTTTCCAAAGGCGTTCTTGGAAAAGCTTTGTCACCGGCTTGTTTGTGGATATTTTCGCGTACAAATTTCACAGAATGTTCTTGAAATGACACTTAACAATGTACAAAAGGTTTCAATAAATTTACTCTATCCATATGAATGAAAAAAATCGCAAAAAAGTGTTTTTTTTTTCACGCTGAAAACCCCTACCCTTCCCTTAATGCTGTGCCTCACCGCTCGGATTCGGAGCGGGCGCGAACTTCAAACGCGTTTTTCTCAAAACTGCATTATCGAAATTGGCGCGCGGGATTACTCAAAAACTTTTAAGCCGATTGAGTTGAAGCTTGGTAGAAATATTGATAATATTGGTACCTTCTACTTGACGGGAATTGTTTTAGAAAAATTGAAGAAAAAAAAACGTCTTTTTTAATCCACATTTTACAGAAATGTTGCGTGAAATGTTGATTTTTTTTTATAAATGCGTGCCATTTTTTGAAATTTGCATTTTCTCCATTTTAATTACCGTCTCATAGAAACTATACATGTTCTAACTGAAAAAAATGTTTGAATTTTTTGCAAATCAAAGTCTATGGGAAGCTAGACTGCACGCTGGTTCGCAACTCCCGCGGCGACCTTGCTGTAGCACTGTGTTACAACTCCGCCATTTGATGATGAATGAATTTGAAAAAAATTGTTATGTATACTTAAATATATTATTAAAGCATACCTCAAGTTTGATAATTGTAGAATAGTTATTTCTTAGTTTAAGAAATCCCTCAATATTGCTTATTTGTTTCCTGTCTAAATGTATATCCCGCCTTAAGGGGTTAGGCCACTCCAGAGGCCGAAAAAGTAGGCTTTTTAGGGATTTTTTTTTCAGAAACACTACAAAATAAATCGAGATTACGAAAAAGGTTGTTTATCATACATATCAGTGACTGTATACAATATTTTTTTTTTGAAGCGATTAATTTCAAAATGGCGGCTGTGCAGCGTTTATCTCAAAACTGCATTTTTTGAGTTGGCCGGAAACATAACTCAAACAATTTTCAACCGATTCACTTGAAATGTTGAATATATCTTGAAAAATACATTGTCTATGGAGGTACGTAGGATTTCTTATATTGCATAGTTAATTTGTTATTAACAATTAACTGACGATTTTTTGGCAAATTTTTCACTTTCCAAAAATTTGCCTAAAAAATCGTTAATAACAAATGAATTATGCAATATGAAAAAAAATCCTACCTAATTCCATAAACGATGTATTTTTCAAGATATATTCAGTATTTCAAGTGAATCGGTTGAAAATTGTCTCAGTTATGTTTCCGACCAACTTAAAAATGCAGTTTTGGGATAAACACTGCACAGCCGCCACTTTGAAATTAATCGCTTCAAAAAAATTATTATATACAGACTGATATGTATGATAAACACCCTTTTTTGTAATCTCGATTTATTTTGTAGTTTTTCTGGAAAAAAATCCCGCCAAAAGCCTATTTTTGCGGCCTCTAGAGTGGCCTAAGGCTTTAAATCGAATAGGTTTTTTCCTTATCTCACGACCGACTACGATCTTATTCGTTTCGAAAACATTTTTATTTGTTTCAGCTATTCTTTTTTAATATTAAATATATTCAAATTGAATAAATAAAGATTCCATTTAAATAAATCTTTATTTGCTTACAATGTACACTGTAAATCTAAGTGTACTATATGCATGAAATATTTCAAAATATCCAAAATGAAATGAAACACTTAATTGAGAGTTTTATCACAACGATTTTGTATCGTAATTCGTCATTCCCTGGCCTTCCGAAATGATTTTTTTCGAAGAAAATATTTCACCTATGTGGAATCGAACCTACAATCTACCTTACTCATAACTACGCACGCTGCCCCTATCCCACCGAGTGCTTGTAACATCTTGGTCGCAGATAAGGTATAAGAGTCCAAATGAATTCCTACAATTATGTATTGTATCACATAAACAATATCAATTAGTTAATATCATTGCGATAATTAGAGAGTTTTATCGAATAACATGCTATAGATTTTTCAAACATAACCTCTATATATATATATATATATATATATATATATATATATATGTATGTATGTATGTATGTATGTATGTATATATATCCTCTCTCTCCACCCTCTCTACCCTCACTCCCCTTTGATATGTGTGTTCCAATAAAGACGGACCATTAGTTCAATCGAATTAAAAAATGGTTGACTCTACGCAAATTGTGTTTAATTTAAGTTAAAAAGAATATTACATAGATACATTTAGTGGATTCCACCACATTTGTTATTTCGAACAGATGAAACCGTATCACAGATTTAATAGGATTAAATGTAAAATATTTAGTTATTGGACGATATTAAATAGATTTTGATTTAAATAAATAAATATATTTAAAATAAATCATGTCAATAATGGAAAATTTGATTTCACGAAAAATCTAATGAATTCAATTTTTTTTTAATCAAACAGATGCGGTTCGTTGATATCAATAAAATGTTTCTGTCAGTGTGGTGTAGCAGATTAGGTGTAAGAATGAAACTTTTCATTTTATTCGCACGTAAACTTCAGTTCAATTTTAAACGCGTTTTTCTGGAAGTCACGTTTTCCAAGCTTGCGGAAGTGCTCCTGCACGCCCTAAATGAGCAATCGTCGTGAAATTTGGCAGGCACGTGTACAGCAAACGTCTCCGTTAGTTGAACTAGAATTATCCAAAAATGTTCAAACGTTTTTATTTCATGTTCTTTTTTTTCTTCATTTCTGTCACTTCAAACAACTTTTTTTCTTCATTTTTTTTGGAATTATTTTTTTTGTTTATTTTTTTCATTATCCAAAATTGTATCCTTCATATTCGGGCTGTATATTTCTGACGAGGATCCGAAAAAAATGGTTGACTGTCACAAATGATTTCCGTAGCGCAGATTTGCCAAAAAAAAATGGCAACGATGCAAACCTCGATACGATAAAATGATGCAATTTAAATCACGTTCTACGGTTACTACTCCATCGAATTCGTGAAGCTTTTTCTTTTTTTTTTTTTTCGACGAGAATTTGGTATTCAACATCAAGCCGCTTTTATTATGCGTTGAATTTTATCTGATTCTCCATTCAATATCGCCATTGTTCGGGTGAAATGGATTTTTAATCCGTATTCTATTTCATTTTTTTCCACGCAAATGCGCTTCATTGAAATGAAATAAATCCCATTCATGTGTTTGAGTGTACTTGTTCGCGGATTATGAACGGGAAAAAAAGGAAAGGAAGAAAACAGCACGCTCCTCGCTCGTAATTCACTCGGAACTCTCTGTCTGTCTCCCCCTCCCTCGAGAGAGAGAGAGAGAGAGAGAGAGAGAGAGAGAGAGAGAGAGAGAGAGTGAGAGAGAGAGAAATAGAGAGAATCAGCTTGTGTAACTTCGTAATCATTTCCACGGCCTTCCAGCCTTCGAACGAGTACTCGGACTTTGCCAGCAAAACTTGACTTTCTATGCGCGAAACTTGACGACGAGCACAGCCTCCATCGGTATCGGGGGTACCGTTTCTCCTCACCGCCGATTCGTATCGTAACCCGTACACATAACGCGTCTCCGTATTACACTAATTCTACCGTTTACACGTTGCAAAAAAATACAACAAGCGGACGTGGCGAAAAAAAAACGATCAGGTAAGGATACGTTTTTCAATATTTTATTTAATATATTAACGATGACAGATGATTCATAAAGAAAATTTTTAGCCCGGTTCTTTAAGTGTCAAACTTAAAAAAAACGTTAAAAAAACAGATGACGGATGATTCATAACGAAAATTTTTAGCCCGGTTTTTCAATTGTCAAACTGAAAAAACTTTAAAAAACAGATGACAGATGTTTTATAAAGAAAATTTTTAGATCGGCTTTTCAATTGTCAAACTTTAAAAAAAAAGTATAAAATAAAGTCGACATTATCAACCGAATGGAGCTTTATTTGCACAACTTTTTTTTAACAAGCTTTTTACAATATTTTTATAATTCTTAGCCCTGTTTTTCAATTGTCAAACTGAAAAAACGTCAAAAAAAGTCAACATTATCAACGAAATAGAGTTTTATTCGCACAACTTTTTTTAAACAAGCTTTTTACAAAGCGCTATTTTTTCTCTTACATCTACGTCAACTTATTTTCCACTGGGTTTCTTTGCAGAGTCTACATTGAAAAAATATTATTTTTGAGGGCATCGAAAAAATCAATAAAAGCCTGCGATGTTGAACTTTGCATGCTTGGAGTGTAACGAAAATTGTTTTTTCATATCATTCCTTTTCTTTATTGTACAAAATCCTCATTGCAGCTTTGGGTCATAGACATTCGACGAGGATTTTTGTTTAAATGCCCGAGTCACTTTCGTGGCCGAAATGGGCCCTTAAATGAAATTTGATCGAATTAAATTAAGTGCTAATTTTCATTGCTGAAATTTTCACCGTAGGATTGCAACGAAAATTACTTTTTTCCCCTTTTTTAAATTTTCTATACAATCGAAAATCTTGTCTAGCAAATTTGGGGTGTAGATCTGTGATGAGGACCCTGAAAAACGTTCGCGAGATTTTTGTAGACCAAAGTTCACGAAAAACAATTTGGGCTACAAACCTAGCGTTGCGTTTCAACATTGTGAAAATTTATTATTCATTGTCCATTGAAATATCGTTCGTCTAAAAATCCAGTATTGTCTGCAATTTCACTTTTTATTTTCTTTCAACTATAATTCCGTATTCGAGGCACATTTTTCCTTCGACGGTAAAAATCGAGGATTCACTCCGTAAACAAGGATAACGCACAGCAGCATCGCCGTACTATTCTCGGCTAGATCGGCACGGGAGTTTCAATGCCAAAAGAGCCTTGTAACATTCCTTCTCGATAAACGCACAAAGAATCTTTTATTAATTCACGCATATTTTATCTGCACGTTACAAAGATACTTTGATCAACCGTATCTCTGTCGCACAAAATTCACTATCATTTCCTCCAATTCAGCCACCATTAAGGGGTTTGCATAAGAAATTTCAAAATAACCAATTTTTTCTAAATTCCACACTTTATAGCCCCAGGATACTAAACTTTAATTCGGAACAAAGATTTTGAAAAAAAAATCTAATAGTCAAAATCAATAGCCAATTTAAACATTTTTTTTTGGCTAATCAAAGTTACCGTCAACTTTTCTAAGATCCTTATTAAAGACCTACAACGTAAAACGATCAAAGATGATTTTGGATTGAAGTTTGCGTCGTTGGAATGCCGCGAAAATTAATATATTTGAATTCTTTAAATTTTCTGTGGCAGATTTTGGCTCACAAAAATCCTTCAACCATTTTTCGAAGATTTTCATTTAGCGATGTACGATATAAATCTATAAATCAAGATCTGCTATAATAATAAGAGTATGGAAAATGAAATGTAAAAAAAACTTTCGTTTCGTTCCAACGACGCAAATTTCAACACCACGGTTAAGGATGAAAACAAAAATGGAAAAAAAAATAAACCCTCGTTGGATTTCAACTATGCAAACTTTAACATCACTGCACTGACTTTTACGTCTGTTTACACCTGTTTCTTATACGTCAAGCGATAATGTCGAAAAATTGTAACCATTCGTTAGCGACACTCTCGAATTATTTATCGACGCAAGGGCATCAAAGTTTCTGTGCTTATATTTTCCAAATTATGAAAACATTCGGTCGAAATAATCAAAATTATATACTGCGCCATTTGTATTACTCGCTATTGCGTCGTCCGAAAATGTGCATTGACGTAAACTTCAAATAGACGATATTTATATATATATATATATATATATATATATATATATATATATATATATATATATATATATATATATATATATATATATATATATATATATATATATATATAGGTACACATATAAATGAGACATCGCGATCGAACTCGTAAACACGAACGAATAATACGGCGGTTTTCGTATCAAGAAAAATGATAACAAGTCGCAGTGGTCATTCAAGACTGGGTCGCTGAAATTATCTTCACTCCAAAGGGTTGGTTGGTTGGTGAGGCGGCTGAAGTAAATTTATGTTTCAATACTAAGGCGGTACATCCAAGTAGAAAATAATCTTCGACCATTTTTTTTCTATTGGCTCAAATGATGTATTTATAAACATCGTAAGAATAGTATACTCAAGGAATTATAGGCGAATAATTTTTTCATCAATGTTTAGAGCTCATTTTCCGGAGGGCCTCCGATCGCTCCGAAACGCACGAAGAAGCCTAGACGGTGAAGGTATCAATTTGGAGCCGTTTAGTCCAGTCGTCGTACAAAAAAAGCTACAACTACCTGACTGAAGACCAAATACCAAAATGCCTCAGTTACGCAGAAATTCAAGTAAGAGCTTCAATTCCGTCGAGTGGACGATGGCTCCTAAATCAGTTTTGAAACTTCAAACGCGATTTTCTCGAAAGCACGTTTTCGAAATCGGGTGAACGCATAAGTCAGACAGTTTTCATCCGATTGACTTCAAACTTCAACTGTAGCTTCTTAAATGGATTCTCTAAAGAAGTACACACGATTGTAACGATTCATCAACAATTCCCGTTTTTTTAAACAAATTATGGCCGATTTTTTAGCAAAAAAAATGTAATTCATTCAAAATGACGTCAATTTGCGAACAAAAAAAATATTTTTGTATAACTGTGTGTACTTTTCTAGCAGAACTAATTTACATTACAAATTAGCAATATTTTCCTTCTTGGTGCAAATCCATAAAAGTTCCGCGTCCTCCCCCAGAGCGCCTAAAAAACGGCTTTTAGTATACTACAGCTACGACTGAGACGCCATTTTGTATTTTTTTCCTTAAAAAAAAATGTCTTCATGCACGTCGACATATGTAGGATAAATCCTCCAAACCTCGTTTTGATTGCTTTTTTAGTATTTTCAACAAAAAAATCCCCAAAAAGTAGCCAAACGCCTTCATATATCTCGTAACAAACGCGTGCAAACATACACACACACACACACACACACACACACACACACGCAGTATAATTGAATACATATACATACACACTCTTCATAGTTCTCTTCCTCTCGAAAGCCACAAAATTATGAAAACGTAAAAATATTATCAGGCAGAGAATATCCGTTTGACACGTATCGAATCGGGCTAAAAATTAATCGTGAGATATAATTGTGGATTGGATGGTTGAGCGTTATTATCGCATTACAATCACGGTCGTTCCCTGTCATTCGTTGCAGCGTGGCAATTGAGATGAGATAAGGTGGCAGGTTGAGAGCTCAGGTGGCAACGAGATAGTGGCTTCGAGCCTCTTGGCTGCGAGAGCAAGAATTTTTGATAAGTGTTGCTGGATTATCTTCCTCTCTCTCTCTCTCTCTCTCTCTCTCTCTCTCTCTCTCTCTCTCTCTCTCTCTCTCTCTCTCTCTCTCTCACTCACTCACTCACTTTCTTTCTCTTTGGATGTCTCCCTCGCTAATGCAGATTTGAAAAGGCGCGTTTGCAAAAGCTGTGCAAATGAGATTTGGTGACAATTATTCCGAATTATCAGCGACCCATCAATTACGAGGAGAAAAATTATATGGAGAGTCGAAAAATTGGAGAGGAAGTTTAGTACAGCGAATTATAATGCGGTCGGATGCATACTCTTGGACGATTTTGCTCGTTGGAAATAATTGTGGAAAATAAAAATGTTGCAACACTGTAAGACTTCAATTGCGTCTTACAATTGCAGAATACTTTCCTAATCTCTCGTTCTTTTCTTCTCGCTTTCTCTCTCCCTCTCTTTCTTCTCTCCCTCTCTCTCTCTCTCTCTCTCTCTCTCTTTCGTTCTCTCTCCCCCTGTCGCCTTTCCGAGCAATGCGCCGCGGCAATAAGAGCCACGCGGACACACGCACTCGACACCTGCGAATCATATTATTTTACTCCATTATAATAATGTACGGTATTTTTTACGAGCCGAGCTGGAGATGGAAGAGCGGCGCGCGAGCGAGATGGCGAGAAAGTAATACGCGCGCGTACTAATATTCGCGCACGTCGTGGACGTTCGGAAAGTCGATACTACGCGAATAATAACGTGTATATATAGTGAGCTTACGTCGCGCCCCTAAGACAGCTCAACGTTGGTTATTCAATACCGCGAGAAAGAGAGAAAAACGGGCAAAGAGAGAGAGAGAGAGGCTCGATGTTAACTTGGCCGGTTCGACGTCCATGTCCACTTTGCAACGACGCAATGTCCGAAGAATCGCACGCAGATATGTACGGTGAAAGCCAACTGGAGAATCTTCGAGACGATAATAGCTCCTTTTCTTTTACTCTAGGATCACTTCGGTTTAAAGGTTTAAGGGTTTAAGCATAAGCTTGAAATTCCAAAAATACGCTCCTTTTTTTAAATTATGATCTCAAAGCGTGCATCGTTGGAACGCATCGGAAAATTAAGGCAAATCCCATGTGACAGGTCCAAAAAAAGCGAAACATTTTTTTGTACAAATTGCCAAAAAACGTGTTGGTGTTATATGGACCTGGTATAACGTACTAATGGTGAGAACTTACAAACGCGTTTCTCTAAAAACTGCATTTTTCAAAATGGCTACCATTATATCTCGAAAACTATTAAACACATTTTGTTCCAATTTTTATGGTATAGTCAGCACATCTATAGTTCTCACCCGAACTAAAATATTTCCGATATCTGCCATCGATTTTTTGAAGCTGAAAAAGTCGACAAAAACGACGGAACTTGGAACTTAAGGGGTTACCCCCACTTGCGATTTTGAAAAAATCGATTTTTTTGTATTGCATTTTTTTTGAAGTATAAGTATCTGAGAATATGTCCTGAAAATTTCAAGTCGATCCGAACAAAATTGACTGAGATATGAGCGTTGAAAGAGAAGAATCCGCGTTGAAGGAGCGTTGAAAGAGAAACTTTAAACGCGTTTTTCTCAAAATGGCATTTCTGAAGTCGGTGACCAAGATTACTCGAACACTAATGAACCGATCTTCTTGAAATTTTGCAGGCTTATTTAATACATAAAAATGTAGTCTTTAATCGTTCGATTTTTTTTTTCGGAGAAAAATGGCCGTTTTATAGCCAAAAAACGGCCGTTTTTTTCGTTAAAATCGAACCATTAACTTTGACTGTCCGCCATTTTGTGAAAAATGAATATTTTTTAAAATCCTTCGATTAAAGACTAGTTTATACTTATATTTGACTAAATCCATCCGCATTTTTTTTTTCAGATGATCGACTTCGCCGCAATGTTGGTCACCGCAAACCGTGTATACAAAAACATTATTTCATTGACGGCCATTTGCCACTAAACAATGTAATATTTTTCAATAAAAAAATTACTGAAAGTTCTTCAAGATGTGTTCTTTAAGATGGTATATTGATCGATTAAAAAAGCTTTGTAGTTTTCTTTGAAAAAAATCATGAAAAAGGCCTTTTTTGCGCTACAAGTGGGGGTAACGCCTTAATGAGGTTGGAGCGATTCAGTTGAGTCAAATGACGGTTTATTAATTTTTTTTTTTCAATGAACCTCAAAAAAATGCATGCGAGGTACAGGTTTATTCTGTATATGCTAATTTTTTGAATATATAATTAAAGGGACAAATTATGCATTTAAATATTTTTATTACGTAAAGTAGAAAAACTTTTGTGTTACTGCCAACTTGAAAAAGTAAAACATCATCGATGATTATTATGAAAAAAAACTACGACAACGAATGTTTTTTACAGTTCACAATGAAATTTTGAGTAATTTATAATTATGCCTATTCATATTTACGTCACGAGATTATTGGCCCCTGGTTTACGATGGGCAAGTTGAGGATTTTTTTTTTCTAAATGTTTACCAAGGTTCAGTTTGCGTTAATCCGTTGTTGGAAATGGTATATCTTGGGGCTAAATGACAAAACAAAAATACATAACCTTTCGTGTGAAAGTCTTGCCCATCTAACCGCACGGTAAATTTCATACATTGAACTATTATTTATCTCTGGTGTTTGGTGGTGAAAATAGTTTAAAAAATTCGTAGACTCAGTATAGTCTCAACAATAACATGTATTTTTTATTAACTTTAACCTTGGATTGTGGCTAACGCTCCAACCTTCTTAACTTTCAAAACCGCAAATACCAACTGAAAATTCAATTTTCGATATTTTTACTTTACTCTAGTGCCGGCGATAGCCTCAGATCTACAATATGAAATGCCGTGTAATTTTTTCATTTCAGATGAGCAAAATCTCCGAAATCATGGCAGCCGTCAACCAACTCTTTTTCACACACGAGTGTCTTCCGAACGGTGCAAAGTCGATTCAACGCGTTATTTTTGTTTGTTAAAATTCTGAAACTGCTCAACGAGTGTGGAAAAAAATCGAAAGGTTCTGTAACGACGATAAAAACAGAGGTGGCCGAATTTTTCAATAAAATATTAATTATAAAACTTGGAAAAATGTGACTAGCAGAAGACTTTTCATAACCGTGACTTTTCAAAGAAAATGTAAAAAAGTCTAAATCTGCCAGGACCACTTACACCATTTAAGCTTGCTGCAACGGCAGAACTTCATTTAAATAATAATAAACAAATTATCTATTAATATTTTTCAGTGAAAAAACTCAATCCCATAAGTACTTCCACGGGAAAAGAATATTTATGGTCGATCTTTTTTTTGGGCACCAATCTTATGGGAGACTGGCAGGAAAACAATTATTCTCATTAATATTTTTACTGTTAACGTCTTTACTACTGTTGTTATTGTCTTTATTGTTATTTCTTATTGTTGTTGTCGTCGTTCCAGTAACATTATTATAATATAAGTCTAATTATCTAAATAATTCTAAAAGATTATCTAATGTTATAATACAAGATCGAAGTTTGCATGGTTGAAATGCAATGAAAATAAATTTTCTCAATTGTTTGATTTGTCTTTTGACAGATTTTGGCTCCGAAAATAGCCTAGGCACTTAGAAAAATGCTTTTTCGGCGATGTACAACTAAGATCTGCAAAAAAGGTTTTGTATAATAATAAAAGTAAATAAAAATACTAATTTTTGCTGCATACCAACGATGCAAATTTCAACAGTATTTTTGAATAATCATCATTGTTGATGTCATTGCAATTATTTACGTTTGCACTTAAATTTTAACCTCATTTTTGCTATTTACACGCTTGACATTATTTTGAAATTTTGGGTGCGAGAGACAAAGAGAAAGAGAGAGAGAGAAAGATTGATTGATAGATGCTTTATTTACGCCCTAGTTTCCAACTATGGGGCAAATGTAAAAACGCGCTGAGAACACGTATTCTCTATTATAATCGTGAGAAGAACAGCCTCAAAAAACAAAACAGAAACAGTACATGAATGTAATTTACAATCCTATCGTTCGTACATGCTAAACTTAATCCTATAATTGAACCAAACATTTATATAATGCAGAGAGAGAGAGATGGAGGGGCAAAGCAGAAAAATAGTCCAGTAAAAGAGACGAAAACCCAGCACTTTTTAGCGTAGAATATGAATTTTTGACTGAAGGTAGATGGTTGCATACTGAAAGTACCCCCAATAAAATGTTGCCCCTCAACTTGCCCCAACCATAAGAAATAAGGGTTGAAAACTTAAAAATCGCCATATCTCGATAATTAATAACCCGATGAAAAAATGTTTCAAACAAAAGTGGTTTGGAATAATAAAATTCGTATAAAGTTATCTGACGTCCAATCCCCTATTATTGAAAATAGCGGCACAAAAACGATTAGAAAATCCGGGGTTGATGCTCTCGCGTTTTTGGGCCGCTATTTTCAAAGATAGGGGATTGGATGTCGGATAACTTTATACGTATTTTATTATTCCACACAACTTTTGTTCGAAACATTTTTTCATCGGGCTATCAATTATCGAGATACGGCGATTTTTCAGTTTTCAACCCCTATTTCTTAGGGTTGGGGCAAGTTGAGGGTCAACATTTAATAACTTTATACGTATTTTATTATTCCAAGCAACTTCTGTTCAAAACATTTTTTCATCGGGCTATCAATTGCCGAGATACGGCGATTTTTAAGTTTTCAACCCCTATTTCTTAGGGTTGGGGCAAGTTGAGGGTCAACATTTTATTGGGGTAACTTTCAGCATGCAACCATCTACCTTCAGTCAAAAATTCATATTCTACGCTAAAAAGTGCTGGGTTTCGGTCTCTTTTAGTGGACTAAAAAGCCTGGTCTTACGTATAATCGCAAGCTTCGAAAACAGCCGAAACGAGTACATCGAAACACCCGGCGTGAAATCATTGCATCGCATTCGGGGCGACAAAAAATCGTACCTCGACTCTGATCCAATCGCGCGCGATCGAAGCGATCGATTAATCACGATAAGCGATCGTCCAAGATAAATATACAATACTTTTTTTCGTTACGATCTCTGCATAATAAAAAAAAATGTAATGCTGAGAAAAAGAAGAGGGGGATTGAGAAGGAAGCGGCCAGTATGGAGAGGAGGTTCGATCGCTCCGAGACAAAAATTCGATCGACCTCCTCGCGACGATAATCGTTCGATGGTATCGGCAGAGCTTCGTGTACACGTCGTAACGGTCTACACAAAATGTGTTCGTGTACAACGCGCCGAGTCAGCGACGGAAATTCGCGTAACATTTTCAATCTTTCCCCGCGTTAACTCTTTCGCGAGTCGCGACTTTTCTCTCTCACGTAATCGGGAGAGCAACGATGCAAATGTCATCCGTCCCGTTACGTGAAAAGTACGTCGCGTCGAACCAGATTCGAAGGCTCCCTTATCGAGATTCCTATTTTTGTTTTCTTTTTTTTTTCGGCAAACATAAACAAAAAATAAATAAACGAACCGAGCCGGATTTCTTTTTCCAGACTATTACGTCGCGGCAAAATAAATAACAAAACTGAAAAGCAAACACAGCTGCATAACGGTAATTGGGAATGTTCCAACTTGTGTGTTTGTGCTTGTTTTTGTACGATGTTGAAGTTTGCGTCGTTGCGATGCAACGAAAATTAATTTCTTTTAATTTCTGAAACTTTTTTTGGTCGTCTCAGACTGTGAAAATCCCTGAAACGTTTTAACGTATTCTTATTAGAACTTTACGACCGCAATTTGCATAGAAAAGGCTTCGGACGATGATGGAAATATAGAAATAGACAAAAAACGTCATTGTTTTTGTGGTTATTATTATGAGTAGGGTTACTACTGTTTATTTTATTTTTACATTTTCTCCCTGTACCGAATAAATATACAGTGAACATTTTTAAACCCGATCATACAGGGTGTCTCAAAATGACCTGACATTTTAATTTATTAATGAAACGTATTATTTATTCGAAAAGTACGAATATTTTAATTTTAATATTTTTCCTTTTTCATTTCTTTGTGTGTTTAAGTATGCTAAATCTTCGTTGGTAGATTTAGGTTGGATGTAAAAAAAAGTATAAAAAGGTTTTAAGGGGCCAGGCCACTTTGAAAATTTCAAAAAATCGAAAGCAAGCAAGACTTGAAGAAATCGACGATGATGAGCAATCAGAAGGGATTTTGTACGGTGCAGGAATTGCCGATTGAGTTTAGGTAAGAGTTTTTCATAGTATAAACTTCAAACGCGTTTTTCTCGAAACAACGTTTTCAAAATCTAGCTCCATCGTATCTCTAAAACTATTAAGGGGTTACCCCCACTTGCGATTTTGAAAAAATCGATTTTTTTTATTGCATTTTTTTGAAGTATAAGTATCTGAGAATATGTCCTGAAAATTTCAAGTCAATCCGAACAAAATTGACTGAGATATCAGCGTTGAAAGAGAAGAATCCGCGTTGAAAGAGCGTTGAAAGAGAAGAAGAGAAACTTTAAACGCGTTTTTCTCAAAATGGCATTTCTGAAGTCGGTGATCAAAATTACTCGAACACTAATGAACCGATCTTCTTGAAATTTTGCAGGCTTATTTAATACATAAAAAAGTAGTCTTTAATCTTTCGATTTCTTTTTTTCGAAAAAAATGGCCGTTTTATAGAAAAAAAACGGCCGTTTTTTTTTTCGTTAAAATCGAACCATTAACTTTGACTGTCCGCCATTTTGTGAAAAATGGATATTTTTTAAAATTCTTCGATTAAAGACTAGTTTATACTTATATTTGACTAAATCCATCCGCATTTTTTTTTTTAGATGATCCACTTCGCCGCAATGTTGGTCACCGCAAACCGTGTATATAAAAACATTATTTCATTGACGGCCATTTGCCACTAAACAATGTAATATTTTTCAATAAAAAAATTACTGAAAGTTCTTCAAGACGTGTTCTTTAAGATGGTATATTGATCGATTAAAAAAGTTTTGTAGTTTTCCTTTAAAAAATTCATGAAAAAGGCCTTTTTGTTGCGCTACAAGTGGGGGTAACGCCTTAAACCGATTCTCTTGCAATTTGAACCACATATTGTAAACATGATTCGCAACAAGATGACCCTCGATGGTTTTACAATTATGATTTTTACTCTTTTTTGCGCAAACTGCGAAAAAAACGCGTTTTTTTAATACTTTTTTCGTTTTTCATCTGCCATTTTTTTATTTTTTGATAAAACTTTATATCCGAGGGCCATTTTGTAGCTGGTGTCATACTGAATCTAATGGACTTTGATTTTTTTGTTTCAGACAAGCCGTTGCCGAGTTGTGATGGAGCTACCTAGCCCACCTATTTTTGAGGCGTTACGTTAATCTATAGTTTTTGTACTTAAAAATGAATAAAAATAAATTAACATTTTTTTAAATGTATTTCAAGACTTTATTTATTAAGCCCAACAACTTTTATGTTCATATCTTTTATAAAATCCTCCAAAAAAATCGCGAAAATAGCCTTTTTCCGTGGCTCCAAAGTGGACGGGCCCCTTAAAAGAACGACGAGTGATTTTCATAGTGTGCATCGGCAGGTAAAAATTCTACAACGGAAATAAAACGTTTACGTTGCATTGCAACGATGGAAACTTCGTTGTTCAATAGATTTATCGTATTTGAGTGGAAAAAAAACCTTAAACGATTACTGGGACCAAATTTGGTCCCAACACTTGAGAGAAAGAGATTTTTTTTCAATACCGGTACACATTTATTTAATTCTTATAAAAACCATAGTTATTATTCTTCCCGATTGAGTTCATCCGCCGAAATTATTTTCGTATCGCTCGATCATGACATTCACACTGAGGAGAAAATTCTGAAAATAACTATTTAAAATAGATTCACCTCGACAACGAACAGTCGTGGACGCGCGGTCGGTGTGCCTCTACGACGATCGCCTGCACTGAGCAGCGTCGGCCTGGGTCAATACTCGGATGGGTGACCGCTCAGCCGCGCACTCGTGCCGCTCGGTAATCACCGGCAGTTCGACTGAATTATTTTTTCACCCATCCGACATTTACACTTTTTTACTCGATCGACAAGCTCAAGTGTAAATTAATTCTCAATCGATCCCAAATGCTTGATTTTTTACTCGTTCAACGAAGTGGAGCCGGAATTATTTTTCCATCGATCTCAATTTCACATTTTTTTTACTCGATCGACGAACTAAATTTTATTTTTCAATTATTTTTCAATCGATCGTAAATTCACATTTTTTTTACTCCATCGACAAAGCAAAGACTGGGTCAGTTTTTCACGATTCTCCGGAATGTTAAACCCGTACCTTTTTCCTGATGGTGTTGAAGCTTGCATCGTTGGAATGCAACGAAAAATCTTCTTTTATTTTTAATTTTTTTATTTCTATTGCTATCTAAACCTTTTTTTTCAAATTTAGGTTATCGAACTCTGATAAGAATCTTCAAAAATGTTTCAGTAATTTTTGTAGCTTAAATGGAGTGAAAGGAATTGGGTGATACGAAGAAAGAAAAATGTTCGTTGCATCCCAACGATGCAAACTTCAATACCATTTTTCGTGGCCGTAAACGAACCATCAACTCGTCACCCCGGACCATCGTCAGTGTTCCCTTCTTTTTTCGTCGTTTTTGTCATAATTACTTTCAAATAAAGTGTCTACAGATGAAAGTACTTTTTTTTGTAATTCTTTAGATAGGTGACTTCTCCCAAAAATGAGCCTAGATTTTTTTGCTATTTTTTTTATTTATTGGGTTATAAATTATGATATCCAGTCGGTGGAAGCTGAAATCCCCCCCCCCCCCATAAAAAGTTATGGGGTTTTCAAGTTCGCGAAAACATATGATAACATAGGGCATTTTTGAACATTTCGACGCCTACAATGGGTTTGCTTGTTTTGGTTTGCTTGTTGGGGTTTGTTTGTTTGGGTCTCAAACCCAAACAATTATAATTATTTTTTGCTCGTAATAATTATTCGTCGAAAACCCACTTATGTAAAGAATTACTTTTTTAAAATACTTTACTTTACTTTACTTTACTTCGCGTACACTCCCCTAAGACATTCTTTTCGAAAACAAAGTTAGGAATACGTAGTGCACGAATGCTTTTTTCACTCATTGTAGACACTTGAAACAAGAACTCAAACAAACTCATTGTAGACATTTGAAACAGGGAGATCTGCTTGCCTGCGGTTCGTCTCGGGAATTTGATAATCAAGACTCGCGTCGAAACCAGAGATACGATGGGTGCGTGTAAATATGTATCTATAGATGTACAGGGAGGCCCGAAGTTTGCATCGTTGCAGGGCAAAGAAATTTATTTTTCATAACTAATTTCCCGACTTTTATTATTCAACGAAATATTTTTTTTTCAGATTTAAATTCTAGATCTTTAAATAAGCGACTTAAAAAAATATTGAGGGATTTCTGTGACGAATATTCGCGAAAAGAAAATCGAAAAATTGAAAAATAATCATTTTCATCGTATGACAACGATGCAGCAAACTTCAATTTGTATGTGCCACGATCTTTTTTCGTTTTCGAATGAAAGAGCATTTTTTACATTTTTTTCGGGTTTTTCTGTAGCATGGGATATTTTTTTTTCTCCTCTGTGTATGTACTTCTTCGCGATTTGTCACACTTGTGTTATCCGTATGAAGTGCACTGTTGAGCAACAGATTATCGCGAGAAAAGTACATGGACGAGAGAGATAAATAATAAAAACCTCTATGCTGTAAAAAAAGCTTGGAAAAAAAAACGAAAATGCTTTTTTTTTTCTCGAAAACTAAAAAAGATCGTAGAACATGGGGATGATTAGGATATTGATTGATAAGAGGCATCTACATTTTCCTTTTGTTCGTCACTTTTCGGGCCACCCTGTATACAGGGTCTCCTGTTAGGAATGGATGATCCTGCAACTGTCGATAGGTCAGATCATGTCCTACTACATGCTGGAATTTCAGTTTAGTAAAAGTCCCACCACGGTTTTCGAGATTTTCGGCTTTGCGATATTTTTTTTTTTTAATCATCTGCTTTTGGTTTTTCGCATGCCATTTCTACGAATGATATGAATCGACGATAACCAAGCAACTTTTGACAATAGTTGGCACAATATGCGTAGTACTTTTTTTTTACACAACAGATTATCAAAGTCAGATGTTCGAATTGGTTTGTATGAAAATTCTGCACAAAATCTTTTTTTCATAAAGTTTCCTTAACATTAAAGATTAAAAAGAAGACTTTTCTAGATAAAACAAATAACCAAGAGTATGCTTCTTTAAACCGCGTAAAAAAAATTATCATTTGTAGAAATGGCATGCGAAAAACCAAAAGCAGATGACTTTTATCTCGCAAACCGTGGGACTTTTACTAAACGCAAATTTTAGCATATAGTAGGACATGATCTGACCTATTGATTGTTTCAGGATGATCCATTCATAACAGGACACCCCGTATATATGCAGATACACGCAAATGTATATTTCTCGATTTAACATTGTTAAAAATAAAAATATCTTCACCGCAATCAGGAATGGTATTGAAGATTTGCATCGTTGGAATGCAACGAAAAATACTTTTTTTTAATTGCTTAAATTTTTTTTGGCCGATCGAGACTCTGAAAATCACCCAAGCGTTTTTACGTATTGTCATCAGAGATTTAAACCCTCAATTTTCGAAAAAAAAGTTGTCAAAATTGTCAAAAATAAATAAATGAAAAAATAATTGTTGCATTTCATGCAAACTACAGCGTCATGATCAGAAACGGGAATGGTACTGAAGTTTGCATACTTGGAATGCGACAAAAATATAGTTTTTGTTGTCCCCGAATTTGTATTTGGCACATTTAGGCTACGAAAGCAACTGAAACATTTATCCGAATCCTATTAAAACACTTAAAACAAACAGCTGCAAAAGATTTTAAATAACAAAAACAAAGAAAAGACAAAATCAAGAAGAATTTTCGCTGCATTCCAACTATGCAAATTTTACTACAATGAACCAAATTTCTTCGTTCTCCAGTCCGCATTAAGGGGTCTTCTCACTTTGAACGCTAAAAAGGCTATTTTCATGAATTTTTTAAATATGTTTATATTACAGATATTGATAGAAAAGTTGTTTCATTTAATAAACACACTCTCGAAATACATTTTGAATTTCTTTTTATTCATTTAAGTCACTATTTATAGACGAAAATGGTAGTTGAAAAAATGTCCTAAAAATTGTAGGTCTGCGTTGTTAACGAAATCTCGGAGGTGGATAATCCGAAACAAAAAAATCAAACGGTTTTAGATTCAGTATGTTGATGGCTATAGCGCATATCATACGATTTTTGATATGTGCAAAAATAACAAAATGGCGGACATTTTTCGGTAAAACAAAAAAACGTGTTTTTTCACCGTTGTTGGCAAAAAAAATTAAATATAAAATTTTTAAAAAGTCCTCGATATGCACTATATCTATAGTTGTAAAGAATATGTGGTTAAAATTTCATAAGGATCGGTTCAGTAGTTTCGAAGATTTTATTAACAAGCCGCCGAAAAACGTTGTTTCGAGATGAACGCGTTTAAAGTTTGTTTGGGTTACATAAATACATTAAAAATTTCTAATGTATTCCGAAAGGGTATTCATTGAGTGTAACAACTTTCATATTAATATCTATAATATAAACCTTCCAAAAAAATTCTTGAAAGTGAGAAGACCCCTTAATTTCCGCTCGAAAGTCGAAGAATAAAACCTATTCGTACCATGCCCTCATCGACGAACCTTTCGTTTTTCCCCCGATTTTCTTTCCTCGCTCGTGCGTGCAAAACACCTGTTCCCGAAAATTCCCCATGTAGAAGATCGAAAAATGTAACCCTTAGTAGTCAAACTTAGCTAGAATCACGTTATAGTCATACTGGGTTCATGGGACCCAGGCGTTTTTGAATTGTTATAAATAATGAAATAATGCATTGAGCGATATCAAAAAATAGTGAGGTATAATTTAAACCTTGTTTAATACAAGGAATTGGTAAGAAATCAAAAATTAATATTTAAATATGCAAAAAAATGTATGCGAAAAAAAACTCTTGAAAAATGACTATTTTTACAAAAATTGCTGTAACTCTTGTAATTATTGGCAAAAAAAAATGGTTTTATAATCTGGAACCAATGTACTATGAAATAGACATAGCGGTTTCTGTGGACTTTAAAAAAAGTATATTTATTTTATCCAACGCAGGTGCAATTTAGAAGGACAGAATAAAACGCTTCCGCATATTCTACCGTCTCGGTACTGACGTTGAAGATCGAAACTATCGTTAGATGGCGCCACAAAACCCGATTTATCGATTTTAGTGAGCATTATTTCAGGTGAAAAAAGGGCCTGGGTCCCGTGGACCCAGTGGGATTATTGAGGGTTAAAAAAATCGAAAAGAAAAGAAGACAAGGCAGCACATCCCAGGTAGGGAATCAAAAGGCTGACGATGGAAACAAACTTGTGCGAGCCTTGTTTCACCGAGCCTGAGTGAGACAGACCTGGGCCAGGTTTCATTGCATCGTTTGGAGCAGCCTGGAACCAAGACTGGCTGCTTAGCCTAAACTCAGGGTTATTTCAAGCTTTATTCAGCCAGTGACTTTTAAGGCTAAAAAATCAAGGCTGGATGCAGGCTTGTTTCAGGTTGTGATAAAATAAAATAAATTTTCAATAATATTTTTTCTGTACATTTATGAAAAAAAAAATTAGCAATAAATTTGTCGGGTGCGAAGGCATGAGAAACGAAAGCGAAGGAGGCAGCTCAGAACATTTAAACATATTCTCTTATCGATATTTATGAGGTACACAAAAAAGTTTTTTTCTCGTCACATACACATTTCGTATATACTCACTCTCTGGGGTTTGCGTACACTCTGTGTATTACGTGTCCCATAAACAATAAATAAAATAAAGTATTGTGTTTAAAATATTTTATATATATTTTATAACAAATAATATCATGAATAATAAATATATATAATAAATAAAATGAATTCTTTACAAATTTATTAAATTTACCCCAATGTAGAATATAGAAAACTAAAAACAGGCCTCATATAGCCTCGAGAAGAGTTTGGGATAAGCCTGGTCATAAATGCTCGTGAAGACTTCATTAAGGCTCGTTTTGAACCTTGTTGTTTCATCGTTTCAGGCTTAGTACAGGCTTTTCTACCAGCCTTTGGTCAAGCCTGTGTGCAGGAGCCTGAAACCGCGTTATCATTCAGAGGTTCAGCGAGGCCTGAAATCAGGCTGGTGCTCAGCCTGAATTAAAAAATGTGAGCCTTGTTTCAGGGCTTGGCGAGCCCTTTTTTCATCGTCAATTCCTACCTGGGATGTACCAGGTACGGTAAGGCGGCGGCGCGCGCAGTCGAGGATGATTACGTGTAGCATCGTGTCGAGTGCACGTATAATTCTCGTGACATCCGTCACGACCTCGTGAGAGTTCGTACGGAGCGCGCGTTATCGCGATAATTTGCGCGCGAGCAAACGCTTAACGAGCAACCCCGGGCAACGGCTAATTAAGTTACGTCTACCCGTTTGTCCATACCGCCAATCGACGATTTGTCGAATCTTCGATATCGTCCGCGAGAGTGGGATCGAACTAATTTCTTCTTTTTTTTTCATTCATTTAAAAAAAAAAATTCTCTTTCTCGCGCCAAGCAGCGAAGATTTTTTCGGTGGCGTCGCGGGGTACGCCCGAGCGCGCATTTTGACATCAATCTCGCACGCTATGAAATCCGCCGTAATCCATTCGCAAGAGGCTTGTGGAGATTCTCATCAATTAGCATATTTTTGCTGTGTTCCCGTAACGCGCGCTGCTCGGCCGCGTTGTGCGTCACGGATTGAAAAAAGGGGGGGGGGGAGAAATAACAAAAAGGCAAAGACGAGAGAAACAAAAAGACTGACCTAGCGTCAACGTCTCGATGTTGAGGATGGCGCGGGCAATTGCGCGCGGAAATCTCGTTTGACGATCGATCACTGACCCAGATCGATTAATCGGATTGGCATTGTTTCAATCGCGAATCTCTGTTTTTTGCGAATCGTGTAAATTTACGATTGTGTTCGTGGAAACAATAACAACAATGGTAACGATCTTACTAATAATTATTACAGCAATAATTTTAAGAGAAAAAAAAAGAAAATAAAACGAACGTAAAAAAAATGTTCATTTTCGCGTTTTCATTTGTTGATACGTTTTTGGTTTTTGTCGAAAGGAGAATGTTTTCCTGATCGATTTTTCGTTACACAACTGTGGGAAAAATGTGTACTTGTTTAAGGGGGAGACCTTTAGGCGAAGAAAAAAATGCTGATTTCCATGATTCTCTTTTAAAAGGTTAGGCCAATCTAGAGGCCGAAAAAATAGGCTTTTTTTTTAGAAAAACTACAAAATAAATCGAGATTACAAAAAAAGGGTGTTTATCATACATATCAGTGACTGTTTACAATAATTTTTTTGAAGCGATTGATTTCAAAATGGCGTCTGTTCAGCGTTTATCTCAAAACTGCATTTTTTAAGTTAGCCGGAAACATAGCTCGGACAATTTTCAACCGATTCACTTGAAATGTTGAATATATCTTAAAAAAATACATTGTCTATGGAAGTACGTAGGATTATTTTTTATATTGCATAGTTCATTTGTTATTAACAATTATCTGACGATTTTTAGGCAACTCTTTCACTTTTCAAAAATTTGCCTTAAAAATCAAATACCGCATTCTCTATCGCTTGTGTCAGACGTTTCTTAACAAAAAAAATACACGTGATGTAGGGGGAGGGGGGGGTGGCTGGCTAGAAACCTCACCACATATTACGAAGGGGGAGGGGGGGGGGGGGGTTAAAAAGTGGCCTAAAAACCTCACGTGATCAATGGACGACCCCTTAGTTATCATAAAATTCCCATAAAACGTTTTTCTTCCATCAAAATTCATAAAAAATAACGCGATAGCCGAAAGAAGTCGAATTCTTTCAATATCTATTTTTTCCATCGATTTACGAATACATGTCCTGTTATACATGGATAATCCTGCAACTGTCAATAGTTGAGATCATGTCCGACTATATGCTGAAGTTTAAGTTTAGTAAAAGTCCCATGGTGTTCGAGATAAAAATCATCTGCTTTTGGTTTCTACAAATGCCATTTCTACAAGTGATAACTTTGTTTTGACCCAGTTTTTAAAAAATACTCTTGGTTATTGGTTTTATCTAAAAAAGTATTCTTTTTAACCTCAAATGTTAAGAAAACTTTATGAAAAAAGACCTTATGCAGAATTTTTATACAAACCAATTCGAACATCTGACGTTGGTAGCCTGCGGTGTAAAAAAAAATGTACCACGACACATATCGTGCCAATTACTTTAAAAAGTTGCTTACTTATTGTCGATTCATGTCATTTGTAGAAATGACATGCGAAAAACCAAAAGCAGATGTTTTTTTTTCGAAAAATTTCTTAAAGCCGAAAATCTCGAAAACTGTGGGACTTTTACTAAACTGATATTCCAGCATAGCTGTCGATACGTTGGATCATGTCCAACGTATCGTCAGCTATGCTGGAATATCAGTTTAGTAAAAGTCCCACAGTTTTCGAGATTTTCGGCTTTAAGTAATTCTGTCAGCTTTCAGTTTTCAGCTGCAGGATTATCCATTCATAACAGGACACCCTATATATATATATATATATATATATATATATATATGTGTGTGTGTGTGTGTGTGTGTGTGTATATGTATATGTATATGTATATGTATATGTATATGTATATGTATATGTATATGTATATGTATATGTATATATGTGTATATATATATATATATATATATATATATATATAGCTTTTTTGCATTGCCATGTAACGTCACCTTCCGTTCCTCAATTTCGAACGCTTCGCTTGTAACGTCAGTCGCGTTTATAAGCGCGAGTACCTCTTACCCAGCGACAACGATCAATGAAAAAAAATGGAAAGAAAAACGTCCGACTTTGAATCTGTACGTAACGTTTGCGCATAAGCAGCGAGAAGAGTAACGCGCGGAGGTCTCGTATGCGCCTCGTTCGTGGTTAACGGGATTTCTCGTTTCCCTCGTGATCTTACGGGTCAATGTTACAGGGACGGCGCGAAGAGCAGGAGCGCGTGTGCTTGAACGACTTCAATTTTACGTGCACGCGCGACTCTCTCTCTCTCTCTCTCTCTCTCTCTCTCTCTCTCTCTGGATCGCGCTCTTTGTTCTGCGCAAACCGTCAATTAGATCGCGCTATTCCCCAATTGAATTTCGTTCGTCATTCAAATTCAAATTCACTCCATATCCACTTTAATACGAACTTTGAATCGTTTCTAGCGACGAAAATAATTTACCAAAATGTGCACATGATTGTAACGCATTATTAATTCAGAAACTCCCTGATTTGTCCAAATTTTTCGAATTATTCCAGGACCATTGGGGTCAAATGAAGAACATAATTTTTTTTAAGACCAAATATATGAAAATGTATATGAAAATAAAAAACTGAAATTCGAAAAAAATGTAATCACTGTAGATTTAAAAAAAAATCAAAAGCAAATACAGAACCTGTTCTTTATTATGGAAAGAATTCTTTATGTCGGTATCAATAAATAAAAAATAAATATAAACACTTATCTACAATAATAATTGTGTGATTGTGTATCGACAAATCGAATACAAATGTATAGATCTTTAGAGTCAATTAGTTTTTGAAATTTACAATGTTTGGCGCTGACATAACTTTTTTTGTATATAATGAAGAATAATATAAATACTAAGAATATACAAAAATATTCTTTTTACTTTTATACTATTATAATACTTTATAATAGTTTATACTATCATTTGTACTGTAATTCATACTTCTATAATATTATAACACTTTTATGCAAACAACAAAAGTATTAAACAAGCAAAATTAAAATTAGGAAGTTTTTCAAAAAGTGAGCGCAGTAGTAGCTGCCAGAGTGCAAAAAAGTTGCATAGCTTTTGGCAGGCAGGTAACAGCATGGTCACTTTAATTAACGAGATTGATATTGTTGAAACAATGACCGCAAAAAAAACAGGGCATCTGAAGTTTCGTCTTTCAGAGGCGAACTTACCTTATTGCAGGCGTAAGCCGCGGAAGAAAAGGCCCTTTCTCATTCCACACTCGTGGATAAATAAGTTTACACTTCGGAAATATTTAATGTAGGTAATAATATTTCAAGGCTGTTAAACGTGGGAAAAAAACACGTAAATGTTACTTGAATGGAAATAATAACAATTATAATGGTATTATAATGTTTTCAACTCTCATATTGAAATATCGTTATTATTCGACTCCAATATAGTTTTTTTGGTCCGATACTCCGGTGTTTCGATAATAGCGACGAACCTTACTGATACTATGCGTAACAGCCATGTTGCAGTTCAAATCCCTTGTCAATTCTCGCACCAAAAGCTCCGAGTGAATTACTCCCAAAAAAAAAACCGTCGCTCCTTCGTCTCGAAACGTTTTTATTTTCATTCTCATCTTTTCTCCGCCATGTTTCTTTTTTCTCTCCATTTTTCTCACACGTCGACCAAGTTTCCAGATCGTAAGAAGAAAAAAAAAGAAAAAAAAAAGAAACAACAATTTGAAAAGAAAAAAGCGGATAATCGTCGTCGAGTTTGTTCTTCGCGATTAGGAACCACCCACGCTCGAGAGTGAAAATAAAAATAAAAGTGTCGCGATAGTAATCGAATGTGGACCGAGTCGAAGGAGCGTGTTCGTCGCGTGCACGTGTCCGGCCCATACGTGTGCGTTACACAGTGAGATTAATTCGGCAATTACTCCATCTATCACAGCGTACAGTAATATTAGAGAGTACCCACGTCGCAACATTTCCTACCTCCCCCGTCCCCCGTCCCCCATTCACTAACGTCATAGCGCTATGAGGTCTGAGGGCTAGTGTGCTAGCGTCAGGAGAAAAGGCCCAGCGTTGGAGTTTCGAAGGTCGAGAGAAAAAGAGAGAGAGAGGGGGGGGAGAGGGGGAGGGGGAGAGAGAGAGAGAGAGGGAGAGAGAGAGAGAGAGAGAGAGAGAGAGAGAGAGAGAGAGAGAGAGAGAGAGAGAGAGAGAGAGAGAGAGAGACAGAGAGAGAGAGAGACGTGGAAGGCGGTATCGGGGGTATCCAAAACTCCCATACGTAAACACACGCCTACTGTACGAGAGAAGTTTTGTTGCTGCCTACGTGACTCTGTAATAACGCATTGTCTACTCTCTGATTGAAAAATAAAAGATGCGTCTCTCCCGCGCGAGCCACTCCCATATTTATCGGTCGAGAAAAGAAAAGAAAAAAAGACGAGCGTCAAAAAAAACACGAGAGGAGGAGACCGAGAAAAAATTCAGATACGAAAGAAAAATTGGCGAGGGGTAAGAGTGAGTGAGAAGAGAGGACTTGGAGTGGAGGGGGGGGGGGGGGGGGTTGAGAAAAACGACAAGGTCTACGATCTCGAAGACTCTCGAGGCCCATCGTCGTCAAACCCCACCGCCATTAGAAATTCATAAAGTCTTAATTCGACGGCGTATAATGTCACAAATTTATGCATTGCTCGAACCGCGAATTGCGGAAGGGTGGGGGGGGGGGGGAAGTTGAAGGGGTTGAGCTCGATCACAAACAAAATTTACAGTCTTTCTTTGATGTCCGAATTGCCTTCTCCCTTGAGGCGACGAGGCTAATTTTTCTGAGCCTCGTATGGCCGCGGTCATTTTAATTTCTTCCGCGTCAATTCCCAATCGGATCGGGTGATTTTTTCCATTGCTTTCGTGATTGCACGAATTTTAATTGCGTGCTAGGGGAAAATTGGAAACGTGGGTGTTAATTTTTTTGTAGATTTTTCCCTACCGCTTTTTCTCGATAAAAATTTCATTGGGAGACCATTCGATTTCGATCGAACAGATCGGGAGATCAAAACGACGAATATTGGCCGAGCTTCGATAACTTTCGAGAGGGGGGGGGGGGGTCGAGAGGAGACCGCACACGTTCGCTCTCCCGTCGTTGGGCAACGTTTCACAAAATGGCGTTTTAATTATTCCCCGACTAATCGGAAATCAATTAGCAAGACGATTCGAGTCATCGAAATTCATCCGATCATCGAGAAAGAGAGAGAGAGAGAGAGGGTGAGAGAGACAGAGAGAGATGCAAAATTTACGAGCGGATCGTCATTCGAGCTCATGGACAAATAATTGCCTTTTCGTCGTCTGCTCTGCGGTCGTGTGGAGAGGAACACAAGCAGACGGACGTAGAGCAAAATAGTCCCTATGTGTAAACTTTCGTCGCTTTCTTTTCCTCCATGTTCTCCCTTTTCGTGTACTTTTTTATGCGGTTGAAATTTGCATCGTTGGAATACAAGGAGAATCCTTTTCAATGTCTAATTTTCATTACTATCCAAAATCCATTTTTTTAGATTCAGGTCGCGGGTCGCTAAATAAGAATCCTGAAAAGTGTTTGCGTAATTCTCGTAGCTCAAATCTGTCTGAGGAAATTGAAAAAATGGAGAAAAAAAATCATTTCCGTTGCATTCGAACGGTTCAAACTTCATGACGTTGAACTCTGCATCATCGGAATACAACCATCTTTTTGTCCATTTTTCATTTCTTTATTTATACGCTTATCCAAATTCTCCTTGTTTTTTTTTCAAATTGACTTCGTAAATCTCTAATGAGGATACGTAAAAACGTTTAAATTATTTTCGAAGCTAAAAAAATAGACAATGAAAAAAAAAAATCGTTTTCCTCCAACGATGCAAACTCGAGCGTCGCACTTTTATTTCTTTTGTTGCCGCTCATCCCCGGGGTTGATACAAAATGGATTAATAATTGTAGAGCCGCGAAGAAGAGCGGAGAGGCGAAGGGGGCAGCCGAGGAGGGAGACTGAAAAATCTTAATGACACGTGTTTGTATAATTATCTTAATTAACGCGTGGTCCTCGCGTGACGGATGTCATCCGGAAATCCGTTCGTCTTTCTCTCTCTCTCTCTCTCTCATTCTTGCACATTCTTATCCGAGAATTCTCGTTAGTTCTCGTCTCTCGCGTGGTAAAAGAGATCCCGATGAGCATACACACACATACGCACAGATATATATATATATATATATATATATATATATATATATATATATATATATATATATATATAAGCTCGTGCACTAACTCGCTGTTGCATTTATTCGTAAATACGCTCGACCACGGCATGGGAAAAACGTACTCGAGGGTTGGATTAAAGATGCGTGGGATGTACAGTCCCCCGTAAAATTCATTCTCCATACGCCGAGATTCATTCACGGAGCGAAGCGGCGAACAGAGAAAAATTCTGACGAAAATCAATCGTAACGAAGCTTTATTTTTATCTTCGAAAATCAATTTTGCCGATTTAGATTGTGGAAATGTCTAACGAAAAAAAAAAAACGTTCCGTTGATATTCGTAGCATGAATCTAGCGGAAAAAAAGAAACTCGATAATTATTGAGGAGGCAGATATCTTTAGACGAGGAAAAAATTGCTGCTTTTCAGGGTTCTATTTTAAAAGAAAAGATTTCTTCCCCATTTTTGAGACTTGGGGTATGTTTTATTACTACTTTGGACTGTTACATGGTATTTTTTTTTATTCATTTTTTTTCAATGGCGGACCCATGGCACGGTCTTACACACTGCATTTTCAAAACTGGCGTGGCGTATTGCTAAAAAACTAATCGACCGATTCTGATGAAATTTGGTATGAATCTTTTTAACATTATTGTCTAAAATATGACCCTAAATGTTTTCGAAAGGGAAAAAAAAAGTATTGTTTTATTGCAAAATGCAGCCATTTTTGGAAATTTCAATCTTCTCGTTTCAGAGCGTAGCATTTCATCGATTTTTAACATTTTTCACTTTTTCTTGGTTCATATTCTGCGTGTGAGTTTCAATGAAAGGAAAATCTTCGTCGACTTTTTTTTTCAGATTAATTTTTTTCAACCTATTTAGAAGACCCATACGTCCGCCGTTTTTGAGGATTAATGAAAAAAAATCTACAGATATTACACAAAGTGCAACTATTTCATGATTTGGAAATGTAATTAGACTTTTCGGTAAATAAAAAACAGCTACATGTAAAGAATACGAGTTAGTTTTGATTATTTTTCAAAGAATATTGATACATCGAGGTATATAATTGGATTTATTTGTATAATAATCCCTGTATATTTGTTGTAATATATTTGTAACATAAGTTGCGACATAACTTTATAATTAATAACAAGATTAGAATTAGGTGGGGAGAGGGCATTTTTAACCAATCACAGGCATTGAGCAGTCGCAGCTCCCCCCACTCTCCTGCAACACAGTGGCAGTGGAGTGGGGGTAGCGTTAGTTTCCATGATATTGAAGTTCGCATCGTTGGAACTCAACGAAAGTTTAGTAGACCCGCACTTTTTTTTTGCGAATTTGGGATACGAGAATCACGCAAACTTTTTTTGCTTCGAATCCTCATCGGATATTTACATCCTTATTTATTTACATTTACGGATAGGACAACATTTTGGGCATAACGAAAGTCACGCAATAAAAACGAAACATGAATGTTCGTTTCATCGCAACGATGCAAATTTCATTAGTTTCGTGTGACATCCTGGTAACTCAGACTCCTATACCCAGCCTACGTCAACATGCATATACAGTTTCAAAAGTATATTTAATGCTGAAACCATGTTACAGCCATAAGTAGTAAGGGGGCGTCCATTAATTACGTGAGGCGTTTAGGGGGGGGGGGGGGGGGGGAGAGGGGTTCGGGCGAAATCTCACCCAATCTCACATGGGGGAGAGGGGGGCTTCGGCAAATATCACGTAATTTTAGTAATTTTAGTAATCACATAATTTTTATCACGTAGGGAGAGTCTCCCTACTACTTTACATGGTGGAGTAAAATGGTACTACAACCGCAGTTACTTCTACTACAATTTATTTTCCGTGAACGTATGCATTTTGAAAAATCTCACGTGAGATTAGGGGAGGGGGGAGGAAGTCGAGCAAAATCTCACAACTCACCCGGGGGAGAGGGGGGGTCGAAAAATTGCCAAAATCACCTCACGTAATTAATGGATGCCTCCTAATAAAACATACGCCAAGTCGCAAAAATGGTGAAGAAATCTTACCTTTTGAAAAAAATCATGGAAGTCAGCCATTTTTTCCTCGCCTAAACGTATCTCCCCCTTTAATTAAGGGGGGCACGAATGATGCAGCGCTTAAAATCGCACGCTGCCGCTTAAGGGGAGGCATACACCTAGATGGTCGAGGTCGAGGATTTCGAAGCTATGAACATTCCGTCGACCGTGGAACCTACACTATGGGCCTGGTATCGATGATTCCATGCAAGTTGACAAATTTCATGATTCATTCACTCCCAAATTGTCAAACGCGTTTTTCTCAAAACCACGTTTTTCAAATCGGTACCCAAAATTTCTCGAAAACCAATGAACCGATTGCCTTGAGGTTTTTTGTGGTTATTCTATACACCATCATCTAGTACTTGTCATAGGATTTTTTTTCCCGTTACTTAGTTTTTGTTTTATAGGCAAAATAATAATTAATTTTTGGCCCAAAAATCACTATTTATGTTCAAACGTCCGCCATTTTGTCATAAATCGATATTTTCAAAATCGGCTATGACAAGTACTAGATTATAGTATCTAATTTAATAATCTTTTTGGTTTTTTTTCTCAGATGATTTTTGAAGAAACGCCAGTGGGTACCGTGTACGCAGATTTTTTTACGACGCTCCAAGGATCATACAATATCCTTGTATATTTTTGATATTTTTAAATAAAGAAAATTAAACATATTTTTGAATGTATATACTTTTAGATAATTAAAACCCCAATCCGAAATTTCAAATAGTTTTCCTTGAAAAAAATTCACAAAAATGACCGTTTTTCCAGCTCCGAGGTGCATATCTCCCCTTAATTCGGCACGTATTTTTATCTTACAATCCTTCAAATGGGTAAGAAACGTTTTTGCTTTTCTCTTCTTTTGCGACACACACACACACGCGCGCACGCACGCATGCTCGTGCATATGCAAGTCGGTCAACTTCTCATTATACAACGACAACAATGACATTACCAACATTATTCAACTTTCTCCACTCGAGGAGCGACAAAACGTTGCGGCTGCCAACGTCACACGAATGTGGTATTTCCGTCTCTTTCTCGCGCTCGCGTTCGCCCGCGTCTCGTTCCGGTGTGTGCCCACATCGAAATTGCCGTGCCGATGCGAAAGGACGCGAGCAGCGCCCGATTCGACGATCGGAACGACGCAAATTCGGCCCTTTCATCTCTCATGCGGGCTCGATACACGAACACACGTACTATATATACAGGGTGTCCCTCTTATCTCCGCCACCCGAAATAACTCGGCAATTATCGACGTCACCGAAAAATGTTCCAGACAAAAGTTGTACGGCGTGAAGGGGGCCATCAAATGCAACTAATTTTTTTTATTTCGGTGCAGGCGCTGACGCACAGTGAAGGTCACCTCCACTTTTTAAAATGGAATCGTGCATTTTTTTCTACCATCTTGTGGAGCCCCTCAAGCCACATAAACAACATTAGGGGGTCAAAGTCATTCAAGGTCGTTCAAGGTCACATATTTAGATTGGTATCGAGCATGACCTTGAATGACCTTGAACGACTTTGACCCCCTAATGTTGTTTATGCGGATTGAGGTGCTCCACAAGATGGTTGAAAAAAAATGTACCATTTCATTTTTAAAAGTGAAGGTCACCTTCACTGTGCGTTAGCGCCTTCACCGAAGTAAAAAAAAATTGGTCGCATTTGATGGCGACCGTCACACCGTACAACTTTTGTCTGGAACATTTTTTCGTGACGACGATAATTACCGAGTTATTTCGGGTGGCAGAGATGAGAGAGACACCCTGTATATTAGGCGGAGGGAAAAGTTCGTGGCGTTTTTCTCAATAGATGGCTTGGAAAAAACGCCACAAATTGTTTCCTTCACCTAATATATACATGTGTGTGTAGTGCTGAAGTTTGCATCGTTGGAACGCAACGAAAATTCTTCCCGATTTTTTCTATTCTTTTTTTTTAAACATTAACTAAAATCTTTTTTGCAGGTTTTGACCTAAAAAATTGCAGTCATTTTCGCTGCCTAAATGGGCAAAAAAAATACGGCAATACGAAGAAAAAAATTGTTGCATTCCAACGATGCGAACTTCAATACCATATATATTATATATATATATATATATATATATATATATATATATATGATCCTTCTGTGAGATATATATATATATATATATATATATATATATATATATATATATATATATATATATATATATATAACGTTTCCGTAATAATTAATTATTTCCATTACTGTTATAATTATAAAGTTATTATAATGCTCATTGTATTAAATACTATGACAGTGAAGTTCATGAGCATCATTGGAAAGCAACGAAAGTTTAGTGGCCCGAGTTTTTCTTGAGGTAGTCTGGTCTAGAAATTTGACAAAATCGATTTTTTTTTCATTTTATTATTCCTTAGACCTTAATACGATGGTGAAAACCGTTTATTGATATTTCAAAAATTAGCAGAGTAATACAAATGATAAGCAAGCCGCGCGCAAACCTCATCTAACGGTATCAAAACTTCGAACGCGTTTATCTCAGAACTATGTTTTTAAAATCGGCGCCCACGATATCTCGATAACTAATTGACCGATCGAGCTCAAATTTTGCACATACCTTCGGTAGCCTCTTTCTGAGGACTGGTAGCAGAATTGAGTCGAACAATAATTTTGCCCACATTTAATAACTCGTCGAGTACCCGAAAATGTATGAAATATCGTTAATCAAGGTTTAACAGGCCGCCATTTTGTAACAAAATTTTTTTAAGTACTAATTCTGCTACCAGTGCTCAGAATACTCATACAGATTGAGAATATATATATTTTTTTTCACATGCATACAACATCACCCAGAGTGGGCGCCGATTGAGGCGGTTTTCGGCGGACCATGTTGTCAAAAAATTAAAAAAAACTACATGAAAATATTTAAAATATATATTTTTTTTAATGTAGATACATTCTCAGAGGAACAATAAATACATTCGTAAAATTTCATCTCGACAACTTCAACGGTTTGAAAGTTATTCCAACCCAAAAATGACGTCAAAAATCTCGCTCTAGACCAGACTACTGCCTTAAGCAAATCTGGTCTACGGGAAGAACTCAACGATTCTTCAGAATCCTTATCAGAAATGTACATCCCGAATTTGCAAGATACAATTTTCATTGCATTCTAACAATGCAAAGTTCAACGTCGTTAGGTAGTGATAATGTTGAATGAAGCGTATGATCGGATCGTTCATTATCAGGACGTACAAAAATAATCATTATTAATGTAATTATGTAGCTACAATAGCCATAAATGTAAATGCATTGTTATTATTATTACTATTCATGTAATAATTATCAAGTTATTACAATTATCATTATATTAGATAAGTATCGTACTTATTTTGTACATAATGTAATTTGCTGGATGTAACATACTGGATCTGCATGACGTTGAAATTTGCATCGCTCGCAGAGAATGTTGTTCTTCATCATTATTGTCAAAAACCTTTTTTTTCGCAAATTGTGATTGAACATTTCTAATGAGAATACGTGGACGTATACCAGTGACGTTCATGTCCTGAGTCGGCCAAAAAGAATCTTTATCGATTGCCCAGTTGCCGTAACCACCTAAACCGATCGGCCATGCAGCAACGGCGGCACTTTCTCTGAATAATCATAACCCCATTGTTCATCGATGATTTTCAGTGAAAAAAAATATCACCCCAATACTCTCTCCCGAAAAAAAAAGATTGGAAATCTTTTTAAAATATTTTCCTATTTTTTCACCTATACAGAAAAAGTTTTTTTTTGTTGTATATATAAAAAAGTGTTTGGTTAAAAAATGCATTATTGCAAAATAAATTTAAAAAATGGCGCTCGGCCGAATTGAATTTATTCGCGAGTATCGAGTCGTGATACGGGCTGAACGGTAAATGTATCGGGCCGTGGAAATTTGGCATAGGTGGCCCAGTGGGGCAGACTTTGGCTCGTATCGATTTCTCGTGAATCTTTGGACTTTGGGACGCTCCGCGCTGCGTGCGCGCGCGAACCTTTCTCGAGCATTCGCGGCCAACGACCATCGCCTCGCGGACGAATTTCGTACAAAAGCGTAGCTTTTCTCGCCTTCGTATTTTCTTCTCTTTTTGCCCGTTGAGGGTTCATCGAACGCGTCGCGCGAGCGGGAGCTCGCCGGGAAAAAGAGCCCCGCGACAACGAGACGAGTAGTGTAGAAAATTAAAGATAAAAAAAAAAGAAGAAAAATGCAGACGTGCTCTTCTTGCGACTGATCGACAAGGATCAGAGAAAAAACGAGAGAGAGAGAGAGAGAGAGAGAGAGAGAGAGAGAGAGAATTAAAAAGCGCAAAATTCAAGTGCAAGCTGTTTAAAAATTTTTAATATTGCAATAATGTGATTATTATTGTTCGTTATTCATTACTTTAAGGCGTTATACGCAGTTAGAAATTTCAAAAAATCGATCTTTTTTAAATTGCATTTTCGTAATGTACAAATATGTGAGTATATTCCCTGAAAATTTCAAATCGATCCAGCGAATATTCTCGGAACTCTCTTCAAACGCGTTTTTTCTCAAAACGGTGTTTTCATAGTCGGTGAGCACGATTTCTCAAAAACGGCTCAACCGATCGGTCTGCAATTTTAACACAACCTTGTCAGATATATTCTTCAGGTATTGATCGAAGGAATAACATTTCCGATCATTATTTCTATTTTTTTCAACGATCTAACGAAAAAAATTTGGTCGATAATCGAAATTGTTTCTTTCCGGAGCCACCATTTTGTCAAAAATAAAAATTTCGACTATTCCTTCGATCAATACCTGGATTCATCTATCCCCTAAAAGAATCTTTTTGGTTTTTTCATTTTAGATAATCCAAACCGGAGATACTTTGCTCACCGCCGGACACTTTTTTTTCGGGGACCTCCAGGAGACTTCCGACAGGAGCAATGTGAATGAATATTTTTGAAAATAAAAAAATGCCAATCTAAAGCTAAAAGCTGCCACTACACTGCCTAATACTTTTCGTTTTGCCCAAATGAAATGCTTTTCCAGAAAAAAATCGTGAAAAAACGACTTTTTTGGCCTTGCAACTGCGTATAACGCCTTAAATTGATTTTTCATTATCGGTCATTATTATTTATCATTGGCAGCTGGATATTCATCGTTGATTATTTTTCATTCACTATTCATTATTTGTTGTTTATTAACCATTTTGTATTATTTATTGCTCCTCAGAGGTTGTTTATTATTTATTGTTTACCAATAACGCGTAACTCATTTTTTACTATTTATTATCTATTATTCTCCATTCATTATATATCATTCATTATTGACGACCGAAAAAATCCGCCAAGCCAATATTCTTCGCCTGCTAATTACCGCTGATTATCGCTATTCAAAAAGTGTGACGAAACATTTCGAGATATTAGCTTCTTTACACAACCGTTAATTTTTTCCGTCTCCTTAAGTTTACACACAGCCATGAATTTTCCTAATACTCGGCTCCGTCGTTACCAAATAATTCGTTAATTCCACGAGATCGATCAAATTTCATCACGCGTACGGTAGAAAGTTTCTGGGCAATCAGCTGATAGACATTTCCCCCCCCCCCCCTCTTTTTTTTCGTAACGCAACTTTTAACGTATCGTAATCTCGGCGGCGCGGGAACGAAAAAAAAAGCGAGAGTGAGAGGAAGCGAGACGGATACGTGTATATATGCGTGTATGTTGCTCTCGCAAGATTGTATTCGGCAGTACGCGCGTAACTCTTTAAAATAAACTCGATCCACTCTACTTGAACGTTTTTACCAGAGGTGGGCCACTCAGGCGTCGCGAGCCGGGGGAAAGAAACGCAGGCGCGCGCGTGCGACAGAGAGAGAGAGAGAGAGGTGGGGGGGAAGCTCACGCGTCGAAGCCGAAAAAAGCCCAAGTGCGGAGACAAGATGGTTGCAGCGACGATAAGAATTCTGAAAAAAGGCGATTGCGCCTCTTAATCCGGCAATAAAGAAAGAAAAAACAATCACCCTCAATCACTCGTCAAGGTTATTTGAAAAAAGCAAATTTGAATGATTGAACAAACATTGCAACAATTTCCCACAACTATACATAATATATATATATATATATATATATATATATATATATATATATATATATATATATATATTCATATCTAACAGTTCAATTGGTTTTGTAACTTTATTTTTATAGTCGTGCAATTACATTACGTATCGAATAAACATAATTATAGTTATTTGATAATTATCAAATTGAGGGCTACTGTGAAAATGACGAAGCCTCGTTCGTCGCTCGAGGCGACTTGAATTCAAGACGAGGGTCCGACCATACGGTGCAGGAATCGGAGATTAAAGCTAAACTTATGATTACAACGATAAAACTGATCAACTTTAAACGCCTTTTTTCTCGAAAGTGTGTTTTTGAAAACGGTGTACACGAATCCTCGACATCTGATTAACGGATTGACTAAAAATGTTGTACACTTGTTCAGTGTAATAGTGGGTTAGTCTTGACCAACGTTTTTCTTCAGAACATTTTTTTTTCATCAACTATCAACGACAGTGTCATTTTTTTCTCGAAAAAATCGAGACAAATTAAAAATGTTTTTGTTTTAATCATTGAAACACGATAACACTTACTCAGTGTAAACGATCATAGTCTTGATCGACGTTTTTCTTCGTAACATTTTTTTTCATTAGTTATTAACAATAATGTCATTTTTCGTCCGAAAAAGGAGAAAAAAATGCATACATTCTTTTAAATGAATCAATCACGATAACAAAAAAAATCGCCGTCAAGTCTCAGCCAATATTATCTATTTTAGGAGAAAACTCGTTCTTTTCGTGTCAGATCAATCGAGTGACCGTAATCAAGTACACCGTTGAAAGCCCAAGTTCAAAGGTCATTTACGAGATTGTTTGTAGCTAATTATCAATATTTTCGTATGAAATTCGGTACACAAAAATAAATGTCCAAACGATTTTTCAACATTCTTACGTATTGCTTCGAATTTTTTTTTTTTAAGGGGTTACCCCTACTTGCGATTTTGAAAAAATCGATTTTTTTATTGCATTTTTTGAAGTATAAGTATCTGAGAAGATGTCCTGAAAATTTCAAGTCGATCCGAACTAAATTGACTGAGATATGAGCGTTGAAAGAGAAACTTTAAACGCGTTTTTCTCAAAATGGCATTTCTGAAGTCGGTGACCAAGATTACTCGAACACTAATGAACCGATCTTGTTGAAATTTTGCAGGCTTATTTAATACATAAAAATGTAGTCTTTAATCGTTCTATTTTTTTTTTCGAAAAAAATGGCCGTTTTATAGCCAAAAAACGGCCGTTTTTTTCCCGTTAAAATCGAACCATTAACTTTGACTGTCCGCCATTTTGTGAAAAATGAATATTTTTTTAAAATCCTTCGATTAAAGACTAGTTTATACTTATATTTGACTAAATCCATCCGCATTTTTTTTTCAGATGATCCACTTCGCCGCAATGTTGGTCACCGCAAACCGTGTATATAAAAACATTATTTCATTGACGGCCATTCGCCACTAAACAATGTAATATTTTTCAATAAAAAAATTACTGAAAGTTCTTCAAGATGTGTTCTTTAAGATGGTATATTGATCGATCAAAAAAGTTTTGTAGTTTTCTTTAAAAAAATTCATGAAAAAGGCCTTTTTTGCGCTACAAGTGGGGGTAACGCCTTAAACCCTGATTTTCGGATCGTCACAGAAACCTAGCCCCTTAATATAAATTATTATAATAACTATGCAGTTGTATTGACTATGAAATAAATATGATAAATAGTACAATAATTATAATAGTTATTAAATTAATACAAATTATGAAAATAACTATGCGATTGTATTACATATTAAATGAACATAAAAAATAATGTAATTATTATTGGATGAATAGAAATTATCACAATAACTATGCAATTGTATTACATCTTAAATAATCATAATAAATACTATAATAATCATAATAATAATTACATTGATATAAATTATTACAATAACTGCGGAATTGTATTGCATAACAAATAAACATAATAAATACTACAATGATTATTAAATGAATAGAAATTATTACAATAACTATGCAATTTTATTCATTATTACAACTACACAATTACATTGATCATTGTAACGATAATAATAATAAGTAATAATTATTGCTTTCATAGAAATTACAATAACTATGCATTTACATTTACTGCGGTTATAACCATTATTATTTAATAATTAACATTCATTATTATTATTATTAAATAACGCGCCTCAATCGTGAATAATTCGACGAAACATTGGCTAAATATTCCGAGCTAAAATCAGCATCGTTTCGATCTTGTCGGTGTTATTTTTACGATTACAAAAAAATTCACCACTTTTTTGTTTATCAATCTTCATTTAATTCTTGATAAAGAGATTTAGCGATAAAACATTTTCGTTTCAAGAGTCGAGCCTATCACCGCTGTAGCAACGAGGACGAGCATGCCACGTATAAAGAGAAAAAAAAACCAAGCAAGTGGCTCATGGAGAGAATTCACTCGTGGGTACACCTTTCAACGCTGAGTTTTCGCTGCCTGGTGCCTCTCTACACGCACTCGGTGAGCCAGGGTTAAGCCACGAGCGGGCAACGAAGCAGAGAGCACACCAATCGCACACACGCGCACGCGCGCTCCCGTCCGTCCGCATCTCTGTCTCGCTTTGCCCCCACTCCCGCCCTCGCTCCATCTCCTTCGCGACAACGCTCAACCGTCGAGTATCTCCGTCTCACTCGCGCCCTCCCCTCCGCAGCCACCTCTGCGGCGGGGCCCGCGCGCGCGTGCTGTCCTCTCTCGCTGACTCGGATCCGGGCCAAGGCCCCCCCTCCACCGCTTCCCTCGCAGGCAGCCGATTGTGAGATTTAAACGCAGGAAATCAGCTGGCCTGTGCGAGAGGAGACGATCCGCGCCGCAGGACCACGATTTTTCACTCTCGAATTTCGAGATTAGGTAAATGGAGAAATTAAGGGGTTACGAACAGGGGAAATTCTTGAAAATGTCGAGATTTTTCGTTCTCGACGGATTCTCAAAATACAACGTTGGGAAAATATTGTCGAAGTTTTGACAGTTGAGGCAGCTGTGGGCGTTGATACGTAGGTTGGGCAAACCGGCGAAGTTTGAGGCGGGTCAAAAGAATCGATTTTTTTGTTGCTGTTTCTTTAAGTAGAAGTGATCGTGAATATGTTTAAAAAAAATGGAAATAAAAGTATTAAAGGTTGACTTAATTATGGACGGTTTAGAGGGATCAGGCAGGGCAACGATTTGCGTATAATAACATTTATTTTCAATTTTAAAAAACCAAAATTTCCGTACTGCAGTAGCTATAGTTGTACATAGCAATGTACAGTACATAAAAATGTTTGCGTGATTTTCGGGGCTCGAATCACCCAAAGGAAATTTGTGAAATAAAAGAAAAATCATTTTCGTTGCATTCCAACGATGCAAATTTCAACGTCATCGAGCCCAATTGTATCTTACACCACGTATATAAATAACTTTCAATACACAAGTTGTAAATGGGCTCGAAGTTTGCATCGTTGAAATGCAACGATTAGTTTTTTACTTCCTTATTTTCGTCGGTATCGAGAATCGAATTTTGTGTATTTTGATTGTGTGTTTGATGATCGCTAAGGAGCCTATAAAATGACCGGTGGGTTTTTATAGCTCAAGTATGTCATGAAAAATTTGGGAAATTCAGTGAACGAATCAATATTCCGTTGCATTTCAACGATGCAAATTTCAACATCGTAGTTGAAGTTTGCAACGGGTACAAAATCATGTGCGAATTTAACAATTATTTTGCGTATGAAAAAGTCATTCACCCGTAAAATTAATTACACATCTATTTAGTATGAATATTAAATTGGTAGAAAATATATATATATATTTTTTTTTTCGATGTACAAAATGACCGACTACTCGAAACTTCTCGAAAAAGCGCTTTTCCAATTGGCGTGACAAATAACTTCAACAATTTTCACTCGATTTACTTCAAATTTAAAAGTTATGTTCCTAATTGCACTTCGCAGAGAAGTACGTACGGAATTTCTGATTAATCGAAAACTTTTTACTTTATGAGCAGTTTATGAGCAGTTATAACGAAATTTTTCACTGGAAATTCATTTCTTACGTTCAAATACCTACAACTTTTGAATAAAACAATATTTTTTAAATTCCGTGCGAAAAGAATTTGAAGAAAGAAAAAAAAAGAATCAAAAAAAAGAAAAGAATTTAAAGAAAACTTCTCTATTCTAATGTAGATTGACGAGAATTTTTGTTTTATGTTCTAGGTAAAAAAATTGCGGATGCTGAATGTCATCCCGCGGAGCGCCTAAAAAAAGATAACAAAAGAAAATATTAGTAGTCGGCCTATTTTCTACATCGAAAAAAAAAAATATATTTTTTCTAACAGCTTGATATTCATACTAAATAGATGTGTAATTAATTTTATGAGTGAATCACTTTTTCATACGAAAAGAAAATTGTTAAATTCGCACATGATTTTACCAGTTACTGTGGCCTAAGGCCCTAAACATACTAGAAGCAATACTCTTTGATATAAAAAAAAAATGAACAGCTGCACACGTTTCCCAGAAAAATTTCACCAAAATTGCTCTTTGTTTTAGGCTCCGAGCTAGGTGTAATCCGTTCATCGGGACGCCAACGTATGGTTCGAAGAGGCAGTCAAACCTTCGTCAAATGCGTTCTCGGCGTGTTTCGTGCGAATTTTCGGTTTCGATCGTATGTGGACACACTGAAACGGATGAAGAGAGACAGACAGAATGAGAGGGGAGGGAGGGGGGGGGAGAGAGAGAGAGAGAGATCGAATGATTTTCCTTCCCTCGGGAAATCGAGGTTACGATCGACCGCGTCGTTCGCACGCGACGCAAAAAATTTCGTCGCAGTGTATAATTCTCGAAGAATTGAAGGATTCTCGGAGAGCCTTGGAGGAGAAAAATTCTCGCTGCATGGCTAAAGAAAAATACGTCGGTCAATTGCCCCTCGCAGATGTCTGCATCTGGTTCAATGTTCCTTCTCTTGTTTTTTTTTCTTCTACTTCTTTCTTCTTTTTCTCCATACGTACGCGCGAACGAAGCATCGACCGCCTGTTATTTGCAACGACGAAAAAAGGCGGGCGGAGAAGTGGATGAGCGCGAAGGCGAGTAGGAGACGACGTGTGTGTGAGGGAGAGAGAGAGACACAGAGAGAAAGAGAAAAAGGAAGGCCATTCACGGCGTCATGCCGTGTTGTGTTTTCGTCGTCGAATAACAAAAGAGACTCCGCGAGAACGTGGCAACTTATAAGTGAGAAAAATTGAAGGAAAGCGCGCGCGCATCGATCGCGCGCCCTTCGACGTGCCCGGCCGGGGCAAGCCCCTCGACGACGAGCCGCGGGCAAAGTGCCCAAAGGGCTCGCGAACGCTTCGACGCAATTGAAGAAGAAGACGAAAAAAAGGGGCTAACGTAACATTTTATTCCGCGACACTCGCTGCGAGATGTCAACATTCGTGTCCTTGGCCTTACGAAATTTGCGACTTTGGCGAAATAATCGTTGTGTTGAGGCGGGATATACATTTGGACAGGAACAAAAATAAGCAATATTGAGGGATTTTTTGAACTAAGACATAATTATTCTACAATTATCAAACTTTGGGTATACTTTAATAGTATATTTAAGTATACAAAATAATTTTTTTTCAATTAATTCATCATCAAAGTGACGGATCTGTGGCGGAGTGTTACAGCAAGGGATTTGCAAAAAAGTTCCAACATTTTTTCAGTTAGAACATGGATAGTCTCTATGCGACGGTAATTAAAATGAAGAAAATGCAAATTTAGGAAAATGGCACGCACATTTACAAAAAAAAATCAACATTTCACGCAACATTTCTGTAAAATGTGGATTGAAAAAGTAGTTTTTTTTTCCAATTTTCCAAAAACAATTCTCGTCAAGTAGAAGGTACCAATATCATCCATATTTCCACCAAGTTTCAACTCCATCGGCTTAAGGGGTTAGACCACTCTAGAGGCCGAAAAAATAGGCTTTTGGGGATTTTTTTTTCTTCGGTAAAACTACAAAATAAATCGAGTTTACAAAAAATGTATGATAAACACCGTATTTTGCAATTTCGATTTATTTTGCAGTTTTTCTGAGAAAAAAATCCCCAAAAAGCCTATCTTCGGCCTCTAGAGTGGCCCGAGGCCTTAAGGGGGTCGTCTAGTGTGTCGGATCAAAAGAAGAGAAAACGGCCTTGCATGACTTCCTTGAAGAAGAGGAAGGTGTACTCCATGGTCCAGGCATAGCACATTGATGGTGAGACCATTTTTTTATTACGAATTATATACAACTTTCAAACGCGTTTTTCTCAAAACACGATTTTTTCAAACTGCTGCCATGATATCTCAAAAACTATTTGATTGATTCTGCTCAAATTGATACAGCATCTTTAGTACATATATAACTACAAGTTGAACTAAAATAATTAAGATTGCTTCGTTAGTTTTCTTTTTATCAGCTATATAGACCCAAAAAAAAAATACGAAAAATTGAATTTTATTTCTAAAGCGCAAAAAAAATTATTTTTTTGGAATTCCAACTTTATTTTAGTTCCATGTAGAGCCTCAGGTCTCACGATTAAAATTGCGTTTGGTTTTTTGATTTCAGATAAGCAGAACGGCCGGAATAATGGCAGCAGTGGAGCACCTCTTTTTATATATGTGTTCCTGTTGGGCGGTGTATCTCCGACTATATTCCATATAATGACTTAAAAAAATTCACAAAGTTTGTTTAAATGTTGATAAAAATGATATACAATTTATAAATTATTTTATTTTGATGGTCGAAAAAAAAAATCCCCAAAAAAGCATTCGAAAACGGCCTTCACACTAGACGACCCCGTTAATAGTTTTTGAGTAATCCTGCACGCCAATTTCGATAATGCACTTTTGAGAAAAACGCGTTTGTACGTTATCGTTTGAATAAAAAAAATTAATCGATTTTTCGATGGTTGTAAATGCATATCCCGCCTTAAAAAAAAATCTCGTTCAACAACTACCTGGGTTTGGTCAAAAATTGCATTTTCCGAAAATATTTTTATTCGACGGTATCACCTTTTAGCCATACTTCCTGAGAATTTCGCCGCAGAGGAAAATCAGTCCTCGAGGCGCTGTGCTGGGAGTCGCTCAGTCGGTAAAAATTCAAAAGGGTTCACACACCAAGGGTGGAGAAAGAAGCTTCAGGCGTTTTCACGCCAACTTTGCTCGGATGGCAGAGACAAAATTCCCGAAAATAATCATTTTCTCACCCTACCCCCTTAACGTCAGCCTGAAAAAATTCAATCGTTATTTCATCATTTTCTTCGTCATCCAAAATCTGATACTGCAAATTTGACCTGCAGATTTCTTACAAGGATCCTAAAAAACTGTTCGAGTGTTTTTCGTACCCCAAATGTGATCTCGAAGTTTGCATCATTGGAACGCAATGAAAATTCATTCTTTTTCATTGATAACATCTCTTGCTGGTCGATTTAGGCTATGAAAATCATTCGAACGTTTTCGCGTATTCTTATTACCGATGCACAAACTCAAGTTCCAAAAAAAAAAAAAAGGTTTCGGGTAATATGAAAAATGAAGAAACAACTAAAAAAATCGTTGCATTTCAACGATGCAAACTCCAACGTCATGCCCAAATTTACTAGATAAAGTTGGAACCGGAAAGTTGGTTTGCATAGTTGGAGCGCAAAGTTCCATAGGTCAATTTTCTTTTGGCAAATTCGAGCTTCAAAAATCGCTTAAAATGCTTTCTGGTTCCTTGTTAGAGATCCTTTGAACATGTAAGAAATTTTTTCGAATTATAATGAAAATGAGGCCGTACAAAAATGAAAACATATTTTTTTTTGCACTCCCGAATTTTTCGTGCTCATTTAGGCTACGAAAGTCTCTAAAACGATTGTGAAATTTCCTATTAAACATTTATTACCAAAAAGCTGCAAAAAAAGATTTCAGATGACGAAAAAAATCAACGAAATGATGAAAGTCAAAAAGAATTCTCGTTGCATTCAAACCAAGCGAACTTCAACACCGTATCATCAGGCACTGCAACTTCATACCATCAGTAAGATGAGAGATGGTGCTGAAGAATTATTGAGGCATTTTCGAAACAAATACGAGCAAGAAATTCGAGGAATTGAAAAAAAAATTCATTTCATTCCAACGATGCAAACTTCAATCTTCCAAATTCCGAGATTTTTATTTCTCTTTTTTCGAAAACGTATCTACGTCTTTGAAAAAATGTAAAAAAAAGTATCCTTCGTCCTTTATCGGTAAAGCGCTCGGTTTCCGATGACGTTGAAGTTTGCATAATTGCAATGCAACGAAATTCCATTATTTTTTTCTTCCTCATTTCTCTATTTTACGAAATATTTTTATTTAAATGAAAACTCTAGATCTCTAAATAAGCCCGAAAAATGATTAAGAAACTTTCGTAACGAACATCAGCAAAAAACAGTTCGACCAATTGAAAAAAAAAACAGTCATTTTCATTGCATTCCAACGATGCAAACTTCAATCTCACGAATTCCTACTTTTTAAAATTATCTTTCCTCGAAAACGTATCCGCGTCTGAAAAAAATATCCTCGAACATTTATCGTATAAACGTTCGGACCACCTTAAGGTAGTTCTGTAGTTTTGGTCAAATCTTAGGAATTGGCTGAAATCTAATTATGGTGTAGATGCGACCTTCACGGACTGATGTCCAAAAATTCAATTCGATTCACCGTTTAGTTCATGAGATAATTGCAATTGAATGTGGGTATTTTCGTACGCGATCCCTATACCTAACACGTAAACCGATAGGAGTTTGCTCGCATTTCTCGATGTACGTTCTAAACGGATCTTAGGATTTCAAAATAGAAACACACGTGTACGCAGTACTATTGTGGGATTGATTTAAAAAAAAAATGACAACCTTTGACCGTTTAGTTTCGGAGATATCGACTTGTGAAAAGTGGTAATTTTATTCCACACCGAACTCGGGCCCAACCATCTGTAACGGAATGGCAACAGTGTACGCTGCAGCCAGCTGATCGGCGCGTGGTCTGGGAACTTGAAGCGTGCTTTATTTCCCCCGAGTTCTAGTAATTCCGAGACGGATGTGAAATAAATTTATTCCGCAAACAAATTTAATTTGTTCAATTTATGCATGTGATTATGCATGTATTTGTCTTTGTTACAGCGAATACAATTTAAACTGTCGGCAAGATGTAAATCCACGATCCGACGTCCTTCGACAGCGATATTTTGTCGCTGATCGTTGAGGTTATGGTTATTCTCGTCGCGTTTAGCCGCATTAGCTTGACACATGGCTGCCACAGCTTTCGGTCTTTTAGCAAGCGCCTTCTTTCTTGTAAACTTTCCTTTGTGTCGCATTAGGTTTGACATTTTCACGCTTTTTTTTATTTATATAAAATATTTCGCGAAAGACGGATCGGTAGGAAGCTCAACGCGATGAGTGCAGAAAAATCGCGCTGTTGCCACGGTTACAGAGCCGCTCTCTATGCGAGTACGAGACCTATCTATGCACGAGGTGCGAATGTGTGGGACATACAGAGGGTACAAGCTCCGTCAAAAATTTACAACCAACAGCATCGCATAGGCGTTCGATGTTACTGTACGCTTCGACCGAAACTTTTGGCTCGTACGTGTACCTACAGAACTACCTTGGGACACACGGACACCCGCACGACGTTGACGTTTGCATCGTTGGATTGCAACGATTATATTGGTTAATTTTTTATCATCATACCGAAGTTTGCATCGCTGGAGTGCAACGAAAATCGATTCTTCTCAATTATAATATTTTGTAGCTCTGAAAATCGCTAAAATATTCTCACTTATTATCGGAGATTTACGAACGCAATTTTCAAAAAAAAAGAAGGCTTTGGATAATCATCAAGTGAAAAATGAACAAAAATATCGTTGCATTCCAACGCCATTTTTTATTCCTTTATTTTTATTATTATCCAAAGGTTTTTCTTAGCAAATTGAGATCGCGAATCTCTAGTAAAAATACGCAAAAACGTTTGATTGATTTTCAGGCTAAAGCGCCCAACAAGAAAATGCCACCAATCGAAAAGAATGAATGTTCGTTGCATCGCTGCAAACATCAGCATCGTCGCGCATCCCGCCAACGAAAAAAAAAACCTTTTTCAAAGGAGTAGACCAAAAATAAACAAACAGAAAAACATTGCGACTACTCACCCTGCATTTTCAGCGGCAGAAATGGACATGTGCCTCCTCTCATTAGGGGTGGGCGTGGCGGAAAACTGCCGATGGTGATCCGTCGTAGCGATGTTTTTCCTGCGCACTTCTCACGAAGCCCAATTTTAAGAGCATATACCCGATTATTTTCTCTCCTTTCTCGTTCGCCTCGTCGTTTGTGATTATACACGAATTTTCTTTTGTCCCCGGAAAACCTCGAATTCTCCGATGAGCACAAACGAAAATGCAGATAAAAACGACAAAACGGATTGCAAGAAAAAAAATCAAAAGAAAAAAATAGCAAAACCGCCGGATATCACGGAGTCGGCCCACAGATCACCACTTTGGTTCACTTTTTTTTTAAATCCGAAAATAGAGCAAACTCGAGTGTACATGGAATTTTGTATTTTTATTCTTTTATAACTTGTTCCTTCGTTCGAGCGAGTGAAAATTTCACGGAAGTTGGCCTCGACGATTCCGACCACGGTGGACGAATTCTGGAAAAGAAAGAAAAGATTCACGGAGGATAGGGAAGAAAAATGTAAGAGGTACGGTGGTCGAGGCAGTTTCTTCTGTTTCGCATCTCTCTCCCTCTCTCTCTCTCGCTCTCGCTGTGTTGCTTTGACCTTGAATCGATTAGTACGAGGTTCAAGCGTGGGTACAGGCATAAATTAAGGAAATACAACACGTGGCGAGAGTGAATTGCGAGCGAGAGGAAAGGATCGTGCATCGCTCGAGTTTCTCAACGTTACTAACCTTCCGGCGGGGGGGGGGGGGCGTGCGTGTGTAACTATTACGGAGATAAATGTTTAATGATCTTCAAGTTTGCATCGTCGGAACGCAACGAAAATTAATTCCGTTCCATTGACAAAATTCTCTTTTTGAACGAGGTTTAAGTTTGCATCGTTGCAATACAACGAAAATTCCTTCAAATTTCTCATTTTCATTATCATCCATAATCATATTTGTGCCGATTTGTTGTAGATCCTTAAGGGGGGATTGTCTTTTTTTTCGCAAAATTTACCGCTTTTTGGGAATTTTTTTGTGAAGAAAGTATACAACGGAGAACTTGTGAAACTTGGCATATAGTTTTATTGATCTGTTTACTACATACAAAAAAAATTTTTAACAATTTCATTAAAAAATCCGCCTCCCACCCCCCTCGACGCGCGATGGTCCTTTTTTGATGGTGTGCACGATTTCTCAAAAACTATTCAACCGATTGCCTTCAAATTTGGACAGAATGCTCAGCTGACATCCTTTTATCGTTTGATGAAGCAAAAAAGCAATACGTTTAATAATTTTTTATTTATAACAAAAAATCGATCAATTTTTTTCGAAAAATCGATACTTCAAGTTCAAAACGTCACCAAATCGTCAATTTTTTTTCCCCCTTCATCGAACGATAGCTATATGTGTCTAAAGTAAAATGCTTTTTGGGTTTTTGTTGCAGGATGAACGTGAAGGCTGTAATCGTGCACACCATCGAGTGAAAATTGTTGAAGTTATTTGTCATGCCAATGGGAAAAAAGCTGTTTCGAGAAGTTTCGAGTAGTTGGCCATTTTGAACATCGAAAATATATATATATATATATATATTTTTTTCCAACAGCTTGATATTCATACTAAATAGATGTGCAATTAATTTGATGAGTGAATCACTATTTTCGTATGAAAAAAATGTTAAATTCGCTAAGGCCTCAAATAAGAACCCTAAAAAATGTTTGCAAGGTTTTCGTAGCTCAAATCTCTAGAGGAAATTTGCGAAATAAAAAAGAAATCTTCTTCGTTGCATTCCAACGATGCAACCGTCATATTTTGCCTACAAAAACCCCTCAACCATTTTTCAAGACATTCATTCAGCGGTTTACGATATAAATCTATGGAAGATCTTTTCTACTAATAATGAAAAATAAGTAAATTATAATGTAAAAAAGAACTCTCGTTGCGTTCCAATGGAAACATCAACCCCATATTTTTTGCCGATTCAGGCTATGAACATCACTACTATACTTCCGTGCATTTTGATTAGGGAGTTACGACCAAAGTTGGCGAAAAAAAGTCAACCGATAATAATAAAAATAAGGAAATAAAAAGTGAAATACGAAAAGAAAAAAATTCTTGCATCCCAACGATACGAATTTCGTCATAATTTTTATAATATACGCACTTTGGTGCAAATTTCACCTAGGTGAAAAACTCATGCAAACCCAAACAAACTATGAAGTTGAAGTTTGCTTCGTTGTAATGCAACAATTTCTTCGTTCATTTGTCAATGATTTATTTCTATGATTATCGAAAGCATTTTTTTTGCAAATTGCGAATAGAAATCTCTAATAAGAATACGTAAAAACGTTTGAGTGATGTTTAAAGCAAAAAAAATCGACATTGAAAAACATATCGTTGCATTCCAACGATGCCATCTTCAACATTATAACAAACTACGATGTTAAAGTTCGCATCATTGGAACGCGATGAAAAATCTTTTCCAATCTTTATTTCTTCATTTTCTTCATCATCCGAAGTCTTATCCTGCAAATTCGGGCTGCAGATTTTTGACAAGGATCCTAAAAAAGGTTCGAGAGTTTTTCGTGGCCCAAATTTGCCAAACAAAATTTCGCCCCACTAAACTTTCGTTGAAATGCAACGAAAATATGATGCACGTTTAAACTCCGAAAATAACTGGAACATTTTTAAAAATCCTTATTCAAAATGTAGACCCAAAAACTGTGAACAAATTTTTCAAACAATAATAAAAATAAAGAAATGAAGAGATCGTGAAGAATTTTCGTTGCGTTCCAGCGATGCAAACTTCAACATCATTAACCATTATGCTGCTGAAGTGTGCATCGTTGGAATGCAAAGATTCTTCTTGAGTTCAATTGAGAAAAGAACTCAAAAGTTATTGAGAAAAATAAAGAGTTGATTTTCTTCATCTATTAATTTTTATTAGTATCTAGAATCCTTTTTCGCCGGTTTTGGTTACAGATTTTCAATAAAGATCCTCGAAAATGTTTCAGATATCTTCGTGATCTGTGGCCAAAAAAAAGTTGACAATACGAAAACGATATATTTTCGTGCAGTCCAACGATGCAAACTTCAGTACCATCAAACGTTGACGTTTACATAGTTGGAAGGCAACGATCTTTTTTGTTAATTTTCCATTTCATTACTTTGATGCTTATCCAAAGCCTTCTTTTTTTGCAAATTTTGGTCGTAAATCTCTAATAAGAATACGTAATAACGTTTGAGTGGCTTTCGGAGTCGAAAAAAAAAGATTTTCGTTGTCCTCCAACGATGCAAGCTTCAACATCATATCAAACTTCCATATCATAACGAACTAGGAATAAGCTTGTTTTCGCGTGCCTTCTTGAGTTCGTGTATGTACACGTGATTGAGAAGGGGTGGAGGAAGTAATTGCGCATAAAAAATTGGAAATCGATGTTGCACGTGACGTTATCAGGCTCTGTCTCTCTCTCAGGCCAATTCGCATACGTCGCCCGGCCACGTGACCTAGGAGACGCTGGAGATTTAATGGGGAAGCCTGCGGACCGTGACAACCCTAAATATCGATCGAGCTGCGTGCCACAAGAGAGGGGGTTGGATAGGCGGATAGATAAACGTCCTTGTAGAATCGCACACGAGGGCAATGAAAACGTGCAACACATTACTATTCGGGTAGGGCATGCATCCTCGAGGGGGATGGAACAAGTCTGTGCCGGGAGGGGTTGGATCATATGCTTCAAATCCATAAACACTGGACGATCGAAATTTCATGCGCGATTTGCCGCACTCGCGTTCTCACTCTAATCGATTAAAGTAGTCCAGGCCAGGCTTCAATCCACAGGATTTTCATGACTTTTTTTGAGCTTCACTAAGTATCATAATAATCGTCTCTGTAAAATTTGAGGGTTGGTAATTGACCTAATTACAGTGAAAAAAAATTAAAATTGCCTGTTTTTGTGAAGGAATTCCGAGACGACATAGAAAAACGCGATTTCCGGTCGCTACAAAAGTGTACACGGAGAGAATTAAATGTTAAAAATTACCGTGCAGTAACGGTAACCAGATGACAACCCTGAAACTTCGCTTATTATTACTGAGTAAAACACAGATTTTCAGGAAAATAAAATTTCTTCTTTAGATAGAAAATTTTACCAGATATTCTAGTCAATTTTGATGTGTAACGAAATACGCAAAACTTAAATTTAAAAAATATATAATATCAGCGAAATTTTACCGTGCATTTTATCATTTTATGCCTTTCAAAAATGTCTATAAAAAAAGTATCGTCTTCATAACAGTTATTTTAAGATTTATTATAAAATTTAATGAGTGTTAGAGGAAAATGTATTGTGCTCTCGGTAAAAAATATCGTGCGCGCTTACTCGTTTGTATAGTAAAGTTTTAGCTACGTATTTGAAATTTTCTGTAACGTGAGTTTAAAAAAAAACTTGTCGTATACGAATTATTATGTTTTTCTCCCTTGTCACAACATTGAAATATATCACGGTCATTTTTACCGTGAAATTCACGACAAGCATTACTTTTTAATTCTCTCCGTGTATATAACAGTGGGAATCCGTCAGATTCTTGAAAATAAGCAGATTTACATACCTAACACTTGTAGTAATCCAATGCTCTCAGAAAAAATTACGCTTATTGACCTTATTTTCATGTAATATCAAGTTTGATTTGAACTTCCGGTATTGGATTTATTACCACTTGTTACGATAAAGAGACGTGACAGCAAAGCAACAGCTGACTGTAGTTCGAATCTCATCTCACTCATTCGAATTTCCACACATATTTCATCTTTAACCGACATATTTCGCCGACACAAATTTTCCACGCTTTTTACCAGTCGTGGCCCGAGTACAATGCTTTATATTTCCCGCACCTGACATTGTTTTGACAGATCGACGTTGAAAAGCATGGAGGTTGAACTCGCCTGGTTGAGTAAAAAGAGACGGAGATAGAATCGATGTTGCCAAATATCAAACCTAGAACTACTGCGCGAATCGTTGGAATAACTATTTTTTCATTTTTCTAATTAAACGTGAACGTTCATTAAGCAGTTTACACATGGAAAATGTTTATTATTACAAATAATATTTTTTGCATGTTAAAAAGATAAATTGTACAAGTCTCAAGTATGAACAGTGGTATGACTAGTGTGAAACGATAGGACTACCTTAATCGTTCAATGAAGAGACGCGGCAGCGTCTTGACACCAAGTAATTAAGACTTTGAGCGGTTCGACGTAATTGCAATGAGAAATCTTACGATTCGGGGATCGAACATTTTCAGACGCGACTTTGATGTCATTGTATACTTTGAAAACTGATGCCTTCTTTTCCGCTCATTCGATACCTACCGCGTTCAAGTTTGCATCGTTCCAACGCAAGGATTTTTGTTCTTCTCGGTTCTTTATTTTTATCATTATCGAAAGCCTTTTTGTTGCGCGTTGAGGTCATAAATCTTCAAGGCCTTACGTACCTTTGAAAACATGTATAAACATCCCAATAGCGATATGGTTGATATCTATAAACATTCCAACAATGATACGGTCCGAGGAAAACTCGTTTTTAAACTTTGAAACATGACGTTGAAATTTGCATCGTTCGAACGCAACGATTTTTCTTTTTAATTTCTTCATTTCGGCTGTTATCAAAAACACTTTATTGCAAACTGAGGTCGTTGCTCCCTAATGGAAATAAAAAAAGGTAGTCCAATGAATTTCATACATTAAATCGGCCAAGAAAAACTTGTATTAACTGAAAATTATTGTTTTCAATTTATTCAAATCCGATAATATTATTTTCAAATTTGTATCAATTGAAAATAATCATTTTCAGCGATTTTCACCGCCTAAATCGGCCAAAAAGAATTAGAATAATTAATTCTTCGTTATTCTAATTCTTTTTGGCCGATTCAGGCTGTGGAAATCGCTGAAACGTTTCTACGTATTCTTATTGAAAATTTACAACCTCAATTTGCAAAAAAAGGGTTTGGTTAATGATAAAGAAAAGGAATTAAAAAAATGGGGTAAAAATATCGTTGCGTTTCAACGATGCGAACGGCGTAATTATTGAATTTTTTTTCTCAAAATCGGGCGGACTCTTAGTTCCTACAATTTTCAATCGATTGACTTTGAATTTCGATTGTAGCTTCTTAGATGGATTCTCTAGCGAAGTACACGCTATTTTCACGGTCGATTAAGAATTACGGTTTTTTGGAAACTTTTTTTTGGAAATTCCACATATTTGGAAAAATCTATATTTTTGTATAGTTCTTCGCTAGCAAAACTAATGTAGATAACGAAAAAAAAAATATTTGCGACTTTTTTTTAATTCTGCCAAATTTGGAAAAATCAGTATTTTGGTATAATATTTCGCCAGCCAAACTCATGTAGATTACGAAAAAGATTTTTTTGCGATTTTTTCCAAAAAAAAATGGTGCCAAATTTGCAAAAATCAATACTTTGGTATAGTACTCTGCTAGCAAAACTCATGTGGATTACGAAAAAAATTGTTGTTTGTTCTAGGTGCTAATGTGCGTCTCCGAGTCCGCATAAAAAAGGCGTTCTCTTTCTACCGGTGTCTGGCCCGCCATTTTGTATTTTTTTTCATGAAAAATTGATTCAAGTACCTACGATATGTAAAATAAACCCTCCAAACCTCACATTGATTGGGTCACTAGTATTAAAAACAAATTTGAAAAGAAAGAAAAAGAAGCCTCCTTTTCCGACCATCCAAAGGTACACAAGGCCTCAACGAGAATTCGCGAACACGTTTCGTTGATTTTCACAGTCTAAATCAGCAAGAAAATTGAGCGATTAAGGAGAATGCATTTTTTCTGCATTCCAACGACGCAAACTTGACCGTCATCGATCGCCGGCAAGGCGAACTCTGTTTTGTTTGCATCACGAACGATTTCGCGAGGATCGATGAACGATTTTCACCGATCGTCTTTTCCGATGCCACAACGATGATCCGACACTTTGTGAATTCGCGGGTCCCCCAAACACTCGACGCATCAACGACGTACCCAATTACCGAGAAATCGCCACGAAAATTTCCCTCACTCATCCTCCGGTCACCGGCGAACAAAAAAATCTGCTTTCGAAGTATCGACTGAATCGAGACGCGCGAATTATCGAGAAAATGGTGAAAAAAAAGCCGCCACACCGGAAAACGCACAGCATCGTCGCAAAAAATTGATCGAACAAACAAAAGTTGCGCTCGCGAAACGAATTACGAAGAAAAACAAAGGGCCAAGGAGTCCGTCGAGGTGGACACGTGAAATTCACGGATCAGCGGGATTTATCGAAAAAGCTGAAGAATTACTTACGAGAGAAAAAAAAAACGAGCTGAGAAACGTTTCGCGCTGTCGAAGTAACTCTATCATCTGACGTCGCGGCGTAGAGTGGAGGGGAGGGAGGCCGGGCGGGTCGGGAGTGGGGGGGAGTCGAGTTCGTCGGGTAGTCGGAGAAGGGGTAGAGAAGGCGAGCGCGCGGGCGCGCGAGGGGAGCGGGGTGGACCCGCACACAATCGATGTGACGTCGTCCCTCGTTGGGCGTTCGGTATCGCCTCTCGCGCACTCACTCTCGCACCGTTCTCCCAAATAACGCAAGAGAAGACGATTTTTCTCTCTTTTTCGTCTCAATCGAGAAACTTGCCTCGATTAACGATTTTTCAATAATCGAGCGGATCGTCAACGAGATTTAGATACGCCGGGCACACTGGCCCGTATTCTCTCTCGCTTCGCATGCCAGATGCACTAAACATGTTTAAAAGAGATGAAAAAAACACACGTACGCACACGCACCTCCCTCGATATTGCTTCACTTAGGCGACTCGGGCGCACGCGAAAAGAAACTTAATATTTACGTGCGTGGGTGTATCCGTTGTACACGTACGAGGCTTACACTTGAGCGCACAAATCTGCGTATCGCACTACGCAAGTGCAGAAAAAAAACAACTGCCCCGTTGGCGTTCGAGGATTTTGATATGAAAAAAAAAAACTAGACACCGCGATGTTGCCTCGCCGCTAGTGACTTCGCAACTGAGAAACGCGTGTTCACGAGGGACTTGCTACCCGTTTTTCCGCAACCTCTGCCTTCTCTCCTTTTTGCCGGTTCGCGTAGGTTATGGCCACGGGCCAGTCTTCCCGTCGAAAAAAAACACACCGCGGGGCGCCACGGGAATCGAGCGCACTACGATCCTGTCGCACTCGCGACCCCCCACCCTTTTATTTTCAACGCACACACTCGCGACACTATCGTCTCGATATTCTCCCCGGGCAACGACACACTTTGCGTCGGCGGTTCGCAAAGCACGTGTGTTGCGCTGTTCTCCTTTTTTTGTGCACTTTTTTCGCACCCCCCCGAAACGCCAAGAATACGTAGCGACGGAGAAATTAGCGTGGATACACTTGCGAACTACGTCACACTTCGGTACACTCGTTAGGGCGATACCCCTTGAATTTCATCGATACGCGAAGATTCTTTTTTTTCTTTGGAATAACCATTATTATTCAGTGCACTCCGACTGTTTTCCTCGTTTATTTGTTTCGAGATAAAAATGTGCGTGTCGCACATGCGTACGCGAGTCTTCGGGGAGTCTAGAGACGAAGAAAGAGACCGTGCTACGTGAACGCGTGTGAAGCCTCTCACCGACAGTTGCGCGCGCACCTACACGCACACACGGCTATTCGGTACCAGAAGTCTCGCGACAACTCGGCCGCCACTCCGCAAACGTTCCTCCTTCACGCCTTCTCATACTCTTATTTCCGCACCTTTAAACGCGCAAAAACAACGGAAATCCCTATCACTCGTATATAAATAAATACACATATATGTATATAGAAATATCCCGAGTGCAGAGTTTTTCCCAGGCAGAGCGAGGAAAAACGACGAAAAAGCGCTACACCGTAACCGCGCGAGACTTTGCGTTGTCGATGTTTCCTTCGACTTTCCCTACTCCCCTTGTGGCCATGCGCGCGCGCGCTCGCTCGCTCGCTCGTGAACACACGGCGAAACTCGCGGCGTATACGTGTGTGCACTTGATTAGCCGTGTGACGTCACTTGTACACCGCAACGCGCGTATTGTCACACACTCGTACCGGAGCGCGCTCGACGAAACGCGCGCACCACGACCTCGTCCCAAAACTCTCGGATCGTTTCTTCTTTCTCTCGGCTCTCTCCCTTGCCCCCTCCACGCGACGTATACGCTGCACCAATATACGTGCGCATATATGTATACACACACACACGCTGGTATATGCGAGAGCGAACGCTCGCAACGCACACAAACACGTCGCCGAGTTATGATCTGGAAAAATAACGTGCTTTCCGCACCTCGACCGTGCAGTCTCTCACTCTGTCTCTCTCTCTCTTTTTCGTTGTTCACCCAGCGCTCGTCTCGCCCAGCGAGATTATCCCGACTCTTCGTTTCTTCTTTTGTTTTTCCTTTTTCCCCTTCGAACCAGCGAATTTAATCGAGGAGTGGAGCTAGCGCTAAACGCGGGTGCGCGAACGAGTAAAAACACACACACTTGCGTTGCAACGTGAAACAACTGATTCGACGGGAGAAGAACGCAACGCGAAAAAGCGAGCACGGCAAAGGCAAAAGCCCCGACAGGGGGCGACAGCGGTCAGCCTCGCGAGCGCCACCGCTTGTCCACACCGCGGTGAGAATACGCCGCGCGGCGACAAGATACTCGGGGGAGGGGATACGCGACGTGAGCCGTTCCGTCTTCCGTACAGCGCTCTCTCGACGAATATCCCGGACTCGCGAGAAAATAAAGAAAAGATAGCGGGAGTGAGAGAGAGAGAGAGACGAACGAAACGATCGTACACGAAAGGTTCGCCCGAACATTGCCGAGAATAAACGAGAACTGTAGCGCCGCTAAACGCGAACGATTCAATATCAAGTGCACGAGTACACGACCCGTTGTGCTCTACCTCGTGGACTTGGCTTTTGCCACTTTGGCTTCGTTTTTTCCCTTCTTTTTCGGGGGCTTTTTTTGTTCCGACGAGAAACCGATTATTTTCCGATCCCCTCGTGTTGACACTTCGAATGTAGGTTAAGCACGATACCGTATTGACTCTGTGTAAATGCTTTGAAGGATTTTCTTCCTAACTCCGCCCCCCCCCTGCGCCACTTGGTCTTACCTCGATGTTACAGTGCTCAATATTACGATACCGCGTACGCCCAATGCCCACATGTACCTTCCGTATATAGGTGATGCATAAACTATTCGACACGAGAGAGGGAGAGATAGGCTTGAGTAACGGCGCACTGACAACCGCCCGAGAGAACTATTACATTACACAATATCGTTGCGCACGTGGTATCGCATAAGCGTGTCCCTGAAACACGAAATGTACGCTCGTGTATACAACGAAGGTTTTTTTTTTACGCCTTTGACGTGTGGGCCTTTTGTTTTGTTTCGGAAAGACTCTCGATTCCAGATGGCACTGCTTACGCATGCGACTCGACGAATGACCCAATTAACGATTTACGCGCGTGTTCGTGTAATTAATAACTTTTGATGGTTCACGCACGGCGGCCATCTTTTTTTCATTGCGTAAAATCACGCGGATGAGGAAATAGCGGCGTGAAAGCATTTTTCCAATCTGAAGAAAGGCATTGCGGCAAAAGAGAGGGATCGTGGAAAGTTTTGTAATGAGAATCTAATCGATGGGTTGGATTGATTGGCTTCGGGGACGCTTTGAACGACAAAAATACACGGACACGTTTAATTATTGTACTTACGGGGATTGATGAGCATATTGAATCGTTTCTTCGCCATTTTCGCTTGTCTTTCCGCTTCCGACTTTATTTCTGTACGATAACCTCTAATCGAGGCGAATGGATAATTGACGGGACAATCGCGTGTCTCGATTCCATTGTTTCCGAAATACAAATCGATCAGGGCTCCGATATTGTTGAGCGCAAAACGATAAAGTAATCGTGAATTTCGGACTATTCTTGGTCGCGACCGATACATCGCGTCCTCGCTACATTATTCAATGCCTACAAAGTTTTCCGAGCTGGGCAACGGAATTTCACGGATAATTCACGGTCCGCGGATTTTGCATGGCTATAGTGTGTCGAGCAATATTCATCATTTTTCACTCAGGACTCGAGCATGGATACCGATTTTTCGATATTATCAAAAAATCGGTATCCATTATTTCTGCCGATTTTTATCGAAAAATCGGCGGAAATAATGGATACCGATTTTTCGATAATATCGAAAAATCGGTATCCATGCTCGAGTATCCGGTATCCATTATTTCCGCCGATTTTTCGATAAAAATCGGTATCCATTATTTCCGATACCGATTTTTCGATAATATCGAAAAATCGGTATCCATCGGAAATCGGAATAATGGACGAAAAATCCGATATTGGACTCGAATAATACCGATCTTTCTATATCAGAGTTAAAAACATAAAAATACCATGATAATTGTTATTATTTCCATTTAAGGTGTAAGGTCACAGTAGAATTTTAAAAGAATCGATTTTTCTTCTCGCTAAAATGGTGCTTTATCATCATAAGAATAAGTTACTATTCGATTTATAGCAAGAATTTTTTTTTCACCGATTTTGAGCTCATAACGTAAGCCCACCTCTGGGCCATAGAGTACCTAAAACTTTGAACGCGTTTTTCTCGAAACAGCTTTTTCCACTTGGCGTGGAAATTTTTCACTGAAAATTAATTTCTTAAGTTCAAATACGTACAACTTTTGAATAAAATAATGTTTTTTTAATTCCGTACGTACTTCTCTAGGTATTCTAATGTAGATTGACGAGAAGTTTTGTTTTTTGTTCTAGGTAAAAAATTGTCGATGCTAAATGTCACGTCGCGGAGCGCCAAAAAAAAAGATAAGAAAAGAAAATATTAGCAGTCGGCCGTGTTGTACATCGAAAAAAATATATATTTTTTTCTAACAGCTTGATTTTCATACTAAATAGATGTGTAATTAATTTCACGAGTGAATCACTTTTTCATACGAAAAAAATGTTTAAATTCGCACATAACTTTATACCCGTTACTGTGGCTTAAGGCCTTAAGAACATTGCAGGGTATGTTTAGAAATGCATAATGAATTAAGATCTCAATGAAAGGAGGTCATTTTTAATAAATACTGTGGTTTTACTTAGTATACACTATTATTTCTACAACTTCTATATTTACTTTCAAGCTTCCAATGTTTTCATTCAATGTGTCCTATAAATATCGAAAAATATCGAAACACCGGTATTGCGATATTACAACTTGTTGATATCGGAATAATACCGGTAATGGAAAAAGCTCCGATATCCCAAGCTCTACTCAAGACATGCTTTATAAACATTGGAAACGCGAAATTGTGTACGAAAAAAGTGTTTTGACTTCAAACGTCTTTAAAATGTAAAAACTTGTTTTTATTTCTCGAAATTGAAATACTTGGCTCGACGGATTCTAGCTGAAACAATATCTTGCAACAATCTTTTCGTATTTTCCCGCTCGATTGAGCCGGAGAGCATTGTATCGTGCAGACAATGGGTACGTTTGTGGTCGGCATAGGCCTGGGATAACATACGCGAAAGAAATTAATAGTTTATCGTTAACGAACTATATCTACCTAGGTGGGTAAAAAGTTGAATTTTCCAAAAATATTTTTATTCGATAGTATGACCTTTTTTTCGCTATATTCCTGGAAAATTTCATTGAAATATTCCTAAAATTGTATGAGCTCCAGCTAGGGCTTCCGAATTATCCGGATATCTGCCATTTTTTTAAATCCGGATAATGAAGGCAACTTAATGTGGATAATTCGGATAGTAAAGGTCATTAAATAATTACGATTTGAACATGGAACTAACTCTAGTGAAACAATAATTTTGGCATTTTGTGCAGTCAGTACACGTAGCTAACGAGTAATCTTAAGGTAATCCTATCGCCAGGCTTCAATCCATAGCATTTTCATAATTTTTTTGTTGAGGTTCACTAAATATATTAATAATCGTCTCTGTGAAATTTCAGGGGAGGTTATCAACCTAATTACAGGGAAAAAAAAATCGCGTATTTTTGTGAAGGAACTCCGAGACGACATACGAAAACCCAATTTCCGGTCGCTACAAAAGTGTATATAATAGTGGAAATCCGTCAGATTCTTAAAAATAATCAGATTTACATACTTAACACTTGTAGTAATCCAATGTGCTCAGAAAAATTACGCTTATTGGCCTAATTTTTATGTAATATCAAGTTTAATTTGAACTTCCGGTATTGGATTCATTACCACTTGCTACGATAAAGAGACGTGACAGTAAGGCAACAGCTGACTGTAGTCCTAACCTCATCTCACTCATTCGAATTTCCACACATATTTCATTTTTAACCGACATATTTCGCCGACACAAATTTACCACGCTTTTTACCAGTCGTGGTCCGAATACAGTGCTTTATATTTCCCGCACCTGACATTGTTTTGACAGATCGACGTTGACAAGCATGGAGGTTAAACTCGCCTGGTCGAGTGAAAAGAGACGGAGATAGAACCAATGTTGCCAAATATCAATCCTAGAATTACTGCGCGAATCGTTGGAATAACCATTTTTTCATTTTTCTAATTAAACGTGAACATTTATTAAACAGTTTACACATGGAAAATTTTAGTTATTACAAAGTTTTTTTTGCATGTGTTTAAAATATAAATTGTACAAGTCTCACGTATGATCAGTTGTATGACTAGTGTGAAGCGATACGATTACCTTAATTTAAAACATGTTTTTTCTTTGTTTTTAATATTATGTGTGACACATTCAATAGTAATTTATTCAAAAAAATCACGCGCCATTCGCGCCACTGACAAGTTGCTTACTGTTTATTATCTTATGTCGTTCGAATTGGAAGAAGCGTGCGCGAGATACGCGACACTAGCGTTGGGCTGCCAAGTCAAAGCGCGAGAATGCTTAATTTTTAAATCTTAGAAGAAAGAAGTTTTACGTTTGTTAATTTTGTTAATGATTGTTTTGTATTTTGTTTAATATTTTACGATCTCATTATTACTGTGACAATTAGTTTAAGTTTTAGAGGAAAGAGTTACCTAACCTAAAATTAACGGATGATGCAAGCCCTAGCTACAGCTTCCAACAGTTGGCCAGGCGAGCGGTAGCAGCGCCATACTTCAAATAGCGTTTCTCTCGAAACACTGTTGTCAAAGTCGGTGGACATGATATCTCGAGAACCACTCGATGGATTGTTTACAAATTTACAGGAGATACGACGAAAAACATTTAAAGGTCGTTAACGATCTCCCTTTATCAAAATCGATCTTCATTTTTTAATAGTTACGTAAAAATGACGACTTTTTTCATAGTTTTTGAATGCTCGAGTTTCAATTCGTCGCGACGTTGTTAAAAAATAATTTAAAAAAATCGACGATCGTCAACGACTCGTTTATTTATTGTTAGCTTGAATAACCCGTTTGGTTTTCAGAATTCGGATAGACCGTTTAAGCTGGACGTCGCGAAAAAAAATTTCATCATCTGCTGGCGGCCATGTTTTTGTTGTTTTTCTGTATTTTTTGGCGATTTTTTTTCAAAAGACTCTCAACACATGTACCTTTGTGTTGACAAACGCGTTTCTTTTTCACCAACCGTTGCCCAGAAAAAAAATCGGAATTCGGCCATTTTTTTCGAACCTCTAGTAGATGTAGCCCCTTAAAAAAAAGAAAACCAAAATCCTCGTAGTCAAAGTACCGTATATGATGTACGATTTCTACTTTTCGATGTTTCCACGATTCATCTTAGGGGGCGTACACAAATTACGTAACGCAAAATTACCGAACTTGTGACCCCCCCCCCCCCCCCCCCCGCCCACGTAACGGGACCGTAACGCTTGGCCAAAACCCCCCTCCTTATTTCGTTACGTAACGGGTGCTTTGTCGTCAATAATTGCGATTTTTTTCATAGACATAACTAATTATGAAAGGATCGGGTTTATACTCATTTTATGGAGTATATATTCATCTACTTTTGTACCAATTTTTATGTTAAAATCTTGAAAATTAACCGAGATATATGCCTTGATTTGACGATGAACAAAAAAAACATTCTCTTCATTGTCCCATTGATATCTTTATAAAAGATTATCTGTAAATTAAAAGTCAACAATTTATCGATATCTATACAAATGTAGCTATACAAACAGTGATCATGCAAAATTTGAACATGCGGAATTTTTGCCATTTCTGGCAGTTTTAAAATCGTGACGTAACGCAAACCTTGACCCCCCCCCCCCCATGTACGTAGACCGTAACGCCTGGCCGAACCCCCCCAATTGCGTTACATAATTTGCGTACGGCCCCTTATTAGTAAAATCCTCAAAACCGCTGATTTCCGACGAGGCTGAAAAACCGTAAAACATAAAATCTGAAACTGCAAAAACGGAACGTCCCCCCAACAGCACAGTTGCCCAAGTTTTCGTTTTATTGGAACTTATAAACCGCCCGGGTAGACACGGTCAGTTATCCAAGTCTTTCAGCGATTTCGTTTTTTCGTATTGTTCGAACAAATGGATAACATCGCGATTGTCAAGATCGTGCGCCAGTTGGAGTGGCGTGCGAGATTTGTTGTCGCGAATGGTGAGATCAGTGACGGCGATCAAGATTCGACAAACGGCCGAGGAGTTTGCGAGAACGGCGCGATGCAGAGCGGTGTAACCGTCGGAATCGCGTATGTTCGGATCGCCGCCGCAGCTCAAAAGATACTCGACGACGTGAGTGGCGCCGCGCATCGACGATCTGTGAAGTGACGTAGCGTTGCCGCAACGCGTGACGGCGTCCACGTGCGCACCGTTCCTCATCAACGCCTTGCACACTGCCAAGTGTCCGGCGCGCGACGCGTAATGGAGCGCCGTGTAACCAGCGCCATCTTCAACACTCGAAGACACTCCTTTTCTCAATAAATCCTCGACCCTGTCGATATCGTTGCTCTGGGCTGTCGACAGAATAACAAATCAGCCTTCGCTGTCAACGTCGCGAGCGTAGGAATGAGAAGAAAAAAAGTGGTTTCTCGTGGGCGCATACCGGCGTACCAGATGCCTCTTTCGAAATCCAATTCCGACAGTGTTTGACGGACGCCAACCGTGTCGCTCGAACTCGCTTCGCAGCACGTCCTGTGACTTCCGGCTTCGTCACAATCCTCGATTTTCCTCGTACGCTCCATTATTCATCACCTGGAACTGACTATACACATTTTCGTACACAGCCTTTGGCTAAATAGTCTTCGCGCTTCTCCGAACGATCTTTCGCAGTTCTAGGCTCCCTAGGGCAAACGCTGACTCGTATTCGCGATTTTCACGACCCAGAGGTGGCGCAGCGATATTTCAATATGGCCGGTCAAAGTATAGTCCTGAACGTAAACAATTACTTCGTTCTTGATTTCCTGCGAGTCGGCTGTTGGATTTACATCCGTGTTAGATCGTAAAGAATAATTCATTTTCCGCACTTTTTTAAGTCTGTCGGCTCTGGATTTAGATCTTTTGAGGTTATGAGAGTCACTCGCAGGTTTCGAGGAGTGATTCGATTTTTCAGAGCGTACTTTTTACCAGGGACGTCTGAAATTATATTTATACATTGTATATCATAGAAATAACTTAATATTGCTCGATTTATTATTTATAAAGATACAAACATGGAAGGAAAACAGCTTGGGGAGTAACTAAAGAGTATCTCAAAATTACGTGATATTTCAATTTATTAATAAGACGTATTATTTACTTGTAAAGTACGAATATTTTGATTTTAATCTATGGTACAATAGTGGAGGCTATGTGTGAAACACAATATTCGATAAATGGTATAAACGGCATGGACTTGGAAGACATATTCTTTCAACGAGATGGCGCAACCTGCCACACTGCGGGCGAAACAATGCAGTTGTTGCAGACGAAGTTTCATGGTCGTGTTATCTCGCGCCGCCGCGATGTGAATTGGCCACCAAGATCGTGCCATTTGACGCCATTGGACTTCTTTCTTTGGGCTTTTCGGAAAGGAAAAGTGTATTCCAATAATCCACAGGCCATTCCGGAGCTCAAGGAAACAATTGGACGCACCATTAATGAAATTAGTCCGCAATTATGTCAATATTTTATTGAAAATTTTGTCAAAGGAGTGAACGTTTGCAAACAGGAATGAGGCGGCCATTTATCGGATTTTGTGTTCCACACATAACTTCCATGTTTGTACCTTATATTAAGATAAAAATTTGGTCAAAAGAGTAAACGTTTGCAAACGGGGACGAGACGGCCATTTGTCGGATTTTGTGTTCCACACATAACTTCCATGTTTGTACCTTATAGTAAAATAAAAATATTCGTAGTTTTGACTAATACGTTTTATTAAGGACTTACGCCACAGTGACGGGTATAAAATCATGTGCGAATTTAACAATTTTTCTTCGTATGAAAAAGTGATTCACTCATAAAATTAATTACACATCTATTTAGTATGAATATCAAGCTGTTAGAATTTTTTTTCGATGTTCAAAATGGCCGACTACTCGAAACTTCTCAAAACAGCTTTTTTCCAATTGGCGTGACAAATAACTTCAACAATTTTCACTCGATTTACTTCAAATTTAAAAGTTATGTTCCTAATTGCATTTCGCAGAGAAGTACCTACGGAATTTCTGATTAATCGGAAACTTTTCATTTTATGAGCAGTTTATGAGCAGTTATAACGAAATTTTTCGTTGATGCAAAATCATCCGCTGATTTCGAATTCTGCAGATGGAACTCGATCGGAAGTTTGAGGCCTGTGTGAAATGGTTTAATTTGAACCGCTTGAAAGTAAAATAACCTATGGGGAGTTTCAATACTATTCTGTATTAATTTTGTACTAATTTTAAAATGTCAATATGGAAATTATGTCATTTTATTTTCATATATTTTACGTTTGCCACCATGAGCCTGGGGGCGGGGGGGGGGTGTGGCTCATCGTGCCTCACCGTGGCTACGCCCATGGGCAGAGTACTGGTACGTGATGATTTTAGGAAGACGCAGTAATCGGACAGGAAAAAACGTTTTTTTTTTTTATGAATTGACATTTTTTGCTCTCGTGATGTTTATGATCAACGGCTACCCGTGCGCGGTTTGTTCAAAGGGGTTGGGCTACTGTGAAAATGACGACACTCGTTCGTCGCTTGAGGCAACTCAAATTGAAGAGGAAGGTCGAACATATGGTGCAGGAATCGCAGATTGAAGGTCAACTTATTATTACAACGGTAGAACTGCTAGTCAAACTTTAAACGCGTTTTTCTTAACATTTTTGTGTCCATTAGTTATCAAGAGTAATGGTGTCATTCTTTCCCGAATATACGGGAAAAAAATCCGATTTTTTCTTCAAATTATTGAAATAGCAAAAAAAGGTTGGACAAGTCTTAGCAAGTATTATATATTTTAAGGGCTTACACTACTGTAAACGTTTAAAATTAAGCGATTTTTTTTGGTGGAAGGACAATTCATAGGATAATAAGATTCAAGGATGTGATTAGTCATATCTTCAAGTAAACAATTTTTTTTTAAATAAACGAAAAATGTAAAATTATACAAAATGGTGACACTGGAGACATTCTCGCGAGGCATGTTGACTTCGAGACGCTCTGCGGCACGCAGTGTAACTGACGCAAGTTTGTATGTGGAAATTTTTTTTTAAAAATGCTATTCATTTCCATGAGTATAGCTAGAGAAATACGTAGAGGATTTAAAAAATATTAATTTTTGTGTAATTGGTAAGCATTTAAAGTTAAAACTCTATATACACACATATCTATCTAATATATAAATAAATATACATTAATACGTAATATATAATAAATATAATTGATGCTTGATAAATCATTAATTATATATCTATATAAATCTGTATAGTGTCAAATCTGTATTTGATAAATGTTTTTGAATGCAATAAATATTTCCATTTACCTGATATAGCTAATACAATTTTATTCACTGCAACCATTAAGAGGCGCGGAAAAAATTGGCTGATCTTCATGATTTTTTTTTCAAAAGCAAACATTTTTTCACCATTTTTGAGACTCAGGGTATGTTTTAATATTACTATTGGCTGTTACAATCCACGTTTGTACAATTGGACGTTTACAAGCCACGTTTTCTTCACTGGACGACACTCGAATTCAACGCTAAAAATCAAATTTCTCCGTCGGCCTGCACAAAACAATCGCGGGGAAATGAAAAGGAAACGGACACTTTGTTCTCTGCGGTAATTTCTCGAGTCATGGCGACCGGGAGTGCGCCGCGAAATCAAAGAGATTCTCCGCAATTTCGTACCAGGCGTTAAAATTACACGCATTACAATCAATCATATATGTATATTTATTGGACAATTACACGCGTGTAGAATATGCACCAACGACCATTGTTACAATCATCACGGCGTTGAGGGTGCGATTTACATTTTGTTTCTTCTCCTTTTCGTCTCATTGGAATAATACAGTGCAAAAACACGTTTACGTTTCGCGTTCATCACGCTGGATCAAATTGATCGAGCCAGATCGATTTTAAAGCCGTAGTGGAATATCGGATCCATCCATCTGATTGCCAAAAAATCTATGGACACTGAACATTAAACGCAAGCAAAAGTATGTGAAAAATCCTCAAGTAAATTTGCAAAAAGCTACTCTTTTACCAGTTGGACGCTGGATCAATTTGACCCCGTGTGTCGAGGCTCGAGGGGTTATGCCTACTTTGTAATAGTAAAAAAAATACTTAATTTCAAAATCAATATATTTTGACAGTATGCCTTATGAATATTCCCTGAAAATTTCAAGGCGATCGGATGAAAATTGACAGATTTGAATGTTGCCTATGAACATTGAAAGTACGTTTTCAAAGTCGGTGAGCAAAATATTAGATGTAGTAAAAAGACATCCATTATTTTTGCATGAAATTGAAGGCAAAAATAATGGATTTCTTTTCACTACAACTAATATCTCAAAAACTACTGAATAGATTTTTCTCAAATTTTTAGACTTTTCGCTAGATATAAAAATATAGTATTTAATCGAAGGATTTTTTCTCCGGTGTATACTATCGATTTGATATACTGAAAATGCCCATTTTTTTCGCGTAAATTAAGACTCACTTTGAATACGCGCCATTTTATTTTAAATTCGATATTTCGGAAATTCCTTTAGTTTGTGTGAAAGTTAAAAAAAAATTCGTTGGATCTACTTGAAATTAGGTATTCGTGCTTCTTGACATAATTAATGAAACGCGTATTTCAGCATTTTATAAATTTAACCCCTAAGGCGAGAAAGAGGGTGGCAAAGTTTGTATGTAAAATAAAAAAATCTGGTCCGAAGATATACTTGAAATTTAGTATTAAAGCTCTTCAACAAAATTATTAAAGCACGTATTTTAGCGTTTTTCGAAATTCCACCCCTAAACGAAAGGGGCAAAGTTTGTACGGAAAATGAAAAAAAATCGTGTCAAATTTACTTGAAACTTTGTATTACTGCTCGTAGACACAATTAATGAAAATTCAATCCTTCAGGGGGAAAGGGGGTAGCAAAGTTTGTATGGTAAAAGAAATATGTGTTCATATTTACCAGAAACTTAGTATTAATGCTCTTCAACGCAATTCTACGTGTTCCTTAAGGCCTTAGGCCACTCTAGAGGCCGAAAAAATAGGCTTTTTAGGGATTTTTTTTTCAGAAAAACTACAAAATAAATCGAGATTACAAAAAAGGATGTTCATCATACATATCAGTGACTGTATACAATATTTTTTTTGAACCGATTCATTTCAAAATGGCGGCTATGCAGCGTTTATCTCAACACTGCATTTTTTAAGTTGGCCGGAAACATAACTCAGACAATTTTCAACCGATTCACCTGAAATGTTGAATATATCTTGAAAAATACATTGTCTATGGAAGTACGTAAGATTGTTTTTTATATTGCATAGTTCATTTGTTATTAACAATTATCTGACGATTTTTTAGGCAAATTTTTGGAAAGTGAGAAATTTTCATCGATTTATCGATATATTTCGTAGTTTTTCTGAAAAAAAAATCCCCAAAAAGCCTATTTTTCGGCCTCTAGAGTGGCCTAACACCTAAATGAAACATTTCGGGGCACATTTCATTAGGAGCACTCTACACAAGTCTACGCGAGCGAAGCCGCGGGCGGAAAGCTAATTCTGAATCTGTTTGATTTTTTGATATTTTATAACCTGGGTCGAAAGGGCATTGCTCACTGCGAAGGACTTTTTCGAGAGGTGCTTCCCGCACATCATCTATGAATCGATAATAATTAAATATTGTGTGTTATATGTTATATATTTTGTAAAATAAATTGCACAATACTTTGTCAAATACCTAATTTTTGTAGAAATTTATCATCACGATTTTCTGAATAAAAAATCCAAAAAATGAGCTTTCTTTCGACTGTTGCAACTAGGCATAACCCATTAACAATACACGCAGCGCGTGTAACATGATTGACTCTTCATCTCCGATCTTTTTTAGATCCGCAATACTTCACAAGAAAAATACACACCACACGTCGATAAGATCAACCTCTTTCTGTGCATCGCTACACGCTAAACACTGTGAAAAACAGTCACCGTGCTCTGTTTGTCTCGTAAAAATTTGATTCGTCTCGCGGCACACGTGCCGTCACGGAAAATATATGCACTTTCTCAATGTTGTATAAGATATATATCTATATGTGTATAGTACAATAATACATGATAATGGAACGTAGCATTCGAATTGTTGGAAGTAAGATGCGATTACTGGTAGCCAAGGTACGTGACCGTGCACGATAACGAAACGGGTTATCGACAGTAACGATAATAACAGTGTGAGAGTATTCGCCGCAAGCTTCAAAGCCAACGACGCTACATTCTGGTAACTAAGTACTCTGCTTGCCATTTATAATAACGACACTCGTGTGGCTCTACGAAAAAATAGAGGCTTCTTCATTTTTTGCCCCTCGACGTTTGCTCGCCCTAAAAGCCGTGCAAAGCTTTCATTTCGATCGAGCGCGATTGGTCCCCGTGGATTTTTTTTTTTCATAGTTGAACGTTCGTCGACACAAAATGACTGACGGCACCAAAATGGCGTCCCCGTGGGGATCAAACGCAACCGTACTTTTCGTGGAAGAACTTTCTTTGCAATGTTACGAAGGGTGTTTGGAAAAAAAGAATCTCTGTCGTGCGTGAATTGAAGAGAACGGTGCAAGAAAAATAGAAATTTTCGGTCGGATAGGCGGAAAAAATAGTCTCGGACACGGCTCGATAATTGATGATATTGGAGTTTGCATTGGAACGCAACGAAAGTTCAATAGCGCGCACTTTTTTGGCAAATCGCCGAAAATCGCCCAATCGCTTTTTAGGATTGTCGTCAGGCATCTACAGCACAAATTTGCAGGATAAGACTTTGGATGATGAAAATCAAGGAATAAGATTTTTTTAAAGAATTTTCGTTGCCTTCCAATGATGCGAACTTCAATGCCATTATAATTTATGAGGGGTGCGATGAACGAGTCATTTTATGTGTAACGGGGAGACCGGAGTCCGAGCAATTTCTTTTTTCAATTAATTTTGACGGTGGACGCGTTATTCAACGACGAAGGAGATCATCGCGCTCGCTTCAAATCTCTCGCTGGAGCGTCCAGAGTATCTCAGCTTCGCCGGTGCTGCTGACGATACGATAGCCGAGCTCTGCCAGGGTGTTTATAATGGAGATCGGTGGTCCTAAAAGCAAATTATTCAATCGTCGCTATATCCTCAATTCAGACACACTCTAATTTCTCTTAGTCTCGCTTGATCGTTTTAGCATCCGATTTATCATCGTATCAGAGGATTGTGCTACCAGCGAAATATATGGAAACACTTTTCGAAATTTTAAATCGATAAGCTACAATTCTCGGCCAAAAACGCCGCAAATGAATATTCGCGAGTGTTACGAAGATTGAAAGAGCTCAGTCGTGCTCGCTTTCTCATTATCTACTTTTTCGTACTCACTGGGTGAGCATGGCGGTTTTCTAGCGATTTTTCTACTCTCCTGAAGAGTCGTGGGTTGCTTTTTGGAAAATGGCAATAGAAATTTCTTAAGGGGCCAGTCCACTTTGAAAATATCAAAAAATCGAAAGCAAGCAAGACTTGAAGAAATCGACGATGATGAACAATCAGAAGGGAATTTGTACGGTGCAGGAATTGTCGATTGGGTTTAGGTAAGAGTTTTTCATAGTATAAACTTCAAACGCGTTTTTCTCGAAACAACGTTTTCAAAATCTAGCTCCATCGTATCTCTAAAACTAATAAACCGATTCTCTTGAAATCTGAACCACATATTGTAAACATGATTCGCAACAAGATGACCCTCGATGGTTTTAAAATTTTGATTTTTACTCTTTTTTTTTGCGAAAAACTGCAAAAAAACGCGTTTTTAAACTTTTTTCGTTTTTCATCTGCCATTTTTTTATTTTCTGATAAAACTTTATATCCGAGGGTCATTTTGTAGTTGGTGTCATATTGAATCTGATGGACTTTGATTTTTTTGTTTCAGACAAGCCGTTGCTGAGTTGTGATGGAGCTACCTAGCCCACCTATTTTTGAGGCGTTACGTTAAACTATAGTTTTTGTACTTAAAAATGAATAAAAATGAATTAAATTTTTTTTTAATGTATCTCAAGACTTTATTTATCAAGCCCAACAACTTTTATATTCATATCTTTTATGAAATCCTCAAGAAAATCGCGAAAATAGCATTTTTTCGTGGCTCCAAAGTGGACTGGCCTCTTAAAAGAAATCAAAAGGACCGAGATTTATTGCCAATTTGCCATAAAAATATATTTTGCTGATTTTGTTTTCGCTAATTTATTCAACTTGCTGTAAAGTCGCGTAGTTTTTCGAAAATGTGCTCTGTCTCGAGAAGTATGAGGTTAAAAATATCTGGCGGGGGGAAAATTCGATAACAAATATTACACGGTTTACAGGGAACATCACTTGAGTGTCCGCTTTCGATTTGGTTGAAACTCACATATGTCATAAAGCGTTGAAAACTATCAGACACGTACTTTTTTATCGGCGGGAAAACGGTTTTTAGAGGGAAAACTAGAGATTGGACTATCGGTTTTTCTACTACCGGTATTATTTCGATATCAAAAAATTGTTATGCCGGAATATCGGTATTTCGATATTTATGGGGAACCTCGAATTAAAGCGTTAAAAGCTTAAAAGTGAAGATGAAAGATGTAGAAATAATAGTGAAAATAGCCAAGTGAAACCGCAGTATTTATTTAATATCACAGTCTTCTATTGAAATCTTCTCCTTTTATAAATACATTTCCAAGCGTACTCTGCTATGTTCTTGAATATATTCAACCCAACATAAAATAAATAAACCATAAAGGAACTTTTATGCAAATCAAATAAGTATGAAATAAGCTAAATTAAAATCAGGAAGTTTAATGCAAGTCAGCGTAGTAGCTACCAGAATGCAAACAAATGGCATAGCTTGTGACAGGCAGGCAACAGCATGATCACTTTAATTCATACTACTTTAATTCATACTAAATAGATGTGTAATTAATTTTATGAGTGAATGACTTTTTCGTACGAAAAAAAATTGTTAAATTCGCACACGATTTTATACCCGTTACTGTGGCCTAAGGCGTTAAAATGTTCTTTAAAAAATATATATTAATACTATAAATATAGGAATGTTAAAAAAGGGAAGGTTTATATTAGAGCATTTTTTTACAAGCAATTAGCAATTGGAGCATAATGTATATTATTGTCGTTGTATCAAGGTGTCTATTTCAGGTGTCTATCTGAAGGGAATGGACAAATCTTCGTTATATCGAGGTTCGACTGTATATGAGTTTTAACAAAATCGAAGGCGGACACTGAAGTCATTTTAATATATGTATTAAATGTATTTAATATATGTATTTCTAAAAGAAATATATGGATTTTAGAAGTTGAATTTTTACGACTTTTCTGTGGTGAAAAAATTGCGAGAAGTGTGCCCAAGCATTTGGCCGGAGTTGCGTGTGCCAGCAAAAAGAAAGGTTAAATTTAAAAAAACTAATCACCGTCATAATTGAAAGCATTGACGGAGGAAAAAACACCTTTTCAATCCCATTTTATCCCGATGTGTATTTATTTTACAGCATAGTTAAATCGCAAATAATGAAATCCAGCCCTCGTTTGGCCAGCACATTGCGATTATTTTCGTCGAGTGCGACCACCACCAAAAATCTACGTGTAGACACACAGTTCTTGTTTCTCATGTTTTTAAAAACCTTTGATCAGGACGCCATTGACGACGTCGGTTCCAGAGTTTGGAAATCTTTTGGTGAGGGCCAAAACTTCGTCGTTGGTCAATCCGAAGACGGTACAGTCGGTTGCGAAGGGTGAGCCCTTCACGGCGACGTAATAGAAATTCTCGTTTCCGATAATGTTAACTAGTTTTTCCGTCATCGTTCCGACAGACCCACCGGTCGTGCTCTCATTCAAAATCAAGCAATCTTTTCGCTTCTCTCTCTCTCTCTCAGACTTCGTTTTCTTTCAGTTCTAGAATAACAAAAAGCAATACGTGAGCATAAATTCATTTGGCAGGAGGGGCGAGACATTTCGGACGTACTTTTTTACGACGGCAAGCTCGTGACGATGTTACTTATTGTGCATAATGGATGAATAATGCCTCACACTTAAGATACGTTAATTTCATTGACTTACAATATATTTGTTTGCGAAATAATACAATTTCAATAATCGTTCGACGTATTAGATACTTGCTACAGAATAACTGTACGTGTTGCTCGTACTTCTTTATGTTGTTTTTTTTTGTTGTTGTTGTTATATCACTAGGGACAATAAAAGATCTCATCGTAGAGTAAAACTATACAATTGCGATACAATAATTTTACCAATAAAACTTCTTATTCATTATACGGAGATTCCCCATCACTGTGTGTGCTAAAATTCGTTTCGGTCAGGGATTACGAACAATTGAGAAAGAACTCGTGACAAACAGGACGTGTTTTCAACCGTCAGCCATTTCGCGCTCCAATATTTGCTTCTCGCGTTCCTCCCGGAGCTCCATCATGCGCCCCTCGTGGCCAAACTTCAACTCGCTCTGCATCTTGTCCCTCTCGTACTCCCACTGTAATCTCTCCAATTCGAGATTTTTCTTGCGCAACTCGAGCTCCGCGACCCGCCGCCAAATTCTACGCTCCAACAGTTGTTCCTGCAGTATTTTGCTCTGGAGGGGCGAGTGACCCGGGGCTCGGGGCGAAAATCCTGGCCACTGCGATATCCTGCGGGTCAGGGTGGGCTTTCGCGGGTGCGAAACGCCCGGCCGCTCTTGAGGAGCGCTCGCGCGGTCTTGAGATTCTGCACATGTGAAAATTCACTTTTTTTTTCTCTCTCTCTAATTTTCGTGGATGAGTTGGTGAAAAGTTCTCGTGTGAAAAAGTATGTTATTATAATAACGCCTACTTGTATTATTATCGTTGTATTAGTATAACGATAATAATAATAATTAGACAAACGTTATAATTTTGTTCACATCCGTTTCGTTGGAGAAAGGTTTTTTTTTTTTCAACATATTCTAATGTCCAAATATGATCTTTATAAGAAAATACCCGGTCGTCTGCGCGTGCAGATACTTCACGATTACGATTTTCGTGACGCAAAAATGCGAAAGTGGATTTCGATAGTTTTTTTTTGCAAGGCAAAGATTCGGTTGGTTTTAAATTGTTATCTAGATTAGTTTTCGAGATATTGATAGAGAAGAAAAAATTCCGTCGTTTCAAATGAATTTTATTTTATTCCGTATTCAAATAAGTTCTTTGTCTCAGATGGGAAACATACTGGTATGGGCATACATCTTTATGTCCGATAGTTTCGCCTTTTAAAGGAGATTTCGATTAAGGTAGGGTAGTTAATTTAATAAAGTAGGTAATTTAGTAAGGTAGGTAATTTCGAGGGTAGAGGTTTCAGCGTGAAAAAAAAACACATTTTTTGCGAATTTTTTCATCTATATGGATAGACTAAATTTATTGAAACTTTTTGTACATTGTTAAGTGTCATTTCAAGAACATTCCGTGAGATGTGTACGCGAAAATATCCACAAACTAGCCGGTGCGGCGTTTTTCTCGAAACCACTTTTTCAAAGTCCGTGTCCACTGCCATTTGAAAACTACATGACCGACTTATTTCAAACTTGGTACACATTTTCTACATATAAAATATCTCCCCCCAACGGTTAGTTTGAGATTTTTTTTCACATTGAGGGGGTTTTCCACCCCCAAAATGGCGGAATTTTTCGTGATAAATAGCACTTTTCACTTTACATGACCACCAAAAATTTAGAAATGAAAAAAAAAAAAAATTATCAAAGACCGTTGGGGGGAGGATTTGATGATACTTTGACTAAATTTTAATGGTACTTGATTTCAGATAATTTCTAGCTGAGATAACACCGCAAATCGTGTTTTTCCAAAGGCGTTCTTGGAAAAGCTTTGTCACCCGCTTGTTTGTGGATATTTTCACGTACAAATTTCACGGAATGTTCTTGAAATGACACTTAACAATGTACAAAAGGTTTCAATAAATTTTCTCTATCCATATAGATGAAAGAAATTAGCAAAGTTTTTTTTTCACGCTGAAACCCCTACTCTTCCCTTAAAAGAAACAACTTCATGTTCTCTTGAATTATATTTGCGTAATACTTTCGCAATTCACTTTTGACAAAAAAAACCAACACCACTTGCATATTTTGGCGCCACGGAAAATGTAATCTCGCCATTATTACTTTTGGCGCCGCAATGTTCTGTCAATCTTTTATCCCAGTACAAAATTTGACGATACTCTTTCCGTCAAAGCGTCCATTTCAGGTCCGAAGAATGGTCAGGATGTTTCTTGTGATTACAACTCGAGGCAAATAGCACGGATTAAAGAAAGTACCTGATACGCTGGGAGACGGAGATTTGCTACGTTTAATGTTGACGGGTTCCCACTGGACGTTGGGCGAGGAAGCGTCGTTGGTGACATTGTGATCAGGCACCTCGGTCTCCAAGGTCATGTCTATGTCCTCCGTAATTTCGAAGTTGACATTAGCCGCCTCGTAAGCTTCGTCCCATTCGTTGGTAACGTCGCTGGTATTGGCGACCTTTTGGTCAATCCAAGCGTTGGGTTTTCTCGCCCTGCCGTTGACGGAATCTTTCCTGTGCTTGGAGAACGTTTCCTTGACGGACTCGGGGCATTTTTCGCAACGTACCAAGTGTTTCTCCATGCGCGTAGCGTTCTGTATGTACGACTGATTGCAATATTTACAAAAGGCAATGGTCTGCGTACCGTCCACCTTTTTGTTGTAATACGTCCAAACGGGACCTGGCTTCTTCGTCATATCGTCGAACTTTTTCGTCGGCGACGAAATGCTTTTCTTTTGAAAACGGCTACACTTGACCCCGTCGCGGTTGTTTCTTCCTATACTCGCGACACGATCTCCAGCAAGATACTCGCTTTTGTATCTTGCAAATTGTTCACGAGCGGTCGAACATAACCTCGATCTCGACACTCCGCTAGGCCGAGAAATTCGGGCGTTGCACCGCGTCCGAACGCGCAATCGGCATCTGGCGGAGTGAACTCGCGTGGAGCACGCAGTTCGGGGGAATACGAATGCGTGAATTTTTTAATTCTCACGCAAAATTGAACGCGCGATGGGGAAAGAAACAAACTTTTTGTTTTCTTTTACTTTTTTCGCGGTGTAACTGCGTTTGTGTACGCGGCGACACCACGAACGGAAATAGTGAAAACACTAAAATGGCGCAGGTGATGAATGCGCGCACTCGGGCTGCAGCGCCACTTCTGACTCTGGTGCTGGAGCTCCGCAACGTTCGATTCGCGCAAAGCACAATAAAAGAGGATATTAAGGGGGGAGATACCTTTAGGCGAGGAACAAATTTGCTGATTTTCATAATTTTTTTTGCAAAAGGAAAGTTTTTTTTTACATTTTTCAGACCTAGGGTATGTTTTATTACTACTTTTGGCTGTTACATGGTATTTCAAAAAAATTAATCTTTAAAAATGGCGGAGGTATCGCACGGTCTAACCTACATTTTCAAAACTGCCGTGACGTAGAGCTAAAAAAACTAATCGACCGATTCTGATGAAATTTGGTATACATCTTTCTAACCTTATTGTCTAAAACATGACCCTAAATGTTTTTGAAAATGAAAAAAGCATTTATTTATTGCATAATGGAGCCATTTTTTTTCGGAAAATTTAATCTTCGTTTGAAAGCGTACCATTTCATTGATTTTCAACATTTCTCGCTTTTTCTTGGTTCATATTCTGTGTATGAGTGTAATGAAAGAAAAATCTTCGTTGGTTTTTTTTTTCAAATCAATCCCGCCGACGCTCTGGTCAGCCCGACCGACAACTTCCGCTGCAACCCCTTTCGGAAGATCGTGCGATACCTCCGCCATTGTGAAAGATTAATAAAAAAAGATACCATGTAACAGACAAAAGTAGTAATAAAACGTTATCTCCTTCCGTAAGGCAATCTACAAGGTCAACATAACCTCAAAGATTTTCCTACCCAGTTTAGTCATATATGATTATTTTTTTAAGAAAAAAAAACAGAGAATCAGGCTTTGGAGAATTCCCTGACGCGGAGCTTAATGATTTTTTTTGCCCTAAATATTATTTATCTTTGAGAAATCTCGGTTCGAAAATTTTAGCTATCTCTCTCGCACTCATGTGTCACATGATACACTTTCTCGTTCGTCTTGAGGTGATATGAAATGAACACGAGTACGAGAGCAATATATCTACGCTAGCGCTGATGGAAGAGCTGTTTTGTTCGGTTTTGAATATAGTGCCAGGGGTCGTTATTTTTCTTTAAAAAAATTAGGCGTTTGAGGGAAGACTTGGAATCGAATTTACAGCGGTATTTCACTTCATCTTAAAACGGAACGTTACTACAGCGACTCGAAAAATTGGCCCATATTTGAGAATGTATTGTGCTTGAGTATCCAGTCAAATGTTTTAATTTTTCGTTTCACATCACCATAGTTGCCAGAACGAGCTACACCTATTGGCCATCCAGGACCGGCGGCACTTTGTTTAAATGATTATAACTTCATTGTTTATCAATATTTTTCTACACAAAAAATCTCAAACCTGGGAAGACAGTGTACTAATCTGACGAACTTTGCATTGATTTTTGAAATTTGTTTCTTTATTTTTATTATTTGAAATCTTTTTTTGGAAACTTAATGCCGCAAATCTGTAGTAATACGTCAAAACGTTCGAATGATTTTCATAAACTAAATCGGCCCAAAAAAAATGTAATCAATAAAAAATAATTAATTTTCGTTGTGTTCTAACGATGCCAACTTCAAGATAATGTATTAATGTAAAATTAATAACATTAATTGTGTGTAAAATCTCGACCTCGCCATCCATATACTCTCATTAATAAAACACTAAAAAACGACCCGTTTTTTTGGACCCCAAGCTTATGCAGACCAGTTAAGGCGGTCCTCTAGTTTCTCGGCTCGAAAAAATCGATTTTTTTTTCTTCATAAATCACATCTACAACATGTGTAGAAAATGTGCGCCTGAGGATTTTTCGATTTTCGAAGTGGTTCACAAGTTACGGCCTTGGAACGGAGCAGGTATACGGAGCGCGCGCCGGGAGCGCGAACTTTCAAACGCGTTTTTCTCGAAACACCATTTTTCGAAACGGTAACCACGATATTTCAGAAACTGCTGCACCGATCTTGTTCAAATTTATACAGTATCTTTAATATGTTATAAGCCAGCGATTGAACTAGGATTATCATGATTGCTTCGATCGTTTTTTTTTGTACGAGCGAAAAACTTAAGAAAAATGAGTAAAAAAATAGAATGTAATTTTCAAAAGTGTATAAAAAAAGTCAATTTTTGTAAATTAGAATTCACTCTAGTTCAATCGCTAGTCTTAAATATGAAGATTAAAATGCCGTTTGGTTTTTTGATTTCAGATAAGCAGAACAGCCGCAATCTTGGTCACCGTCAAGCACCTCTTTTACTTGATGTCTTCCTGTAGGCCACTATAACGTTTATTCTGTTATATATTTTGACTTCAAAAAATTTGTAAAGCTTATTTAAATGTTAATAAAGATTGTGCAAAAACAATGAGATTTATTATTTCGATGCTTTGCCCGTAAAAAATTATTGAAAAAGCCGTAAAAAAACAGCCGAGAAACTAGAGGACCGCGTTAACAAAATATCTACTATGGTGTATTTAGTTGATAGTAATTTTATTATGACTAATGATCAATAACATGAATGCTTACGATGGAGTATAGCTATTCCGAATATAAACTATTATTTTTCAATGGATGAAAAATCTTAAGGGGTCTTCTCACTTTAGACCCTGAAAAAGGCTATTTTCATGATTTTTTTTTATAGGTTCATATTATAGATATTGATACAAAAGTTGTTACACTTAATAAATACACTTTCGGGATACATTTTTTTTAAATTTATTTATTCAAGTCACTATTCATAGACGGAAATGGTAGGTAAAAAAATTGTAGGCCTGCGCTGTTGATGAAATCTCGGAGATGGATCACCCCAAAGAAAAAAATTAAACGGTTTTACATTCAGTATGTTAATGACTATAGCGCATATCATACGATTTTTTATATATGCAAAAATAACAAAATGGCGGACATTTTTCGAAAAAACAAAAAAAACGTTTTTTTTCACCGTTTTTGGCAAAAAATACTGAACATCCAAATTTTTAAAAATCCTTTATATGCGCTATAGTTATAGTTGTAAAGAAAATATGTGGTTAAAATTTCATAAGGCTCGGTTCAGTAGTTTCGAAGATTTTATCAACAAGCCGTTGGAAGACGTTGTTTCGAGAAAAAACGCGTTTAAAGTTTGTTTACGGTACGTAAATATATTTTTAAAAAAATTTGATGTCCGTCGAAGGTGTATTTATTAAGTGTAACAACTTTTATATCAATATCTATAATATAAACCTATCAAAAAAAAATCATGAAAATAGCATTTTTTAGCGCCTAAAGTGAGAAGACCCCGTACGTTGTCATTTTCAGGATATAGTTCAGACACCAAGGAGGTTGGAGCGTTAGCCACAATCTAAGAATAAATTTGAAAAAAGAAACTTATTTTTTAGACTATACTGAGGCTTTACGAATTTTTTGTAATTCTCTCACTACAAAACACCAGAGATAAAAAATAGTTTAATGTATGTAATTTTACGTGCAGTTAGATGGGCAAGACGTTCACGCTATGGATGACGTAATTTTTTTGGCTATTTAGCACCAAGATAAACCATTTCTAACGATGGATCAACGCAAACTAAACCTTTGTAAACATTTATAAAAAGAAACCCATATCTTGCCGATATCGTAAACTATATATATTTAATATTGAACGGTCAACATTTTATGAAAAGTTACGAATCTTGGCCGGCGAATGAAGAGCATCGCTGCCGACGTCAATGCCCGCGAAGCTTCCGTATTTCGGCAAAACTTAATATTAACTGATGGTAATAATCAAAAATTTCATGACAAATATAAATAGGCATAATTATAAACGACTCAAAATTTCATTCTGAGTTGTATAAAACATTCGCTGACGTCCTTTTTTTATCGATAATGTTATACTTTTTCAATTTGGTAGTAACACAAATGTTTGTATGTTGGTATACAACACAAGTGTTGGTATACAACACAAGTAACACAAATGTTTTTCTTATTTACATAATACAAATATAAAAATGCATCATTTCGCCCTTTAATCATATTATTATGAGAAATTAGCATCCACGGAATAAATTTATACCTTGTATCCATTTTTTCAGGGTCATTGAGAAAAAAATGCATAAACCGTCATTTGACCCAATGAACCACTCCAACCTCCTTAATCATCATGTGCGAATTTAACCATTTTTTTCTTATGAAAGTGATTCACCCATAAAATTAATTACACATCTATTTAGTACGAATATCAAGCTGTTAGAAAATATATATATTTTTTTTCGATGTACAAAATAGCCGACTACTCGAAACTTCTCGAAACAGCTTTTTTCCAATTGGCGTGACAAATAACTTCAACAATTTTCACTCGATTTACTTCAAATTTAAAAGTTATGTTCCTAATTGCATTTCGCAGAGAAGTACGTACGGAATTTCTGATTAATCGAAAACTTTTCATTTTATGAGCGGTTTATGAGCAGTTATAACGAAATTTTTCACTGAATATTCATTTCTTAAGTTTAAATACCTACAACTTTTGAATAAAACAATATTTTTTAAATTCCGTACGTACTTCTCTAGGTATTGTAATGTAGATTGACGAGAATTTTTGTTTTTGTTCTAGGTATAAAATTGTGGATGCTAAAAGTCACACCGCGGAGCGCCTAAAAAAAAGATAACAAGAGAAAATATTAATAGTCGGCCATTTTGGACATCGAAAAAAAAAAAATCTAACAGTTTGATATTCATACTAAATAGATGTGTAATTAATTTTATGAGTGCATATGATTCTGCATAGTCGTCGTATACTCGCGGCCAAAGAAAAAAAGTGAGAATCGATAGACACGTACCTTGCTTGTGAACAGGTGCGGGATCAGGTTCAGGCTCGGCAAAATCTTTTCTCATAGTCCACATGTACTCGTTGTAATCTTGCTTGACGCTCGTGCTCGAGGAGGCAACGACCTTGTATCCGAGTACCTCGAGAGCCGTCAAAACGACGCAGGGATGCTGCAGATAAACTATCGTTGAGTCATCGCAATATCCTCCCGATGCGAAACGACTCAACTGCTCAATGTCCGCCGCTAAAAATGAAAATACGCTACGATATTAATCGACATTTGCGGCAAAAACGGTTGTAGACAATTTTGTTTTTTTATTACTCCCTAATTCATTGAAACTCACTGATTGATTAGTTCAACAGACAGATAACGTTCTCCAAATATGGCAAATTTTATCCAAAGATGGGCGACTCTCGTTAGTCAGTAGAACATCATCATCCTTTCGTTATTCATTTATCTGGGCTCTAATTATTTTGAGTTTCCTCCTGTTATCAAACACATCCATGCAACTCAATTCTTACATCCGGTTCTTGGAACGAGCAAAGAAAAGATCAGTAACTTGAATTTCTGAGGTGTCGAACGTTTCGTCGATGAATGTTGGATATTTTTGTGATTTTTTTTGTTTGACAGCTGCATCTAGTGGGAGATCGTCTTTAGAGTTTGAACAAGTTCCATTGCATCGTTTTAGACAAACCAAATATATTCAAATCTAGACACTTCACCAGTTTTGCGAGAAATTGCGAATTTAGCCGCAGTTCGTATCCTTTGCTGCGGTATCAAATGATAAAAATTTGGGCTCTGCAATCGTTCATTGAAAAACTATGTTAAATTGTCTAAATTTTGATATCTGTTTCGTGGAAAGGATAAAGTGGAACTTACGGAATCTCCGAAGTTGAACTTTCACTGGCTATATCCGCATATGGGAGGAAGAAGCAGTTCTTTGACACTCATCGGCAGTAAGCCGCAGCCTCCTTAAGGTGTCTGCATAAGCTGGACCGCCCCGCTACCCTTACACCCTTTTGTCTTTTGCATTTTTCTCGAAACTTTTTTTTATAGAACGTTGTAAGTCAAGTCTCAAAATCTATTTATCTGATGCGCTTCAAATTCTGGCAAAGCATAATTTATAACATTTGCTATTGTATGACCGGATGATTCTTTTATGGTCGTCCATTTGTCGATGACAAATTATTGGATGTTTTTGCGGTCCAAAATCAAAATTCAATTTCTTCAGTTAACCATTCTCGTAATTTGGAAAACTTGAAAAAAGTATTTGGTCGTACTGGAGTTTTATTATTATACTAAGAGTATATTTTTGTATTTTTCGTTTCAGATATCCCTACTTGCCAGAACTAAATACATCGACTAGGCCAAAATTGAATTATAATAACCTCATTGTTTAACATTTTTCAATTTAAAAAAAAACCCAAACTTGGCATGACTATGTGTCAAGTCCATGTAAAATTCGAACCTTATCACGATACTCACATTTAAAAAATCATTGACAATCAACCTGTTTTCAGGCCCCAACTTATGCAGACGCATTAAGGCCCAATGTTTTTGAATATCGATTTTTTGTTTTCGGCAGATGTTCAAAATATGGCACTTCAAAAATAGTCTCTGAAAATTTCACGTCCGTTCAAAATTGAGGGCGTTTATATGTAGGTTCCGCAAATGGGCGAACTTTGAACGCGTTTTTCTCCAAATGACTCTTTCAAAATCAGTGACCCAGCTTTCTAAAAAATCATTGAATTGAACAACTAACATTTTACAAGCTTCTTTTATATGTAATTTTTATATAAATCTATATCTAAGTTTAATCTCTTAATCTTATAACCTTTTATATGTAATCCGTATATAAAAAATCGATATTTAAAAACATATCAAAAAGCAGTGCTTGAAGAAAGGAATTTTTCTTTTTCAATGCATAGTTTTTTTTTCATCAACGAAAATAGAGTGTTTCTTTCACGGAAAATCGATACTTTCACTTTGGACAACAGCCATTTGTTAAAAAATGAATATTTTATCAACTCCTTCGTCCAGGCACAAGAAAATTTCATGCAAAAACTGAATGCGCTTGATTTCGTTATTTCGAATGATTTGTTTCCGAGCAGCAGTGGTCACCGCGACGGACGTTTTTCAAACAGCGGTCCACACAAATCATTTTATCTACAACATTTATATATATCTTTCAATACAATTGTAAAAACAACTTCAAACCATATTCTTCTATATAACAAAAAAAAATTCAAAAACCTGCACACGTTTCGCCACAAAAAATTCCCAAAAATGCTTCCTTCCTCTGGCCACTAGCTAGGTCTAACCCCGTTGAGCCAAAAACTGCGGCTATTCCCGTTAAAAATGTATCCTTCTTCGAGCATTCCCAGCAATTTTCCCAGGGAAAGATTAGCGATAAGCGATCTTCAAAAAAACAACGTGCCAGTCCCCTAGTGCATATTTTTTCCCGAAGAACGCCGATTTTTTCCGGAAAATTTTGCCATATTTTTCTATGAATTGGAACAAATATGAAGAATTCGGAGTTTTGCGGTCATTTTAATTACGATCACGGGAAAATCTCGGAAATTATATGAAATAAAAAATATAGATAAAAATGAATTCTTACTTTTTGTTTGCTCAAATTATACTTTCTCCGGTTATCAAGTAACGCAAACTAACAAAATGAAAATGCATGATCACCTGTTCATCAGTTATATTTATTGATAGGAAAATTACAATATTTTAATTATTATATAAAATCTTTTGCTATTCTTACTTATTGTTTCTCTCATAAAAAATACTTTGTTTTTACCAAAAATGCGTTTTTTGCTTGTTGATTCTTATTTAAAAAATAAATTATTCTTTCTTCTTGATTTTTACTTTAAAACAAAATTGGCTCTTTCTTCTTGGTCTAACTAAAAAAAAATGGTTCTTTCTTGGTTTAATTTTTTTTTAAATGGTTTTTTTTTTAATTGGTTCTTTCTTCTTGGTTTCATTGTAAAAAAAAATAATTCTATGGTTGTTTTATAAATTTACAACTAAAAAAAAAGTTTTTTTTTTACGAAAATCTCATTTCTTTTCATCTTTAACTTTTCTCTGAATATTTCTGCAGCCGTTCACTCAGGTCATAGGAAAAAGTGAAATTTCCGCGAAAAAAATGAGAAATCATGAATTTTAAGTAAAAAAAAAATGTGTTTTTGGGAAATAGACCAGTACTTGAATCTGTTTCAAATCATTTTTTCTCAGAAAATCTCAAATATGACTGAAATATGAGAAATTATGAAAAATTTGGAGAATAATTTGCACTAGGGTCTCGCTGGAGAAACGAGCGTCGCCCTCATTTTTTGCCATTTGGCGTCCTCTTCCCAAACCCATTGCAAATCGGTTCAGGAAGTATAGCGGAGAAAAAACATAGCCGTGGGTACATACACTTGAAAACAGAGATCCCAAGCAGATCGATAGAACAGAGAAGACAACGTACAGTAAAAAGTTCACACGACGCAGCCAAACCGTTAACAACCAGCCAGACCCGACATTAACCACTAAGATTGTTCCATTCGCTTTTTGCCGGGTTCTTTATGCACGTTTTACACGAGACGTTGCGGTGCGAAAAACGAATGGAGAGAAGTAATAATTAAGGGATACAGGGGAAAATATGATACCTTTTAAACCAGAAACAAGAACTCTCCAGGGATACCTGTGACTGTAGGATGCGAGGTTACCCCGTACCAGAATGTATGGCATCTGAGATTCGTGTTAAAACTGCAATATACAGGTACACATGTGTATATGTATTGTCGTACAGGTGAATTATCTTGTTCGTTGTTATTATCATTATTTTCAATATTTTGCAATCGAGAGAGGCCGTGTAAGCGTATACATATATCTAAATCGGAATTCCCATGCTACACGTACGTTTGCCTCACGATGCGCAATTTCCTTAACTACTGACAGCGTACACGTTCTTTTTTTCAAATGGAGTTATTACGATACCGTCAACGAGAAAACACCCCCGTGAATTGTTGCAAGTCGCGTACACAGTACGGCTACACATTTGACATTTTAGTGATGAAAAAAACTCGAGTATCTACGATATTACGCGAAAAATTGGACGTTTTGAGGCGATTGCTGAAACGTTGCTCCGAACGGAACGTATTTTAGGACGTATATTGTAACATCGTTTGGACGAAACCGACTTTCCGTTAGAGTGAATCTTTGATTATTAACACGATATAATGTTTTATTTACCATTTACGATAATCAAAAATCGTATTTGTTTTACTGTGTGCTATCGCGATCAGCTGCACTCGGTCGCCGACTTGGCGTTCTCCGGATGTCGAGGCTTGGCTGCGCGACGAGGCACGGTGGCGCCATCTCTCGGCTTGCCACACCTGTGAGGCGATAGGAATCTACGGGAAAAATTCTCCATCGATCGGCAAATGCTCCCGCAAATGGAATAATACTGCTCGGAGTTTATAAACATCGGGAAAGGAATAAATTGCGACGGGCAATTTATTAATTCATGGGCTTTGCAACGCTGGCCGGAGCTATTGGGAAATTGAAGAAAAGATTCAGTGGAGATTTCTTTCAGCGTGACACCGACCGAGCGGCCGAGAAATCGAGACAGCTGAATTGCGGATGCTCAGTGTTCCTATAGACGGCTGATATTTCGGAAAAATAAAAAGAAACGCTTCCGCCCTGTTGAACCACGAACAACGTCTTTCTCGTCGTTTGCTCGGAATGTGATCCGTCAAGGAGACTACTTGGCCGTAGGATTCCTTACCGACCGCGATGAGGTGTCATTCCGTCTTAAGGAGAGACATACACCTAGATTGATCGAGGTCGAGGATTTAGAAGCTATGAACATTCCGTCGACCGTAGAAGACCTATACTATGGGCCTGGTATCGATGATTCCATGTGAGTTGACAAATTTCATGATTTATTCATTCCTGAATTTTCAAACGCGTTTTTCCCAAAACCACGTTTTTCAAATCGGTACCCAAAATTTCTCGAAAACCAATGAACCTTGATTGCCTTGAGGTTTTTTGTGGTCATTCCATACACCATTATCTAGTACTTGTCATAGGATTTTTTTTCCGTTACTTAGTTTTTGTTTTATAGGCAAAATAATAACTAATTTTTGGCCCAAAAATCACTATTTATGTTCAAACGTCCGCCATTTTGTCATAAATCGATATTTTCAAAATCGGCTATGACAAGTACTAGATTATAGTATCTAATTTAATAATCTTTTTGGTTTTTTTTTTCAGATGATTTTTGAAGAAACGCCAGTGGGTACCGTATACGCAGATTTTTTTACGACGCTCCAAGGATCATACAATATCCTTGTATATTTTTGATATTTTTAAATAAAGAAAATTAAACATATTTTTGAATGTATATACTTTTAGATAATTAAAAATCCAATTCGCAACTTCAAATAGTTTTCCTCGAAAAAAATTCACAAAAATGACAGTTTTTCCGGCTCCTAGGTGTATATCTCCCCTTAAGGCATTCCTTTCACGAACCCGAATATTTAACAATTAACTAATTTTCGTCTATAATCAAGTAAAAATATATTCCAGTATACTGGAGAAATGTCAAGCCAACATACCGAACTTTCAACGAAAAATTACGACTCCAAAAATCGTCTCATTTATACGGCGCTTTATGGAGATGAGACACGCTGGTCACATTTCTGTCTTATCTGTACTTATAATATAGTAAAGTCTGCCTGTATGTCTGTCCTATGTCCTCGCGTCAATTAAGGTAATCCTATCGCCAGGCTTCATCCATAGGATTTTTATAATTTTTTTTTCAGCTTTACTAAATATATTAATAATCGTCTCTGTAAAATATAGGGGTCGATTATCGACCTTATTACAGAGAAAAAAATGGCGTATTTTTATGAAGGAATTTCGAGACGACATACAAAAATCCAATTTCCGGTCGCTACAAAAGTGTACATAATAGTGGGAATCCGTCGGATTCTTAAAAACAATCAGATTTACATACTTAGCACTTGTAGTAATCCAATGCTCTTCGAAAAAATTACGCTTATTGACCTAATTTTTACGTAATATCAAGTTTAATTTGAACTTCCGGTATTGGATTCATTGCCACTTGCTACGATAAAGAGACGTGACAGCAAGGCAACAGCTGACTGTAGTCCTATCCTCATCTCAGTCATTCCAATTTCCACACATATTTCATTCTTAACAGACATATTTCGCCGACACAAATTTTCCACGCTTTTTACTAGTCGTGGCTCGAATACAATGCTTTATATTTCCCGCACCTGACATTGTTTTGACAGATCGACGTTGAAAAGCATGGAGGTTAAACTCGCCTGGTTGATTAAAAAGAGACGGAGATAGAACCAATGTTGCCAAATATCAAACCTAGAACTACTGCGCGAATCGTTGGAATAACTATTTTTTCATTTTTCTAATTAAACGTGAACATTCATTCAACAGTTTGCACATGGAAAAACTTTGGTTATTACAAATATTTTTTTTTGCATATGGTAAAAATATAAATTGTACAAGTCTCAAGTATGGTCAGTGGTATGATTAGTGTGAAGCGATAGGATTACCTTAAAACTACTTAACAGAATGGAATATAGTTGTCTCTGTTTTATAGCTTAAAATGCTGCGAAGGCAATGGTATATGTTTCACGTAAATCGAACGAGCATAAGTCGAGCAGTTGGTTGCTTTACAGCAAAATGTCATCGAGGGAGAAGTTCTGACGGGGCGAGACGGTGTTTATACCGCGGAAACCACTTATTCCCAATAACTTTCCGTTTCAATTCAAGCGAGTGCAGTTCCCCGTAAAGGTCCGCTTTGCGATGACGATTAACAAATCGCAAGGACAAACGATACAAGCGGCTGTAGTCGACCTACGAATAGCCTGCTTTTCGCATGGTCAGCTCTCTGTCGCCTGCTCTAGAGTAACCAACCGAGACAATCTTTTTATTTTAACCGGAGGGGAAGAAAGAAAAACGCGAAACGCAGTGTATAGTAAAATGTTGTAAGAACGTTTAAATTCTAATTTTAGATAACTCATTTTAGAAAGTAACATATCCAAAATTCGAAGAGTTTCATTTTAGTACTTTTGTATTTAGTCAAGAGCAATCAATGTGATTTCCATTGAAATTTTCGTAAGTAAATACTCAATCTATGTATACTTATAATAAAAATGTAAGGGACAAAAAGTCAGTTTATATTATCATCACCTGTAGACAACGTAGTCAGAATAACCATTTTAACCGGTAAAGCGCGGACGAAGCCACGGGCCCAGGCTAGTAATTTATATAAACTAAATAACTTCTAGAACAGGGGGCCACCGAATGTTTAAAGAAAAAATTAATGATAAAACTTAGGAAAATGTGAATAGCAGAAGAATTTTCGTAGCCGCAACGTTTCAGAGAAAATGTAAAAATGTGCAAATCCACTGAATTTGCGCGTAATGTTTTTATTCTCGTTTACCGTTTAGTATAATAATTGATTGTGCCTTATTTTTTATTAAGCGCCACAAAATACGGCCCTGCGCGAAAAGAATCCCTTAAGGGCATGTACAAGGAAAACATAACCTCACAATTTTCCAACCCAATTTTCTTATAGGTGGTTAAAATTTTTTAGGAAAAACAAAGCATTAGGCTCTGGAGAATTCCCTGACGCAGAGCTTGATGATTTCCTTTCGCCCGAAATATTATTAATCTCTGAGAAATCTCTGTTCGAAAATTTCGGCTATCTCTCTCGCACTCATATGTCACCTGGTAGATCTTCTACTTCGCCTTAAGGTTATGGGGTCTAGTCGACGGGGATGAAGTACGAGGCATGCTTATGCAAACAGCCGACTGTCTGTTACCAACTGTTAGCTATAAAACAATCGTCATGTTAAACGTACGTTTTAGAACGATTTTTTTACACCTATTTATAAAAATACGCATTTTTCGACTTCCGAGGATTACGTGAAATGTTTTCATTACTTTGTATAGTTGTTTTCTATATTTTTTTCTCGCTTAACCAACGCCAGCCGAATTGGCAACGTCGCAAATCGAGGTAGATGGTAATGCTCAGGTTGGCAGAAGTGTTGTGATATTAGAGACATACGCGCCCCGTTCATAACCTCAAAATCAGCTCGAGGAGCTGCCAAAAATGAATATCGGTCAGAGTAGAAAATTCTTTCGCTGGAAAGGAAAAGTGAACTGAAACTATCTAATCTAAAAAAGACATAAAAAATATATAATCATTTTCTCATATTATCGGAAATTCTTTTATATTTGAAAAAAACTTCCACTGTATTTTGTCTCTTCCTAGAAATGTCTAGAAACTTATAATTTCTCAACATAGATCTTCTACTAAGATTCAGTAATTATCGCTAATAAAGAGAATAAGAACAAATTATATGCCTGGCTAAATAGTTTGAGGTTCTCAGGCATAATTACCGAATGTGGATAAGGTAGGTAGCATTTGTGCCGTCTACGGCGTTGCCATGTCTGCACAGCCTAATATTTCGTGTGCTTGATTTTCGCACAATTTCGCGATTGAAAACATTTATAATTTTATAACGGTGCTGTGAATTCTCATTTTCACGGTGCCAAGGGTCCGATAATTAGTCGAACCGTACCTATTTTTTCAGCTCCCCGATAGCATTCAGCAAATTTCATTTTTTCAGCAAATATAAATAATGTAGCGACAAACGCTTAGGGGGTTCCATAAGCAAAATGTGATTAGCCTACAAAATACGTCGAGTTTTGGCGATTTTTGTCTAAAAAAACAGTGCCGTGGATCGTATAAGATGAGGAGCTATTATAGTTCGAGAAAAAAATTCAGCTTGGTGATGGCATTTTGAATCGGCCCCGTAACTTTAAATGCACAACTCGCTCGGTAGGTAACAAAGATTACAATCAACGATCGTCGTAGGTCTCGTAGGTTTTGCGAGCTGCGTCAAAGGTCCCAAGTTTGGTACCTCGCCTCCACAACGTACGATGAAACATTTTACTTTGCGAAACATCGACGCTCCTTTGAAAATAGTCAAATCCGAGATTCAGGATGGGATCAAAGTATAGATAGTGGCAAATATTTCGAACGGGCGATCGTCGTATCGACTTGACTTTTGCGTATATCGTAAAAAAAACGTTTCGAAATACACCGCAACAGAATTTGCCGTTTCAGTTGTGCGTAAAAAACCACACGCATATAATGAATAGAGATCTCAGAGATTAGGGGGAAAAAAGAAGACTCGTTGGACTCTTTAAATCTGCCGCGACTAAAACTCGTTTCTATGCATTTAGTTGCTTGGTAGCGTGTTTAAAAAAATAATATATATCAAGATCTAGCCAATACGATGCGATCCCCTATTCGGAATACTTACCTTTTTTTTTCAATTGTCCCTTCGTGGCTCCGCACGCGAACGCAAAAAAAAAGAGAGAATTCTCATAATTTATTCACAACGTTGCTTCGACTCAATTATTCTTGAGGGTAATAGTAGACTGTAAAAAAAAATACGAATTTTCAGAAGAAACCTCTCGCCGTTATTGCGTGCTCGTTTCGTACGTCTTCTTCTGCGCTCTGCCAAATTCGTATTGGCTTTCTACGACCACTAGAAGTATCCGCTGCGAAAGAAGAACAACATTTTGCTTGTCGATGTGTGTTCAAAATGAAAATCGTAAAGCGAGCGATGAACTTACGGCAACTTCATGCGCATGAAGATCCAACAAGTTATAAAGGACACGATGATGCTGATGAAGCCGACGCAAATGAGGAGGATTCTGTTGAGTTTGGGGGTGGACGGACTGTGGGTCTGGTCCAGAATGATAAAACCAAGTCCTCCGAGCGTGAAGAGAAAACTTGATGCCAGACCCTCCATTATGTACTGACCATTGACGCGGTAGGGCATGAAGGCAACCTTGAAATAGTACGAACACCGGTTAGTCCCGAGTCACCGATGCGTTTTGTCAAAACTATGCCGGTTGAATTCTAAATTGGCAGAAAGCTCATTGTCCCCTTGGGCCAACTTGTATTTCTTTCTGCTCTCTGCGAGAGAAACTCGCGTGATACATTTCCTCCAACATACTTAGAGTACAGTATTTGGGTATGAACCGGATACAAGTTTTCGCGAGACCTAGTGGGGGTCCAGAAAATTACACTCGAAACTCGACCACTACGGTAGTGAAGCTTAAGGAGAGATATACACAGATGGTCGAGGTCGAGGATTTAGAAGCTGTGAACATTCCGTCGACCGTAGAAGACCTACACTATGGGCCTGGTATCGATAATTCCATGTAAGTTGACAAATTTCATGATTCATACATTCCCAAATTTTCAAACGCGTTTTTTTCAAAACCACGTTTTTCAAATCGGTACCCAAAATTTCTCGAAAGCCAATTAACCGATTGTCTTGAGGTTTTTTGTGGTTATTCTATCCATCATCATCTAGTACTTGTCATAGGATTTTTTTTTCCGTTCCTTAGTTTTTGTTTTATAGGCAAAATAATAACTAATTTTTGGCCCAAAAATCACTATTTATGTTCAAACGTCCGCCATTTTGTCGTAAATCGATATTTTCAAAATCGGCTATGACAAGTACTAGATTATAGTATCTAATTTAATCATCTTTTTGGTTTTTTTTTCTCAGATGATTTTTGAAGAAGCGCCAGTGGGTACCGTATACGCAGATTTTTTTACGACGCTCCAAGGGTCGTAAAAAGGTCATACAATATCCTTGTATATTTTTGATATTTTAAAATAAAGAAGATTAAACATATTTTTGAATGTATATACTTTTAGATCATGAAAAACCTAATCCGAAATTTCAAATAGTTTTCCTTGAGAAAATTCACAAAAATGACCTTTTTTTCCGGCTCCTAGGTGTATATCTCCCCTCAAAGAGTCTGCATAGGCTTGAAATCTTGAAAATACGATTTCTTATTGCATGGTTTTATAGCCTACGGTCTTAAATTTGTATTAAAGATTTTGTGAATATACCAGAAATTAACTGAGATACGATTTTTACCCGTTTTCTCTTTCACGTTTTTCACAAAACTATTTATGTTTTATGAAGGGGTGTAAGTCGTGTCTCAAATCGAACTATCCACTTCACTTTAATTCCGAAAAGAGCATTGTTTATCAACATTTTCTATTATATTACTGGATAATTTTTTCATATTTTCATCCATTTGATAATTACAAATGTGGAAAGTCTTAAAAGAAGAATTACCTAGTAAAATAACTGACAATAAGTTTCACAGTGGTTTACTTGTCTGTGGTAGCCAACTTTAAGCCAGAATTAGTTCGGGCATATGCCAACACTTAAGGGACTAGGCTACTGTGAAAATGTAAAAAAATTGATATTAGCTTGAGGCAACTCATATGCCTCGAAGGCATATGAGTTGCCTTCGAAGGAAGGTCGAACATGTGGTACAGGAATCGCATATTTAAGGTACACTTATTATTATAATGGTAGAACTGCTAGTAAAACTTTAAACAAGTTTTTTCTCGAAACAATGTTTTTCAAAACGGTGTACATGATTTCGCGACATCTGATCATCAGATTGGCATGAAATTTCCTACACTTGTTCAGTATATCAGTAATTTAGTCTTGACCAACATTTTTCTTCTTAATATCATTTTTTCATTGGTCATTGTCTTTTTTTTCGAGAAATCGCAAAAAAAGTTGTTTTTGGTGATTAAAACACGTTAATAAAAAAAAGCCCGGTCGAGTATAATCCAATATTACCTATTTTATCGTGTATAACCTACAAAACTCATTTATCTCGAGAAATCCACATTTGAACTACATAAAATCCATTTATCGGCAGTAAGAATGAAACATACGGGTAAATCCTGTTCCTAATATTCTTCAAGGTATCGATGTTATTCATATTGATGCTGAAATGTGAGTAAAAAGTAGTGTTTACCGGTCTCGTATGCCCGTGTTCGTCAGTAGTCGACCCAACGCTCGGTGGTTCCACGATAACATCGTATATTATACCTGTCAAAGTAATAAAATAAAACAAAAATACATTTTCGTTGCCATAAAGCCGCGCGGAGAATTGATACCCCCGAAAAAAAGGGCAAACGCATTTGTATACGTGGACTTAACCTCCTGTCACCATGAAGTACGAGAGCAGGACTATTGAAAAAACGACCATCGCGCTTGGCTTAACGCACCACGAAGGCTTTTTCAGCTTCAAATTCGGCACTTCGAGAACGAAAAATGGTGCGCGATATATTAAATCCATTTTTTTTACGTAGCTTTTACTTCTCGTTGACACGAATTCTGTCGGCACCGCGATCTCATGCGGATTTGAGACTCAAGTGGTTCCACTCAGTTCCACTGTCGCATAATTCAGCGGGCGTAAAAACCGTTTCGATTGTCATCCGCGAGGGCGGCGGAGCAGTCGCTGCAAGCTGCGCACGCGTATCGCCGCGTATCACTTCGATAGCTCGTGTGATACTGGAGCATTGCCACACACGCTCGCCGAGTACGAAATAAAAGAATATTTCAGCGTTAAATGAAACAAATAACGAAACAGTCCTTGATAGATGATGCGCTTAGAAATCGAGTAAACGATTCCGCAATAAAAGCTGCGCCAATAAGCGACTGAATGTGTTTTCCCCGTCCTCGTGAAAGATTACGATTGGGTGATTGCATCGGTCGGTTCACGCATCCGGGATATTGGCATCGAATCCCGGTACCGTTCTTTATTTCCCTCCATAAACGATGCGTAAAATGAATCGGAGTACGAATTTTCAATATTCAAAAGAGCGCCCTCCGTATTTATCGTGACCGAGAAATAAATCGTCTTTGTTCGCGATGGATTTCCGGCGTGCGTACATCGAGTATGATCGATGGTACGGTAGGGCCAGTTACGCGAGTACATCGTTTCAACAATCCGACGAGCCAAAATGCATTTGAGGTTATCGATACTTGCGTCTAGAGCGACGCCGCCTAGCGGCGATTCTCACTCCTAAAATCGGAGACACCGCGCGTGAGACCCCCACTCCCGCAATTCGATTCAGTTCCAAGCCCGTACGTAAGACCGTGGTGCAGAGCGAGAGGACGCACCGGAGGACGGCGCGGCCCAGAGGGAGACGGAGTGAGAGCGCAGGTGGGAGAAGTGTGAGAGAAGGAGGGAACGATAGTGGCGGCCATGTTAGCAGGGATGGGGATACGGGCAGTGTGGAGGGTGCGTTGATTGAAACTAGACTGGATCGGAGACATTAAAGCCAGCGAGAACCCAATAGTACAATCGTCCACAGTTTATTATTCTTCCCCATCCCCCCTCCCTGTAACAATAAGACTCTCGCTGCATTCCACATCGAGCCACGTCGGGAATAAAAAGAAACTCTGGTAAATAAGCCGAAAATTGAAGCGAATAACTCCGCGGGTACAACGTTCGCGTCTAAGCGCGGCCATAAGCTTTTAAAACGTTCGCAATTTCGCTCTATAGATGTACGCGTACGACTCTCGTATACATATATATTATTCGTCAACGCCGGGTGGAAAAACGTTGATAAAAGGCGTAGAGTGGCGCAACACTGCGAGTGAAACATATATCTCTGTGCGTGTTTGAAGGAACTCGCGTTTTTTCTCCTCTCTCTCTCTCTTTCGCTTCGCTTTCAGCAAAGTGCTAATCCCCCCAGGAGCTTTACACAGTGCCACACTCACACACACACACACACTCGCGTGACTCACCGTACGGTTGTTTCTGCGTTGTAATGTAAAAAATTACGATCGCAAAGTTGCCGCGGACAGTTTTTGCTCACAGTGTTTAATATCGCACGCCAAGGTACATCCAATAAGAACTACAAATGAACGTCATTTTCGTCAATCGCCTTTTTCTTCTCATTTCACAACGCATCATCGCCCGACTTGCGAACTCCTCCATGGATCTCTCTGTTTTCACCAGTGCGTTCGTGTCACGCGGGGGTGCTCACAAGTGTAGCGTGTAGATGCGCGACTCTATGCGTGTGTATGTTACGCCTCCGGAGAGAGAAAGAGAGAGAGAGAAGCAGGATGAGCGAGAGAAAGCGACGAGGAGGATAGTGGGGCTCCATCTGGTCTACTGCCTACACCTAGACGTGATAAGGAAACTGCCACGAGCTATCGAGTTGAAAAAAAAAAGATTCTCATTTTTTACACTGATAAACTCATGTAGATTTCTCTTCCCCCTCTGCCTCCGCCTCCCCCTCTCTCTTGCTCTCTCCTACTCGATATTCGGGTTTCGAGGAGATTTCCTGGAACGCTGATTTCCAAGTTCCGCGAGAGACACGAGAAGGGAGAGACGAGAGGCGTCGTCATCGTTTCGCCGAGTGACGGCCAGAGGGCGAGGAGTAGGAGGCGAAGGAGGAAGAGAGGAATCGTACAAACGCGGATTCGCGGTGGAAAAGGGAGGGGGGTGGAGTATCGTCCATCGCGCGCCGTGTCACACGAACTGTCATGTCATAAACGTGTTCTCGCGCGCCGTTCTCTATCCACCTCGCGGTGTGGTGCGCCTCTACGTTTATACATGCCCTCTCGAGCCCAACAACGCTGTCGCACTCATCACCGGCGAATATCCGCTCGCTTTCATTCCGACCCACGATTTCGCGCGACTCCGAGACACTCGAAAGAAAACAAATAGTTACTCGCGTGTGCTTCGCGACACTTGTACCGAAATAAGTGTGCGAACGAATAAATCCGCAGGGGGGGGGGGCGGGAGCAGGCGACACTATCCAATTATACAGGTGAAACAGAGCGTTCGCAGAGTCGTGTAACGGCATAACGAAACTCACGTGTTTCTTTTTATCTCGTTTTCTTTTTACGATGAGAATTTGCGCTGAATAGCTACGGCGGCCGCAAAGGAAATATGAGCTTTAAACGTGCTCACAGTGACTTTATACTCCATCTTGTCAATTCTACACTCTTCGAGAGAGAGAGAGAGAGGGAGAGAGTGACGTTCTCTCTCTCTCCCCCTCATGCAAGCAGCAAACACCGTGATATAAACTAAAGACTTCTTATCTCCTTTGCTCGGCCTTTAGAAACGATTTCTCATTCGCAGATTCGTAAAAAAAATAGACACCTTTGTGCGGAGATTTCTCACGGGTTTGCATCGTCGAACGGTTTTTCGGCGCAGATGTAGAAGGCGGCGTCTTTCGAGCGATTCCCAGTGGATCGGAGCGGTTGTTTCGATTTTAAGCCTCGTCTTTTTCATTCCCAGGTCAACATGGCTAACCGGGGCACGGCCCAGAGGCCGAACGGTACGCAAGGAAAAATTTGTCAATTCAAATTGGTTTTACTCGGCGAATCGGCGGTAGGAAAATCCAGTTTAGTTCTGAGGTTCGTCAAGGGACAGTTTCACGAGTACCAGGAGAGTACAATAGGCGGTGAGTCCACGGCGATGAACTTGCAAAGAATATGGAGAGAAGTAGAGGCGTAACGATAATTATAACTGTTTTTCTCGTCTTCGTTTGTTCAATAGCCGCATTTCTAACACAGACCGTTTGTCTGGACGACACAACTGTGAAATTTGAGATTTGGGACACGGCAGGACAGGAACGTTATCACAGTCTTGCCCCGATGTACTATCGAGGCGCTCAGGCTGCGATCATAGTTTACGACATACAAAACCAGGTCAGCGCCTCTTTCTTTTGTACGTCATTCGAATAACGATATTTTGCCAGAGATGCGGCCGGAATGCAATCTACAAGGGCTTGGACGGAAGGCTGCGCAATTGTGCCTGAGAGTTCGGTTCTTTTTTTTTAAGCACTGGAGGAGCGCGATGTAGAAGGACTCTACAGTAAATCTCTTTCAGGGGGAAGATACCTTTAAGCGAGGAAAAAAAAGCTAATTTCCAATGGTATTGAAGTTTGCATCGTCGGAATGCAACGAAAGTTCAATATAACGAATGTTTTTGGCAAATTTGGGCTACTAAAATCACTCAAACAGTTTGTGACATCGTCGCCGGAAATCAGAAGCCCAAATTTTCAGGATAAGATTTCTTTGGCTGTTGGAATGTTTTTCTTTTATCATTTTTTTTTAATGGCAGCGGTGGCATGTCTTCCAAAGGGGTTGCGGCGGATGTTGCCAGACGGTGTGACACCTAGCGTCAGTGGGATTAATCTGAAAAGAAATCAACAAAGATTTTTCTTTCATTAACAGTCATACGCAGAATGTGAACCAAGAAAAAGGGAGAAATGTTGGAAATCGATGAAACGGTACGCCTTGAAACAAAAAGATTGAACTTACCGGGAAAAAATGCTACATTTTGCAATCTAATGATACTTTTTTTCTTTCTTTTTTCAAAAACATTTAGGATCGTGTTTTAGACAATGAGGGTAGAATGATTTATACCAAATTTCAATGATATTGAAGTTTGCATCGTTGGAATGACGTTGAAGTTCGCGTTGTTTCAACGCAACGATATTTTTTTTCTTAATTTTTTATCTCTCTATTTTTATCATTATCCGAACCCGTTTTTTGCAAAGTGAGGTCGTAAATTTTCAATAAGAATACGTAGAAACGTTTAAGCGACTTCCACAGCCTGAATCGGCCAAACAGAATCAGAGGAATTAAGAAGAATTAATTTTCGTTGCATTCCAACGATGCAAACTTCAATCTCATTCGTTGGAATGCAACGAAAATTAATTCTTTTTGAGAAAAATGTAATAAGATCGGTCGATATGGGCTGTGAAAATTACTCAAAGATTTTTACGTATTCGTATTAGAGATTCTCTACCTCAGTTGTCAAAATGAAGCCTTAGAATGACGTTCGAAATAAAAAAAAATTGATTGAAGGTAAGAATCGTTGCATTCCAACGATGCAAACTTCAACGTAATTAATTTAATCAAAATCGGTCGATTTTTTAGCCATACCTCCGCCATTTTGAAAGATTGATAAAAAGAAATATTATGTAACAGCAAAAAGTAGTGATAAAACATACCCTAAGTCTCCAAAATGGTGAAGAAATATTTCCTTTAACAAAAAAATCACGCAGCAGCAAATTTTTTCATTGTTCAAAGGTATCTTCCACCTTAAAAAAATTTACCGCCGTCGTCCTCGAGTAAATATAAGTTCGCAGAGTGCAGAGTTCAGGTCGACATGGTTTTTGTGGCGGGAAACTCATTGGGGTATTTTGACTGCGATAAAGACGTCAATTAGGACACAATAAATTCGCAGCGACTCACTTGCCCCGTTCTGGTAGCGCTTGCTTGCTAATAAAACGAATAATGTCGCTGACCGCTGAACAATTGCGCGATTGGTGGGATGGAGGATACGAATAGCTGTAATTGAAAGGCAACGAGAATATTGCAGACGTAGAGGTAATAAAACGTAAAAAAAAAAACCGGGAAACTGAGTGTTTCATATTTGATAGAAATATTTGTATTTTTAACGGGTCTGCGGTAACTTGGTGACCATAAAACCGGTAGATTTTGAATATTTTTTATTATGAGAGTATTGGCATGACGAGGTTGGGAATTTACTCACAATTGATACATACTCGTGCCAAGTTTGATTGTTCTTTACATTGAAAATTTTTTATGACGAACAATGAAGTTATTATTATTTATGGTATTAAAGTTTGCATCGTTGGACTGCAACGAAAATATATTTTCTTCGTACAGCCGATATTTTTTTGGCCCATTTAGACGACAAAAATTACTGGAGCATTTTTCGAGGATCCTCATTTAAAATCAATAACCAAAAGCTGCAAAAAAAATTTTCAGATAATGAAAATAAATAAATTGAGAATATCAAGGAGGATTTTTGTTGCATTACAACGATGCAAACTCCAGCACCGTTATTTTGTAAAGAAAGCGCCGCCGTTGCTGCATGGCCAAGACGTTGGTGATTCTGGAACCAGTGATCTGCAATGAAAAATAAAAAATGTACTTTCAAATCGCATCGAAGCGGTTTGCCGTCAGGCAGTAGGGGCGATCCTCCAAAATAATCGTCATAACTCGGTTAATTCTTGCAATCTTTACAAACATTTTGTTGCAAATCAGAGGGAAGCCCCTAGGCTACAAAACTGTGCAATTAAATAACCAGATTTTGGACATTTAAAGCTTGCCCAAATCTGTTAGGGAGTTATATCTCGTGATCGCAAACGAAGCATTTTTGTGAATGTCTTGAAAAACGTGTGTGGGTTTTCAATTTTTTACTTCTTCACATTGGAGAGTATGGTGTTAAACATCTTTTACAGTTTTTGTATTTAAAAATATAGTAATTCTTTAGATAAGTGACTTTTCGACGAATAATTATTACGAGCAAAAAATAATTATAATTGTTTGGGTTTGGGGCGCAAAAAAACCCAATATAGGCGTCGAAATGTTCAAAAATGCCCTATTTTATCACGTGTTTTCGCGAACTTCAAAACTCCATAACTTTTTACAGGGGGGGAATTTCAGCTTCCCCGGACTGAATATCATCATTTATAATGCAATAAATGAGAAAATAGCAATAAAAAAATGTTAGGCTCATTTTTCGGAAAAGTCACTTATCTAAAGAATTACCCGGAAACAAATCATCCGAAATTAAAAAATCAAACGCATTGAGTCTCTGCATGAATCTATCGAGTGCTTAGACGAAGGATATTTAATTTTGATTATTTATTTAATTTATATTTAATTTATATATTTAATAATATATATTTAATTTATATTTAATGATATAAATATTTAATTTTCAACAAATGGCCGCAGTCTAAACTAAAAGTATCGATTTTCGGTGAAACTATGCATAAAAAAAAATTCCTTCGTTCAAGCCCTGCTTGTTGATATAGAAAAGAAGTTTGTAAAATTTAAAGTTGATCGGTTCAGTGATTTTTGTAACATCGTGGTCACCGATTTTGAAAGTGATTTTGAGAAGAACGCATTTTAAGTTCACCGGTTCCCGAAACCTACCTATAAACGCCTACCACTTGTTCAATGTTGCACGGATCGACTTTAAATTTTCGGAGAATATTTTTTAAATGTTTTAATTTGAGAATCCGTCGAAAACCAAAAAGCGATATTTTCAAAACTTCCAACCAAGTGTAAGCCCTCAATGTTCCTTCCCATGTCTTTGCAGGCATACTTTCGTGGCCTCATCCTTTCACTTTTTCTCGACACTTGTCACTGCACTGTTATCAGTTCGTTAGAGATTCCCCTCCGCTTCGGAGCGTTACCCATACTCTTTTCCAATGCACCACGGTATTGCGTTTGCACAAGGGCTCGGAGTAGCTATGGAAATCCTGTGTCAACTCAGACGGTTATGGTTTCACTAAGTTTCAGTTGTGTTAAGTCCTTAGGCCACTCTAGAGGCCGAAAAAATAGGCTTTCTGGAGATTTTTTGATAAAAAAAACTACAAAATACGTCGAGATTACAAAAAATTTATCATACATATCAGTGACTGTATACAATAATTGTTTTGAAGCGATTAATTTTAAAATGGCGGCTGTGCAGCGTTTATCTTAAAACTGCATTTTTTAAGTTGGCAAGGAAACATAACTCAGATAATTTTCAACCGATTCACTTGAAATGTTGAATATATCTTGAAAAATAAATTGTTTATGAAAGGTCGTAGGATTTTTTTTATATTGCATAGTTCATTTGTTATTAATAATTATCTGATGATTTTTTAGGCAAATTTTTGGAAAGTGAAAAATTTGCCTAAAAAGTCGTCCCTGTGAATTAAAAAAAATTCACATGAAAATCTGTGAATGCACAAAAAATTGTAAATACAAAAAAATTCACAAGATAAGTTGTGAATTTTTTCGTATTTAAGACAATTTAAAATCAAATTCACAATAATTAGATTGAAATTTACACCATTAGTAAGTTCGTACGTATTTTGAGAGAAAACATTGCCTCGAGGCAAAGAAATTTTTGCATAAAACTTTTTGTGCGAAAATTTCTTCGACTCAACACAATGTTTTCTCTCAAAATACATAAGAGCTCACTTGTGGTGTGAATTTTAATATAATTCGATTTTAATTTTCTTTAACTTGAGAAAATTTACAACTCATTTTGTGAATTTTTTCATATTTATAATGTAATATTTGAAACTCACAACTTTTTTTGCAAAAATTTCTTCGCTTCGACGCAATGTTTTCTCTCAAAATACGTAAGAACTCACGTTTGGTGTAAATTTTAATCGAATCATTGTGAATTTCATTTTAATTTGTCTTAAATACGAAAAAATTCACAACTTATTTTGTGATTTTTTTGTATTTACAATGTTTTATGAATACATTTGCATTCACAGATTTTGATGTGAATTTTTTTAATTCACAGGATTTCTTGTAAATATTCACATTTTTTTGTGAATATTCACAATTTTTTCTGTGAATTTATTTGTATGTTCAGAATATTTGTGAATACAATTGTATTTGTATGCATGCATGTGAATATAAATAAGTGAAGTATGAATAAATTTGTATTTATATTCACATGAAAATCACGATGTGAATAAATTCGTATTCGTATTTATAAATAGAATTACGCCCAACTCTGACATTTAGCAATAAAAAAACGTCCTTTTTTCTTCAATTTTCGAAAACATTTAGGCTCATGTTTTAGACAATAAGGTTAGAAAGATTTATAATAAATTTCATCAGAATCGTTCAATTGGTTCTGAAAGTGGAGTTTAGAATACCGTACCATACCTTCGCCATGTTTAAAGATTTAAAAGATACCATGTATAAAGATTTAAAAAAATACCATGTAACAACCAAAAGTAGTGAAGCATACCTCAAGTCTCAAAAATAAGAAATCTTTCCTTAAAAAAAAAGCGTGAAAATCAGCTAATTTTTTTCTCGTCTAAGCGTATCTCCCCCCTTAACACGGAAGATCGCCGGAGCCGCACACCTTGATAGCGCGTCAGCTAGCGTCGCATTTAACTCGATACAAACATGCGATTTTCATTGATGTCGAACTACACGATATTGATTAACGACAACGAATTTTCAGGACACATTTGTACGCGCGACAACGTGGGTGAAAGAGCTCCAGCGGCAGGCAAGTCCGAGTATAGTGATAGCGCTAGCCGGCAACAAGGCTGATCTCGCGAACAAACGGGTGGTCGACTTCGAGGAGGCGCAGAGTTACGCGGACGCGAACGGTCTTCTATTCATGGAGACTTCCGCAAAAACGGCCATGAACGTCAACGACATATTTCTAGCTATTGGTAAATCATTAAAGTGCATTGCTCCTCTGTCCATTTTCACGACAATTTCGTCATTCATAAATCACGGTCTACCGGCAATTTTTCGAATATCTTCTACCGCCTCTCACTCAACGTAATTGCACAGTTTATCGCGTTCACTGCTCGCGAACGTTGCGAAGTATCAATAACCGTAATATTGCCACGTGATCGTTTCGCTTATCGCGCTTACTCTATTTTCTATACGCTCGTTCACTTTTTTTTATCAGCAAACCCGCAACGACTATGCAATATTAAATTCGTACAGTTCATTCAACTCGTGAAAAATGATGCGATATTTCTTACTGAAAAAAAGAATTCGCATGCCTCATTTGAATGCATTGTCACGCGAACGAAAGAAATTTTAGAGAGTTAACAAATTGAATTTTTCAAAAATGCATACGCCTTTTTCACCAAGAATGGATCTATACTGATAATACTATAATACTACTAAAATTTCTGCCGTCTGTCATTGCCACGTGTACTCGATTTCTCCATTCGCATATGAAAACGAACAAATTCGGCGATAACCCTCCCGCGAGTTATCTGCACGTATGGCACGATCTCCGAAGATCGAGGTAAGGTCACTTCGTGAATTTGTAAAGTGAATAATTAAAAAAATATATATTTGCCTCGTGGACGGTAATTCGAGTAACGTGACGGAAAAAAGCCCATCTGGAAGCGAGCACGGTAACCACCTACTGTATCTCGTTACGCTTTCTTATCGAATCTCGACTCGTCGCATTTCATGCGAGATCCCGGGATCCACAGCTCGCCTATGTTCGACTTTGCGCACTTTGCCAATTACACATTTTTTGCCCTAACGAGTTTTTTCTAATTGCCGCTTTCTTTGTTTTTTTTTTTTCAGCTAAAAAACTCCCAAAGAACGAACAAACAGGAAACGCCGGCACGAGTGGTCAAGGACGTCGGCTAGTCGAGACGGAAGGTCAAAAGATTGCGGCGGGCAACTGCTGCAAGTGATTCGATCAAATTCGTACGTGTCACACACACACGTCTTATATTGGGTATATCTAAAAACAGAAGCAAAAAAGAACGAAAGAGAGCAAACAAAACCACAATATTCTTTGAACGAATCGAATATCCGGGGGCCGGTCTGAATTATTTCCGCGATTCGGGTTTTAATGAAAAAAAAAAGAAAGAAAGGGATGAGAGGAAAAAAAAACAGTAAAATCACCAGAAAAATCGACTAGATCGATCGCTCACACTTTTTCATATACCTTCTTCTCCAGATGTATGTGCGTATTTTTTCCGGAGGAGAGACAAGTACGCAGCGTGTCGATAAAATTCGTAATGGAATTCGCATCGGGTAATATAAACAAACAAACAAAACGATACCATAGGCTAAGAGGGGGTGCGAGGACAAAAGAAGCAAGTGAAAAGTGAATGGACGAGATCGGAATGGAAACAAAATCTAAAGAGGGAGAAGGGGCGGGGGCGAGAGGGAAAGCGAGGGATGATTGAAGCAAAGTAGAGAGGCAGCGAAAGTGGCAATAGAACGACGAGGATGAAAAAACGACGATGACGACGACGAAGATTGTGATCTGGCTGAAAATTGGTCACTCTAGAGCTATCTGGAAAAAAAAAACGAACAGCAAAGAAAAAGAAAGAAAAAACGAGAAAAAAAATCAGTATGTCACAATGCATCCGACGATATCATCTATTTTGAGTATCGAGTCTGTTGGAGAATGGCGGTGAGTCCCGTTTGTTATTCTAGTAGTAATGGGCGGTGTTCGTTATAAATATATAAATATATATAAATACATTATATACGATAAATCATATATCCCGATATGATTTATTTCGAGGAGATAATAATAATAACAATTATTATTATTGTCGTCATTATTATTATTAATTACGATAATAATGAATTACGATGATATTGATGAGGATGATACTACATTTACGTGTACGGTATAATAGCAAACGAAAAAGAAAAAGCAGAAGATAACGGAGAAAAACCGACGAAACTTTTTGGCACGCGAATTAAAAAAAAAAACGAAAAGAAAGAAAATCTTGTAAGATAGTAGGGGCCATTCCTGCTGCTATATAATTATTATATATTTTCTTCGTCAGATTGTATCGTGTAATAACAATTATAACTCTAAAGCATATTGTATATTAATTTTATTGATTACTCATGATAAATTATAAACTATTATAAACGTAAAGAAATGGGAGGATGAGAAAAAAGAAACAGGAGAAAATTGGAAGCTTTTTTTTTTATTTTCGCGGTGAAAAAAAAATGGCGTATTTATCCCAGAATCGGTTATCGATAGGCTTTTGATTAACTTCATTCGGGAGAGTTTCGTGACTGTAGACGAAAAAAAAGGTATCAATTGTGAGGATATGGTCGACATTTCGGGAAATAATTTGGACGATTGGGTCGAAAATGTCGAACGCGTTTTTGCATCTGATATCGAATGCGGCAGTGTGAGAAGTTCGTCGAGGGGCCGACGCGGGAGATGCGCCTCCGAGCCAGCAGATATCGGTTATTCCGTCAATTACGACGATCTCTGCGGGCCCTGGCGATTCCCTCGTAATCCGGCCCACGCAGCCGGCAATTTGTCTTTGAGACCTCGGCTCACCGTGTGGGAACTGTTAACGAGGGAAAATGTGAATTTTATGAAAAATCGCCTCAACGACGAGGCGGCCGTAAAGCGTCTGATCGGTGAGTCGCTTAGCGCTATCCAGGAGCAAACGATCTCCAACGCTTGACCGATTTCACGACTCGTATTCAGATAATCGTTTGAGCGAAGAAAAGCGGAATATCGGGGAGAACAGAAAAATCTTTGTCGAGCTGGCCTGGTCGATTGTCAAATTTGCGAGGTACTGACCATTTTTTTTGGCTAGTCACCGAAAATATACCTCTAATTTGACTTCTCTTCGATTCCGAAGGGACAATTCATTCACGGAAGAATGTATCTCAGCCATCGTAGGAATTTTTCATCTAACTTACGTGTTTTTCGTGTCGAATCCATGGCGTACCGCGAGAGAAACTTACCATTTTTTCTACGAAACGATACTGCTTCACAGCGTCGAGGTTCGCATGCACATTTAATCCTATAAACGAGTACGGAAGTTTTCGGACAATTCTTTGTACACTTTTTTGAAAGGGAAACGGTGCCAACTGAGATAAGTCGGGATCTGAGATTTAGGGGGTTCTTTTTTTTTAGGCGGGATATACATTTAGATAGGAAAAAAATGAGCAATATTGAGGGATTTTTAAACTAAGAAATAATTATTCTACAATTATCAGACTTTAGGTATACTCCAATAGTGTTGGGTGTACAACTCAGTTCGGTCCGTTTGTTGCTTAAGATACTCACTCAATTGAATGATAAAATGAATTAATACATTAATCAAAATATTGTCCATCGCTAGCCACTATTTTCTCCCATCTTTCTGATAATTTATGAATTCCGTCGCGGAAGAAGCGTTCATCTTTTGAAGCCAAGAATGAATCGAGCCAATTTTTGATAACCTGTTGTGACGTGAAGCGTATTCCAGTCAAAGCGTTCTGCATCGATCGAAACAAATGGTAGTCGGAAGGGGCAAGGTCTGGGCTATAAGGCGGGTGAGCCAGAACTTCTTACCCGCTATTTTCCAAATAGTTTTTAACCACAATAGCAACGTGAGGCCGAGCGTTGTCATGTTGAAAGATTATGGACTCGTGTCTGGTCGCATATTCTGGATGTTTTTCGGCTATGGCTCGTTTTAAACGGATCAATTGTTGCCTGTAGAAGTCTCCCGTGATGGTCCCACAAGCATTCGGTGGGCTTCAGCTGCACTTTTCTTCCAATTGAAACAGAAAATCAACACTTTCCGCAAATGGTGCTTATTTGGGACGAAATTCGACATTTTCACCGCAGTAAAAATTAGACTTGATGCGCGAAACTCAAAGGTCTGTAAACGATACTTGGTTAAGAGATGTTGATACTTCACGATACAGCAAAAATCAGCTGTTGCCGTCAACCATTTATAGCACCTAGAGCCATCTTTTGAAAACGGACCGAACTAAGTTGTACACCTAATATATTTAAGTATACAAAACAATTTTTTTTAATTAATTCATCATCAAAATGTCGGAGCTGCGGCAAAGTGTTAGAGCAAGGTCGCAGCGGAAGTTGCGAATCGGCGTGCAGTCTTACTTCCCGTAGACTTTGATTTGCAAAAAAGTTCAAACATTTTTTCAGTTAGAACATGTATAGTTTCTGTGAGACGGTAATGAAAATGAAGAGAATGCAAATTTAAGAAAATGCCACGCACTTACAAAAAAAATCAACATTTCTGTAAAATGTGGATGAAAACAGTAGTTGTTTTTCTCCATTTTTGAAAAACAATTCTCGTTAAATAAAAGGTACCAATATTATCAATATTTCTACCAAGTCTGAACTCAATCGGCTTAATAGTTTTTGAGTTATCCTGCACGCCAATTTCGATAATCCAGTTTTGAGAAAAACGCGTTTGAAGTTCACGCCCGCTCCGAATCCGAGCACTGAGGCATAGCATTGACGGGCTGTAACGTTTGAAGTTTTTCGAATTTCGCTTCGAAACTTTGGGAAAATATTCTACACATATAGTTCTATCGTTTAACGAAAAAAAAAAATCGATTTTTGGATCGTTGTAAATGTATATCCCGCCTTAAGAGATCATCACACTGTAACGGGTCGAAAAACAGAAAATAAATTATTAAACGTTTATTTTTATTTTTTTCAATATTTTTCTTAACGGTTGAAAGTGTCTTCGAAAAAAAGAAGTCCTCGCGGTGTACGCGGTTGTGGCTGTAAATATTATCTGAAACAAAATTTGTAAAAAGATTATTCATCAGTATGAAAGCCGCTCTCTTGCTATGGAGGTTTTTAAAATCAAAATTGACAAAAAGGAGGTGGTTTGAGAAAAAGTATCGAATTTAGCCTATTTTTTCGACCGTTTTTCGTTAAAAGAAATATGAAGATTAAAGAAAAGCTTCCATAGCAAGATAAAGAATGGCGTGAAGAATATTGTGTCGAAATTTGAGACGGATAGCTTGAAAACTCTTCCTTTGAGAGTGTACACCGTTTTGGAAAACGACATTTTGAGAAAAACGCGTTTAACGTTTCGAGTGCGGAATTTTCATATAAATTGTCTACTTACGATCAATCGGCGATGCCAGGTCCATCTTTATAATCGTCTATACTAGCGGATAGCGCAAAAAAAATCGATTTTTTGAAAAATTTTACACTGTGATGATCGCTCAAGATCTGTATGCGTATTCAACGCGGCTTACTATCTGGAAAGTTTTTGGTATTCAGGCCATTATCATTTTTGTTACGTATGCCAAATCGTGACTCCAGCCGAAAATGGGTCGGGATTTTTTTTTGACGATCCTCATCACTTAAAAAAGATATAAGAACTAATAAAATGAGGGTAAACGGCGGAAAACCCAAAAAATCTACTACTAATACTAGATACTATTAAAAAGATAGATGCTGACTGTTTGAGTTTGTTCGGGTTACAACCACCCCTGTACAATGAACTCGTCCGATGAATATCTTTGCCTCACTACTACTACTGCGAAATGAAGGTTTGGGATTTTTAGGCCTTTTCCTACCATAATATTAATTTTTATACCTTTTTTTAGTGATGAGAAACGTTTAAAAAAAGACCGTCAGATTTTTAGCCGTAGCTCCGCTCGGTGTATTTATCGTTTTTTAATTCCATAGCGAGAAAAAAAAAGTTCCACACGAGTCAAGTGTTCGAGTATCGTATTACCACAGTGATGGAAATTTACGTTGTTCCCAAACTGGTTCCGTCGTTGATCGATATCTGAGGGCGGAGCTTCCGCGTTTTAATTCAATTACACTAAATACTCTTAATGTACCTTGAATAGGATTTGTGCGACTCTACCCTACGTTTTGCGGTCCCGAATCCGCTATGCAACGTTTAACGGGTTATGCCTACTTGTGATAGTCGAAAACAGCTCATTTTGGGAATTATTTTTTAGGAATTCGCGATGATAGATTTCTACAAAAATTAGGTATTTGAAGAAGTATCATCTGAAAAACCGTTTGTAATTTTGGTGTGTAAAAATATTTAATTGTAATCGATTTACAGCAATGCCCTTCTGAACCAGCTTATCTATTATAAAAAAATCAAACAGATTTCGTTAGCATATTAGTTTTTCTTGATAGTTGATTAATCGAAGGATTATCCGAAATACCAAAGAAAAAAAATGACGCATGTGGGTCTTGATTTTTGCGAAAAACTTGGCATTTTTCGTTCACCGACTCGAAAGTATACTTCGGAAAAAAAATTCTGCGATCAAATACTATATTTTCACATCTAAAAAAGGCCCTACAAATTTCAGAAATATCGATGCAATAGTTTTTGAGATATTTTGCTTGGGAATTCAAAAATGTACATTTGAAAAAAAAGCATTCAAAGTTTCGGCCGACGCTCCGTGCCTTCCGACGGGCGTCAACGTAGCAGCCGAGAAGTCCGGTAACTTTAATCCGATCAGCTTGAAATTTTCATGGAACATTTATAAGATGATATACTGTCAAAAGATATTGGTTTCGGAAAAAGTGATTTTTCGACTATTAAAACTAGGCATGACCCCTTAATGCGGTGCGCGCATGCAGAGCTTGGAAAATAAATCCTGAATATTCCGGCGCTCGTTTTTTATCTTCACGTAATAAATCAATCTGTCCGTTTACTGTACTAAAACGTGCCACCGACCTTCCGAAAATTTCGTACTCATTCCACATGACGTTTTGAATCATTACGACCAGGCACGAATGCAATTCGATTGAAAATGAATTCGAAACAACTCGTCACGGCGGGATATACATGCAGACGGGAAAAAATTAAGCAATTTTGGGGGATTTCTTAAACTAATAAATCATTATGTTACGTTTATCAAACTGTGGGTAACTTTAATAGTATAATTTAAGTATACAACTTTTTTTTTAAATCAATTTATCATCAAAGTGGCGGAGCTGTGGCTGAGTGCTACAGCAAGGTTGCCGCGGGAGTTGCAAATCGACGTGTAGTCTAGCTTCCTGTAGACTTTCTAAAAAAAGCAATTTTTTTTTCAGTTAGAACATGTATAGTTTCTATTCGACGGTAGTTAGAATGAAGAAAAAGCAATTTTAAGAGAATGGCACGCATTTGCAAAAAAATTAACATTTCACGCAAAATTTGTCAAATTTGGGTTAAAAAAGTAGTTTTTTTTCTAATTGTTTGAAAAAACAATTTTCGTCAAGTAGAAGGTAGCAATATTATCAATTCTTTCTACCAAGGCACAGCGGCGCGGGGCTGTAACGTTTGAAGTTATTCGAATTTCGCTTTGAAACTTCGGGAAAATATTCTAAATATATAGATCTCGTTGAACCCTTTCACACCTGACGGGGCATATGCTGTCCCAGTCTGGAAAAATTCTGAAATCACGGCTGCGACCACATATATCCCAGTTACTGAAAAACATAGGCGCATTTCAGTGGTGAGGAATTCGCACCCTTATTGAGAAAGTTTCAGACAGAAAAGTTATTTCATCGTAATGTTCACTTGGAGAGAGAAATAACTGTTCCCGGTAATGAGGCGCACTAAACTGATTTTTTCGCCTTACTGAAAGGGTTAAAGAGAAAAAAAAACAAATCGATTTTTTCATCGTTGTCAATGTATATCCCGCCTTAACAGAAGTATCGTGTACAATTATATTACGAAAGCAGCCGCAACAAAAATCACTCGAATGATCAGTTATTCGTAATACCCATTCGCCAACAGCTGAACATTGATGCTCGGAAAATGATTCGAATTTCGCACGACGATTGACTGATCTCATAATTTCCAACAGAATCCACCCAAGAGCATCGAGCTATTCACCCCCGAAGAATGTAAAAAATCTTTAGAATTCTTCACGACGATAATCCTGAGACATCTGCCCCTCGTACGTTTCGTCTCGATTCCAAATTATCGTATCCTCGTGTCGAACGATACACAAGAAACGTGAAAAAAAAACGAAAAAAAAAAAACAGTTTTCATTGCTTTATATTGTCAGATAAATTGTATAAAAATTATAGTGTATCCTTGAGTACTCGTTGCAGAGCGTTGCGTTATAAGTGTACATCATACAGTGTGTATATAGATATATATATACATATATATGTGTGTGTGTGTATATATATACATATATATATATATCGTCAAAAAACTCCCAGGGGCTTGTAGAAAGCCGGATTTCAACAGTCTTTCATTTGCTCGCTGAGGATTGATATCCAAAGTCACGAGTCTCGTCCATGCTTGTTTCGTCGCCGCAATACTCCTCGCCCAGTTTTTCCTCGCGTCGACGATTCTTCCTGCACAATTCCTTACTGACGTGTTCCAATTTCGGAAACCACCAAGAATTACCGCGCAAAAGTGTTCGTCTTGATGTCCTCGTGAGGCAAACACAGCGCCTCTGAAGAAGAAAAAAAATGGTTATCTTTGCATTTGGTCTATTCCTAAGAATCGTGTCGTCGTTATTTCGATAACGACGCCACGCTATTATCGTATTTTCTCACAGGTGTGTGTATTGACACGCGGGAGAGATTGCTAGGCCAGCGTACCTTCAACGGGCGTGTACACACAGTTGTGCTCGAGGTCGTCAACACGGGCTTTTGTGATCCATTGTACGAAGCTGACGTTTGATAACCGTTAGACTTGGTGTAGCGCCGATTCGGACTGTGGCCCTGGCATACTTTTCGTCTCATCGAAAATTCGCTCAACGTACCATTGACGCGTGTCAATTCCTTCACCGTCGCCACCAGAGCTCTGCAAATTAACGTTAACGCTGTTTTTCACATTCGCGTTGGACATGAAAAAGAATGTGTCGAATCCTTGTCTTGGCGTGCTCGGGAGACACTCCGGTGAACTCACTTTTTCTCGAAGGCGTAACGAGCGATACGATTCTTCTCGTTTTTCAACTTTTTCGAGAGATTCTCGACGAGCCTCCGTTGCTCCTCTATCCAGGCCCGAATGCAGGCAACGACGCGCTGCGATTCGTCGCAGAGCTCGGATCTGCTCGCGGCAACGTGATTCAGCTCGGCCGAGATCGAATTCAGGGTTTGCGCTTTTGTTTTGCACTCACCTCTGAGCTCGAGTAAAACGTTCCGAGTGTCCTCGAGCTGTGAGAGTGAAAAAAAAGAAACCGTGAGCCTTCTGGAAGAAATACAAAGTTGCGGCTTCGGTACGATAGTGTAGTAAATTTTTAATGGCAAAAGCATTTTGCCGTGACGGCGGAGCAAAAGACACACGTTAGGGATGGATGACGTATACGTTCCGAGAGAAAAAAAGATTTGTTCAGAATTCTGCGATTTGCGATTCGACAAAAATCTGATATAAATCGGTAATACGGAAGATGTTGTGCACGTGGATTTGGGACCGTGACAATGCTCAAAAGTTGTTAAACGATTGTTTAAACCATGAATATTCCACGAATTATCTGAAAACTTTTGTTTTCTTCGCATGAAATTAATTTGCGAAATTGTAACGATTTGCGACCAAAAATCTTAAATAAATCGGCAATATGGCAAATATTTTGCACGTTGATTTAAGATCGTGACAAAATTTGTTAACGACTTGTCCAGACAAACATATTTCACCAATAATCAGACAACTTTTTTTTTCATCTCGTGAAATTATTTCCTTTTCCGATCACTCATGAATGAATTATTTCCAGAATTTTGACAATTCGAAATGATTGTTTTCAAATGTTCAAAGTGCTGTTTTTTAAAGTCTGGAAATAATTAGCCTAATCGAAGTTGTTACGGAAAATGATTCTCAATCAGCTTCGTTAATACAGTCTTTTGAAAACGCAAAAACAGATATTTGAGAATGGATGGAAACTGGAAAAGAAATCATGATTATGCAGAGAAATGAATGTATTCCTTTCATACGGTGTTGCAGTTTTGTATCGTTGGAATGCAATGCAAATTATTTTCTGTTCTTTTATACTCTTTATTGTGGACAATATTTTCTCGCCAATTTATGTTGGAGTTTCTCAATAAGGGTCCTGAAAAACAACTTGAGGGTTTTTTTAGCCCAAATCGGCCGAAAAATGCTTTAGCAAACTAAAGAAATTTATTTTCGTTGCGTTCCAACGATGCAAACTTCAACACCATCATTTCATATGGATCAAACAAAAGTTTTCTGGTTTGTTGACAATTTTTCATTTCATCAAGTCGTTAAAACTGTTTGCTATTATTAAGATTGCAATCACCGTTTACAACATTCAAAAGTTTTCAGTAAATGATTTCCTATTTCTGGTCAAATTGGAGTCTAATGGACAAGGGACGTCCATTAGACTTCAATTTGACCAGAAATAGGAAATAATTATGAGCAACTGTCAACACGTACTTCATGCCTCGCTAGCAAAGACACAACGAAGGAAATTCATCGAAGCATCGCAAAGTTCCAACGGGGAATATATTACAAAGGCGTGTTACCTCCTGCACGCATCTGCAACCATTTTCCATCAATCGTGTATTTTCAGCTACGAGCTTGCAATTCTCGAGTCTGCACTCTTGCAATTGTCGAGTTAGAAGAAGCTTCGAGTCTTCCAAGAGGGCGACCCGATCTTCAAGAGTCTCTATCTGGTCGTAGGCGTTTCTGCACTTTTCCGCGAAATTTTCTTCCCTCGCGGATAATTCTTCGCGGGCGTTTTCCAAGTCTGACCTCAGCATGTCCACTAGATCGCTCATACGTCTACCTTCCCGCTCGGCGCTCGTTAACTTCGAGTAAAATATTTGTTCCTGGGGGAATATTTCAAAAGAATGAGCGAATAAATAACCGAAAGGTTTGCGGCGCATGTTATTATCGACGTCCTACCATTGCCGTGACCCCGTGCTGTAGTTCCACTTCACGTCGCGCGGCTTCGATCAGAAGCTTCTGACTCTTGTCAAAGTCCTCGCTCACCCGCCGATAATTCCCGTCAACGAGGCGCAACTCGGCCTGGAGTGCTTTCAGCTGAATTATTGATTTTCAAAATGTTCGTATCGATAAAATCGCTACAATCAATTTAAATTACGTCCTCAAAGAAATTTTTGTACAGACCTTTTCTCGAAATTCTCCTATCTCCGCTCGCGCCTTATCCGCAAATATTCCATTCTCCGTTTTCAGAATCGAATAATCGTTCTGCAATAGCAAAAAAGACGTTAAAACGTAAACCAGGCCAAGATGAGAACTCAAAAATACATTAGTCGAATTCCAAACCTTGATCATTTGATGATCCGCTTGTAGTTTCGCCATTTCGTCCGATTTTTCCTTCAACAATTTTTTCAACGAGCATATCCTTCCTCGCAGAAATGACAACATTTCTCGCGATACACGTAATTCGGCCATGCACTCGTCTGTTAGCTCTCGCGTCGATGATAATTGATCCCTTAATCCTTTCATAGTGTCTCTCTCTCGCTCACGCGTGCACTCGCCTCCCTTGCATTCGACGCTTTGACGAGCCTGGAAAAACAGGACGTGAATGCTATGGGGATGTTGAAACGTATTTTTTTTTATCGGCGGAAAAACGATTTCAAGGGGTGAAACCACCCCTCGGAAAAAGGCATATCTAGGGGTAATATAGCAGTTTCACATACAAGGAGTCCACCGATTTTGATGAAACAAAAACGAAAATGCTTCTAATCCGAAGCAACAAAAAATCCACTATAGTGACATTGCAAAAAAATTAAGGGGGAACCACCCCTATATTTGCTTTTTCGAGGGGTGGTTTCACCCCTTGAAACCGTTTTCCGCCGATAAAAAAAATACGTATCGCTTACTTTTCGGTGCTTTCTAACATATCCAAATTTCAACAAAATCGAAGAGCGTCCCTTGAGGGGTGTTCCTTGTCAAATCCCTATACCCAGTGTACCTCAACAAACTTATACAGTTTTGAAAGCATTGGCAGGGCTAACATTTTCGAAGCTAAAACTCTCGTTGCGGTCCCACAATGCAAACTTCAACACTATTACAAGGGGCAATTTAGAATCGATCTTGTTCGCCTTTCTGTGTGTGAGAGAGACAGGCTCTCTCTCTCTCATTCTGTAATTTACACTACATTACAATTTTTAACCACAGATGTACACTACATGTAATTCGGAATTTTTCAACCAATCACCGGCATTTAGCATGCCGCAGCTCCCCCCACTCTACTACAATACCGTGGCAGTGGAGTGGGGGTAGCGTTAGTTTCGTGTGGCATCCTAAAAGCATTTCCAATGCTAAAAAATCATTCCTAATGCTCTCAAACGTTTCGAAACTGCTGTGTGATCAACTCTTAATGATTCTGCAAGTTCGACTAGCGTCTGACGTGAGTCTCCATAAAGTAATGCCACAAATTCAATACGTCAAAATAATTATTTTTGGATCGTCTAAACCAATCCCTGCATTTTGTTTCCAACAGATCATGGTCGCCGTAAGTCTCAACGAGAATTCTGTGTGCTTCGGCTGCAGATTTTTTCGAAATAAAGTAGCGGAGTAAAATGCCCCGCAAATACTCTTGTTCGGCACGATATTTGACATGTTTAACACTATGAAAAAAAAGTTGTTTACACTTCGGCGAAATGGAATACACTGAATTTCAAGCTTGCTTATAGTACTTCTTCATAGATGCGTTACTATCTTAAGGGGGTCGTCTAGTGTGTCAGATCAAAAGAAGAGAAAACGGCCTTGCATGACTTCTTTGAAGAAGAAGGTGTACTCTATGGTCCAGGCATAGCAGATTGATGGTAAGACCATTTTTTTATTATGTACTATATACAACTTTCAAACGCGTTTTTCTCAAAACACGATTTTTTCAAACTCCTGCCATGATATCTCAAAAACTATTTGATTAATTCTGCTCAAATTTATACAGCATCTTTAGTACACATATAACTACAAGTTGAACTAAAATAATCAAGATTGCTTCGTTAGTTTTCTTTTTATCAGCTATATAGACCCCAAAAAAATACGAAAAATTGATTATTTTTTCTAACGCGTGAAAAAAATGATTTTTTTGGAATTCTAACTTTATTTGAGTTCCATGTAGAACTTCAAGTCTCACGATTAAAATTGCGTTTGGTTTTTTTATTTCAGATAAGCTGTTGGGCGGTGTGTCTCCGACTATATTCTATATGACTTCAAAAAATTCACAAAGTTTGTTTAAATGTTAATAAAAATTATATACAATTTATGAATTATTTTATTTTAATGGTTTCTCAAAAAAAAATCCCCAAAAAAGCATTAAAAAACCGCCTTCACACTAGACGACCCCGTTTAACTACACGCACTCAGTTCGGGTAATGCCATCTGTTGGAAAACAGCGAGAATTTATTCAACGTCCTAATATTTGTAAATTATAATGATCGACGCAGTTACCTCGCTGTGCATCGGTTGCAAATCATCCAGCCCCCTTTCTCTCCCGGAATAGTCGCCTTCTGCACGTCGTCGTAAAATGGACAATTCCTTTTTCAAGCACTCGTTCAATCGCTCCAGATTTTCGCTCGTCTGTAACGAAGAGATTTATTATTATATGGTGCTGAGCCAGATACATGTTAATGTCCCTTGGTACGACCCCATTCCTTTTAACTTTTACCCCACGATTGTCATTGTTACCCACAGAGACTCTTTTCTAACTCACCCGCATCTCCACAAGGGCACGGGGAAACCGCGGAAAAACTGCGCCGATACAAGGGATGATATTTTACTGAGTCTACGTTGTGTTACTATCGAAAATTCAACAAAATCGTCTCCCGCTCAGTAAACGGCGCGCAAGCTACTACGCGTGTAAACGATCTACCCATCAAAAAGTCTTGGCTGGACCAACCGCGCTTCCATCAGAATCATCGTCTGAGCCTCTTTTTGCACTCTACATTGTGGGAAAAACACGATTTAAATACCTTAAATTGTCCTCTCATGTCCTGGAGCATCGCGAGCTCTTCTTGCTTGTCCTTTGCCTCGTCGATCAATTTATCCAACTCGGTGTTCCTTCGATTGAGCTCATCGTTGCTCGACATGCAGTTTGTATTCTGATCGATCGAATTATCAATTAATTAATCAATTATATTATCATCACTGGCATCACTGGTTCATTCACATGGCTGCTACGCATTATAGACTCAGAAATGCTCTGCCTTTTCCAAGTTTTTCACACAGATCTTTCAAATTTTCCAGGGAGATTCGGGTCAAATAATGAAGATAATTTTTTTAAGATCCAATACACGAAATTGTAAATATTAAAATAAATAATTTAAAAAACCGGAATTCGAAAAATAATTTAAACTGTAAAGTAAAAAAAATAGATTAAAAGCAAATACAGAACCTGTTATTTATTATAAAAATAAATGTTCATGTCTGTGCCAATAAATGATAAATAAATATAAACACTTATCTACAATAATAATTGAGTGGCTGTGTATCGACAAATCCAATGCGAATGCATAGAGCATTAAAGACTTTCAATATTTGGCACTAACATAATTTTTTTGTATATAATGAAGAATAATATAAATATTAAAAATATACAAGTTTTTATTTTTATAATTTTCAGTTTTTTTAAGTCCGTTTCATTTTTCGTAATTTTTGCAAAAAGTAAATTCAGGAAAAAATTCCTGACCTTTCCCAAATTATTCTTGGGGGAACGAAATTCTCTGAGTTTTCCATATGCGTAACAGCCATGATTCAATTTCCTCTTCGAATTGCAGGCTTTGAAAAATCTTTACATATAAAAGAACATGTCCTGACTGATTCATCAACGCCGAACCAGAACCGCTGAAGCTAATTACATGAAATTTGGACAGGTTGCTTTCGTGACGTAAGCACCCACTAAGAAGGGATTATTCGAAATTTAACTCTTAAGGGGAGAAAAGGAGTGGCAAAGTTCGTATGGAAATTTAAAAAAATCTGATCGGATTTACTTGAAATTTGGTATTCGTCCTTTTTGACACAATTAATGAAACACGTATTTTAGCGTTTTCAGGAATTCAACGCCTAAGGGGTGAACGAGGGTGGAAAAGTTTGTATGTAAAATAAAACAAATCTGGTCAAAAGATTTACTTGAAACTTAGTATTAAAGCCCTTCAACACAATTAATAAAACACGTATTTTATCGTTTCTCGAAATTCAACGCCTCAAAATAAACGTAAGGGGGTGGCAAAGTTTGTACGGAAAATTAAAAAATCGGGTCAAATTTACCTGAAACTTTGTATTACTGCTTCTAGACACAATTGATAAAATTTCAGCGTTTTTGGAAATTCAATCCTTAAGGAGAAAAGGATGTAGCAAAATTAGTATGGTAAAAGAAACATCTGTTCAGATTTACTTGAAACTTAGTATTGATGCTTTTTAACACAATTCTACGTGTTCCTTAATGAAACATTTCAGGAACACGTTTCATTAAGGGGTAAGGCCACAGTAGAATTTTCAAAAAATCGATTTTCTTCGCTAAACCGGTGCTTTATCATCATAAGAATAAGTTACTATTCGATTCATAGCAAGAACAATCTTTTCCACCGACTTTGAGCGTATAACGTAAGCCCACCTCTGGCACGGCCGTAGAGTACCTAAAACTTTAAACTCAATTTTCTCGAAACAGCTTTTTTCCAATTGGCGTGACAAATAACTTCAACAATTTTCACTCGATTTACTTCAAATTTACAAGTTGTGTTCCTAATTGCATTTCGCAGATGAGTACGTACGGAATTTCTGATTAATCGAAAACTTTTCATTTTATGAGCAGTTTTATACGAAATATTTCACTGAAAATTCATTCAAATACCTACAACTCTATTCAAATATCTACAACTTTTGAATAAAACAATATTTTTTAAAGTCCTTACGTACTTCTCTAGGTATTCTGGTGTAGATTGACGAGAATTTTTGTTTTTTGTTCTACGTAAAAAAAAAGATAACAAAAGAAAATATTAGTAGTCGACGATTTTGTACATGGAAATAAAAATGCTAACAGCTTGATATTCATACTAAATATATGTGTAATTAATTTTTGAGCCAATCACTGTTTCATACGAAAAAAAATTGTTAAATTCGCACATGATTTTATACCCGTTACTATGGCCTAACCCTTTAAGGAGCATTCAACACAAATCTACGCGAGCGGAAAGCTAGTGACTTTATAAAATTGAGAATATCGTTCAGGAGCCCGTTCTAAGAGTTGGACGTTTCCCCTTTCCTACCCAAATCGTCTATCGGAATACGTCCGTGGGTGGGTCCCTTTAGCACAAATTCCCCGAGTATTTCACTAACCGGACAATCCTCCGAGTCTCTCAGTCCCGCACTTCCATCAGCCAATCCCTCCGTACGGTTATTGTTGTACAATTGACCTCTCACTTCCTGATCGAAGAGATCGATCTCGAGACGTCGACTCTTCAGTTGTCTCTTCAGATCTTCGTTCTCGCGCAACAAATTATTGACTCTCGTCTCCGTCTCCGCGTTGCTGCAACGTTCAAGGGCATCGGTGCAGGTTGCACAGTCTCTGGAACCTTGCTCACAATTTAATTCCCACGAGGTGATACATCTGTTTGACGGAGAAAAACAAATTGCGTAATGGACAAAAACAAATTTTCACGTCAGGAATAATTTGCGAATGGAATTTTTTTACTTTATCTTTCGCAATTCTCGGTCCGCTTCTCTCCAGAGGCGCTTGATCCTTCGACACTTGTCCTCCAAGTACTGCTTCGACTTCGCCAGACTGTCCATCTGAAAAAAAAACGAAATGCATTTAACTATCATTGGTATCGTCATGATGGATTGAAGATGCTCGAAGAAATGCGATGTCTTGACTTCTTACCTTCGATCTTATCAGCCTTACGTCCCCGATACGACCACGGAAGAACGCCTGAAACAATTTGGAACTTTAGATTTACCTACAAAAAATAAACGTTTTTAAAAATATATTTTAAATGATAATATTCATTGTTGAGTTGCTTTTTATTATTGATATTGCCCTACAATATTGCATGCATAGTGTCATGTTTTTCTTTCGTTTTTCGGATATATCGTACCTGGGCCTTAATCAATAACGAGTAATGGACGAGATCCCTACAAATAATGGCTTTTTGCAAACTTTCAATGGCTTGCCGCTGAATCTCCAAGCGCGTGTCTTGTTCTGCTGCCTTGCAACAAAATATTTCAATTAATTATACAATCTTCTTTTACATCTAGTATCAATAAATATATATAAATATATATATATATATATATATATATATATATATATATATATATATATATTCACGTCTTTACATTCGTCTTCTTTCTCCTTAAGGCGGGATATACATTTACGACGATACAAAAATCGGTTTCTTTTTTTTCTGTAAACGATAGAACTACCAGTATCTTCTATTTCCCCTTGGAGCCGGGTTGGAATTCCGAACTTTGAATGCTCCGACATCTTAAAGTTCCAAATTTTAATACTCCGAAATTCAAGATGGGGCCGGCTTGAAATTCCGAACTTTGAATGCTCAGAACGCTCAAAACTCCGAAAGAATTTTACACGAAAGACCCAAATTCCGAAAATCTGAACACCGTCAAAATAATTTAGCTATGGAAGTTTTAAAAGTTTCAAAATTTTCAATAAATCGACGAATTATTTCAAGAATTTTTTTTTATAAAGAAGTGATTTTGCGTCAATTTTGGAATTTGTCCAGACAATGTCATACGCCCTGCATCATTTACAGTCAACTGTGTAGACTTTCGCTGGCATGATCTTGACGGGGGCCGGGTTGAAATTCCGAACTTTGAATGCGCCGACGGTTTACAATCCCTAATGTTATTGTTCCGTAATTACAAGGTTCGTCAAGATCATGCCAGCGAAAGTCTACACAGTTGACTGTATATGATGCGGAACGTATAACATTGTCTGGATAAATTTCAAAATTGACGTAAAATCACTTCTTAATGAAACAAAATTAGTGAAATAATTCGTCGATTTATTGAAAATTTTGAATCTATTAAAACGTCCATAGCCGAATTATTTTGACGATGTTCAGATTTTCGGAGTTTTCGTCTTTCGTGTAAAATTCTTTCGGAGTTTTGATCTTTCGGGGGAGTATTCCGAGTTCCGTCCCATCTTGCTTCGCTCGTACTATTCTTAAACTTAGATTTAGAATAACAGACAAATTACAATTACCCAAATGATAGAACTGTATGTGTAGAATGTTTTCCCAAAGTTTCAAAGCGAAATTTGAAAAACTTCAAACATTACAACAATTCGAAAGTAACAGGAATTCGAAAAACTTCAAACACATTTTTCTCAAAAACGCATTTTCAAAATTGGCGTGCAGAATTACTCAGAAACTTTTAAGGGGAGGGTAGGGGTTTCAGCGTGAAGAAAGACTTTTTTGCGAATTTTTTTCATCTATATGGATAGAGTAAATTTATTGAAACCTTTTGTACATTGTTAAGTGTCAATTCAAGAACATTCCGTGAAATTTGTACGCGAAAATATCCGCAAACAAGCCGGTGCCGCGTTTTTCTCGAAACCACTTTTTCAAAGTCCGTGTTCACTGCCATTTGAAAACTACATGCCCGATTTATTTCAAACTTGGTCCACACTTTCTACATATAAAATACCTCCCCCCAACGGTTAGTTTGAGATTTTTGTTACATTGAGGGGGTTTTCCATCCCCAAAATCGCGGAATTTTTCGTGAAAAATAGCACTTTTCACTTTACATGACCACCAAAAATTTAGAAATGAAAAAAAAATTATCAAAGACCGTTGGGGGGAGGATTTGATGCTACTTTGACTAAATTTTAATGGTACTTGATTTCAGATAATTTCTAGCTGAGATACAGTGAACACCGCAAATCGTGTTTTTCCAATGGCGTTCTTGAAAAAGCTTTGTCACCGGCTTGTTTGTGGATATTTTCGCGTACAATTTTTACGGAATGTTCTTGAAATGACACTTAACAATGTACAAAAGGTTTCAATAAATTTATCCTACCCATATAGGTGAAAAAAAATCGCAAGGTGTTTTTTTCACGCTGATACCCCTACCCTCCTCTTAAGCCGATTGAGTTGAAACGTGGTAGAAATTTTGATAATATTGCTACCTTTTACTTGACGAGAATTGTGTTTGAAAAATTGGAAAAAAAAATACTTTTTCAATGCAAATTGTACAGAAATGTTGTGTCAAATGTTAATTTTTTTTGTAAATGCGTGCCATTCTCTCAAATTTGCATTGTCTTTATTTTAAATACTGTCAAATAAAAATTATACATGTTCTAACTGCAAACATTTTTGGATTTTTTTGCAAACCTAAGTCTACGGGAAGCTAGATTCGCAACTCCCGCGGCAACTTTGCTGTAACACTCTGCCACAGCTTCTCCATTTTGATGATAAATAATTTCTATTAAAGTATACCTATAGTTTGATAAATGTAGAATAATTATTTATTAGTTTAAAAAATCCCTCAAAATTGCTTAATGTTTTCCCGTTTAAACGTATGTCCCGCCTTAAGTAACACGTACGTTCTTCCAAATTCGAATTCGATTCAATCGAAATTTTAGTACTTCGCGATTTGACAAAAATCTGAAAAATCCAGAGACGTTCAAGTTTTTGTGAACATTAATTTCGAATAACGATGATAGAAAAAGTTTGTAACCAATAATTCAAAGAAATTTTTGGTCAACAAATAATCAGTCAAAACGAATTTTTCACGTGCAATGCCTTCCTTGATTGTCCCGAATACTGATACATTTTTTTCAGAATTTTCTTTCTATTAATTCTGAACGATGGATTAATAATCGTGAAACTCTGGTACTTTCGGTAGAAGAGTTCTATATTATCCCAACGAAATGTTCAAATCATTGAACATTTTCATCAATACGTTTATTAAATATTGAAAAGAGGCACTTCGAAAATATGAAAGTCGTTGAAGTTTGCATCTTTGGAATGCAACGAAAATTATTTTTTGTTTCTTTTTTACTCAATTTTTATTGTTATCGGTAATAACTTTCGATGGATTTAAGTTTTGTCTCTTTAATGAGGATCTAAAAAAAGTTCGCCGTAGATTTGATTTACCAAAAAATTGGCCATCAGAAAAAAAATTGTTTTCGTTGCGTTCCAACGTTCTTAAAAGATTCATACCTATTTTAAAAAAATCAACTATATCGTTTCATAAAAAAGTTTTCATTTACTGATTACTTGGTGAATAGTTAACTTGAATAGTTGAACGTCTAAACAATTTCCTAATTGTGTCCTAATTTCTTCAGGTTCTTGTCGATCGCGAAGTACTGTCCGATTAAATTGAACTTTTGTCTGAGAATGTGCCAATGGTCGATCTTAAAAAAAATGGCAACAAAATAGTAATTGCGGATATCTGACCTACCTCCGTGAAACAATCGTTGTACTGAGCTTGCGTCTCTCTCAGGAACAGAGATAACATACGAATCGTTTCGTCCTTATCGCAACACTGAAATGCCTCGATTAATTAATTTCTAACATAAGATTAAACAGTGAAATTCTCAAAAGTACGTACCATGCTTAATCCAAAAGGGATAATTGCGTGCGAATTCCTTGTCGAAAAAAAAACAATGTTCCAGCAAAAAGGGATTAATACGCGAGAAAACCATGTATGTAATTGCCCAACGTCTAACGTCAGCGTCTGCGTATATTTACATTTGAAGTTCTTTTTTTTCTCTTAAAATGTACATGGATCAGCGTACAGGTGCTCAGCAGTCTTGTAAACGTTCAAACATTTCGACTTTTATCGCTCTCTCTCACTCTCTATCGCTCTCGTTCGGGATAACAAACAACGATTAGTTCTCTGTTAGTAGAATTCACTTTAAACGTCATGCACGTCACTGCTATTGAATATCGTGGGTGTTATTGGATTCCACACCTCACTCACGGACAAATCGAGGGCCGATTTTTGGTGGGATTGTTGTTTTGTAGTTCGACTTCTCTTAGCCTCGACCACGGCCTCGCGCAAATGACCAATCGTTTGACTCTGAAGCTTGCTCTGAAAAAAAAATCACAAGTACATCAATGAAGTCTACTCAAACCGGACTCGTCGATAAAAACATTCGACCGAAGCGTTCGAATAGAAAGTTATTTTTCGTTTTTGTAACACTGCCAAAATGGTTCAAGGATCAATTCGGTGGGCAGTTGATGATTCCAATAATTCGCCATTCGAGCGCTCGTCAATCTTTCGATTTGAAAAACAAACCTGCTCCAACAAAAGCCTCTTCTCCTCTACGTGCTGTGCTATCGCGACATTTTGCGCATCTATCTGAAATGTTAAATCGCTCGCTGATACTCGTTGTCAAAAAGGAAACAACGCTGGGCGTATAAGAGAAAAAAAAAGGTTTTTTTTTCGTCAACCGGCAGGGTACAGCAAACGTACCACTTACCTTGTCCCGCCAAATCGGATTCTTATCTTGAAATTCTCTCTTGTTCGATCTTTACGTAAACTCGGGGGCAACTCTCGCAATAGGAATCGTTTTTTAGGAGCTTCTTCGCAAGAAGCCTCAGCGGTATGAGAAGAAATAACTGTATCGCTAGCCAGGCGGGGGTCAAAATGTCGAATGACCAAATATAGAACGACAAAGATTTCGAAACGACAGAATTATGAACTCATAAAATAACGAAATCTAAATTATTCGAAATTTTATCCTTTGACCGATAACGAAATCGAATAACTATTACACCAAAGGATTATTTATTCGAGAACATATATTCAGATAGTCTGCAGATTGAGTCATACAAATACAGATTCGAACAAATCCACAACATTCATATCTCCAAAATGGAAAAAAGTGAGTATCTAATATTCGTAATACCGTCTATAGGAAAAAGCCATATATCGAGACTACAAACTTCGAATGTGTAGATCTTACAAAACGTAAATGATCGATGGTCCGAAATGGCGAATACCTAAATGGCGAACATGGCATGGCTGCCTGACCCGACTGACCACTAACGCCATTTGCCATCTTCATTCTGAAGCGCAAGTAGTATTGCTCGATCCCAAGTTTTCGCTATCCGAACCGTTCGCCATTTTGGCCCATCGCTATTTTAACTGATCGACTTTTGGGTCCTTCGCTTTAATGAATTCGAAATTGTAAACTGTCGTAATATTTACAATTCGACGATTTGACGTCTCGAATTGTTCGGTGTATATATACAGGCGAATCGATATTATATCTCTCATTACTTTCTCAAATCTGATATTTGTTTTCACTGTGAATCAACTTCGAGATTTTTGTATTCACAATTTCGATGAACTATTTTACAGACTATCGTAAGATTGATCTATCTATATTGGAACGTTCGTCATTACTAAATTCGAAACTTCGGTCCTTCTGAATATTGATCGTTCGAATTTCCAATCTCCACCCCGCTAGCACACAAAGATTAACGCTATCGACTCATTTTCTGATACACTTGAAAAACACCGAATTTCCAACTTTCATCTACGTTGCATTAGATTGCATTAAAAGAATACCAAATTTGTACGGTCATTTTTCGGAAATTCAGATCTTCAAAGTATGATATGGGGCATAATAACAAACAGTTGTCACGAATAGAAATTTGAAGCCCGCATACCTTCGCTTGCATTTTCTGATGTAAATCCTTAAGCTCGACGTGCGTCATAGTTATCGAGTCCTTTTGAATCCGGATAATCTCATCTTTGTCCTCGAGCTTCGAACAAAACGAGAATCGTGGATTTGAAAATTGCACATCTATTGAAAACAGAGTTTCGAGCCACTCACCAATTTATCCTTCGATCGCAGGGCATTCTTCAGTTGGTCCACATCGCCGGAGGAATTTTTGCGGTTATCCTCGTTTCTGGGTGTCGTCTCGAACCCGGGCATAGCTCCGTCGTTTGGCGTACACGAGCAGAGATTGCAAACACCAACGTCGATCTGGCGAGGTTGCATTGAGCGGTGTGTGTTTAAAATAGAAACACGCGGGTCAATTATTCGGACGGTCATATATATATACGGCAACGAACCATTCTCTGCTTGGACTGTACTATGCTCTCCAACGTGTCTTGCATCTTGGTGTGAGCGTAATCCAGTTCTCTCTCGAACTTGTCCAACCGCTCGATTTTCTCATTGAGGACCTTTTGCGCAATTTCGTTCTCCGATAACTGAAAAGTATATCGTCATTTTTAAATAGCGATCAATTTTTCTTCTTATTTTATACGTTTTTTAAAAATACATACCACCCTGTCCATTTCGTTTTGAACATCGTCCAAGTTTCGCTCCAGAGTGCACAGTTGACCCCTAAGTTCACCCAGCAGGGAAGTGCCGCATTGATCCTACGATACGAATGTTGCTATTGACTTGACCTTTTTCTTCGTTCGGTATTCATGAGTTATATTTTCGTACCTGCGAACGGATCAATCGTAAATGACAAACGACATGCGCCACCGTGTCGACCACTTTGTCTATAAGCTCCGTCGGTGCATTTGGATCCGTCATTGGCGAGGTAGTCTGTCTGTGCCGACCAGAAAAATCAACGACGTCCCGAGATCGTTCCGAACGAGCCTTGTTTATCTCGTTCTTCATATCCTTCAGCTTCACCTCGCTCGACGCTATCTTCTCATTGTGACAGCTTTTTTCTTGCTCCTGTTATGTAATAAAGAAAATTCTCACAAACGAAGACCACACGCTTGATTCAATGTAAAATTTGTACTCAAAGAATTTTACCTGCTGCTCCAAACGACACATCACCGCGGTAACATTCTCCTTCGTTTTTGCCAATACGTTCTGCATTTCTTTCACCACGCTCGAGAGATCAACATACTGAAAATTAATTGTACATGCGACATTATCGAGGGGTAAGAAATCTGATGTTTCTCATTCTGCAAATATTGTCATCAGCTTACCTGCTGATGACGGGTTTGCAAATTCCCTATGACTATTTCCATTTCTTCTCGCAAGTTTTCAGTCGCTGCCTGCGCCTCCACCGTGCACACACGAAACTCTTCCATTGCGTTGAACTGACGATCGAACACGTCCCATTTCTGAAAAAATCGCGGTGCATGGCTGTTCAAATATTCCGCACTGCAATAACCATTCGCCGGGCTACGATTACTATGCAGCTTGAAAATATACGTGCTCCGAGTGAGCAACGGTATTTTATTTTTATTTATTTGATTGTTTTCTCGTGTTTATTTGAAATAACGGAAATGGATAATCGATAAATACCCATCGCTCATTGAATTCGTGACCAACGCGAGTCTCCTGATTAGCTGCTGTATCGTCCTTGTCACTGTCCTGAGAACAAAGATTGCATGTACGATTTTACGGCTCTCACAGAGGGTAGGAAGCGTTGCGATGAGGGTACGAATGTAACCAACCTCCAATGCTCTCTCCAGGAGAACAATTCCACTGGCACTTTCTACGCAAACGTTTGACAGATTTGCTATACTCTTGGCCAGTTTTTGTATCGTTATTTTGCTATCACTCTGTCTCTCTTCTCGTTTCGTATCGTTCTACAACCAAACAAATTGATCAATGTTCAACACAATGCGCACAAATCGCCGAACCTTTCCTCCTACGTTTTTTTAACCTAGATACAAACGGATGAGGATGTACAGGAGAAGTTCCGGAGCGTGTCTCAAGTCATCAATACCGCGCTTGTCCGATATTACACTTTTACGTCATACGTTGGCTCGTTTCACAAGTTTTCCTCATAACAAAAGAAACAAATCTAGATCGCGGACAACAAAAATACATTTTGCACTTTCGAAGACCAATTCCATTGTACGGAAAAATCTTTGTCGAAAGAATTGAAAAAAAAACGTGCGTTCGCACCCTCGTGTACATCCTCAAACGTTCTTGCGATTACAAACTCTTAGACGATTTTTGCAATCCACAGTGAAATATAACTTTTTATTCCTTATATTAACACGGTTTTTGTACAACGTGTAGAGAGCAGCCGCTTACGATTGCCCACGATGCTTCATTCACGACCGTCGAAGCGAACGTGTTTTTTTTTCTCTAACAACGAATAAACATTTGTCAATTTGTGTGTTTGGTCGAACACGTCGACGAGCCACAATCTCTACGTTATCCTGCTCGTTTCGCTGCTCGTCGGCGTTAATATGGTAAACTGAAAAACGTGTACCGAAAGCGTAGAAATATGACGACGGTGATTCAAATGGTGAGTAAAAAACGTTCGGTAAACCATTAACGCAGAGAACAAATATTGAAAAAGAATTGGTAATGAATTTGGAATATTTTTAACTCACACGATCGATAACTTCGGTATTATAATTATCCAGGAGTGTTCCAATGTCTTTGAGTTTGACATGAGCGCTCGCAATGTCTCGTTCGTAATCCTGAAAAATTATTCGTATTTCTAACGTTCCTTCGTGTGCCCTTTCGGGATTTGAGGAATCCACCGGAGAGCGCCCGGAGTGTTGCCCATAGTCGCTTGTTTCCCAATGCACTACTGTATCGTATTTCCAGCAGGGCACAGGGAAACTGTCGAAAGACTATATACACGGCTATATGTTTTATCGAGTTCCAGTAGTTTGACTATTGGAAAACTCCGTAAAACTGCACGCTCAGTTATAGGCGCGCATGACAGTGCGCAACGGAGCGGTCGCCCATCCGAGTGTCGGCCCAAGCCAACCGAGCAAGACATGGAAGATCGCCAAAGCCGCGCACCACATTTGCGCATCTACTCTCGGCCTGAAGAGTTATTTTTGAGCTATATAATGCTAACGAAAAAAAATTGTTTATCGTATGGAAGAGAACCTCGCGTTCCTTGGCGTGCAATTCCTCGAGGACTTCTTCGAGCTCTGTTCTCAAGTAGTAGAGAGCCTCGTTTTCACGTTTCCACGATGCTTTCGCTTTGTTGAGGTCCGAAACGAGATGCGACTGCGAAAAATTGCAAAGAAAACGGGCGTAAGTCTCGCAACAAATGTAATTTCCTTCCTTACAGGGTCACTACCCTCTTCTCTGCTATTTCAACGTTGCATGTAATCTCTTTTTCAATGCTAGCTCATTTTCTTAATGGGGGGGAGGGAAGGTATTTAATTTTTTTTTTGCATTTTTTTTTATTTTTTAAAATGAATGCTTAACATCTCAAGAATATTGTGTCAAAATTTCAAGCCGATCGGAGCAAAATTGACGAAGTTATGAGTATTTGAGCGTCCGTTGCTCCAGGCCGGGTTTTTATTGCGAATTAGTAGAGCAGAGGAGCAAGCGGCGCACGACAGCAAAGAAGGAAGAGAGAATGATGCTCTAGATCATGTTGATAATTGATGATGCTCTAAGATTCTCTAGATCATGTTGATAATGATTGGCTTATGATAAGCCAAACTACGTTTTTTTTTCTCAAATTCAGAAAATTTGAGAGGCAGACAGCTGTTCGTCTATCTAGTTAACGTCGTTTGGCAAAGTTTCGACGGGATCTGAAGAGCCGTTTCAGAGATTTTTGGGTATCTACAATTATTCTACCATACCGACCGCGATGAAGTGTCATTCCGTCTTAATATGGGAACAATGTTGTCGTGAAAATTTACGACGCTTGCCCCAGCATTTGATCTGCTGCCCGTTTTTTGTCCAAAAAGTAAGTAAATGGACATTCTTGAAATATTTTTTGATAGAATTGTGTAAAGGAAGCTTGACTGGACGAACTAGGCTTTGAAGATTTTTTATTCAATTAGAATAATAGTTCGAACCGAGCGGGTGAAAATGTTAGTAGCAAATTTGCTACAGTCCGGAAATACTACTTCCCAAGCCCTTATCGACAAAATTATAGTTGGATATTCATATTTAACCATTTTTTAGCTGTACTACCAGAGGAAATGATTTTGAGCCATCCAGAAACAGGCGTGGCCGTTAAAGGGTTACGGAGAGATATACACCTAGATGGTCGAGGTCGAGGATTTAGAAGCTATGAACATTCCGTCGACCGTAGAAGACCTACACTATGGGCCTGGTATCGATGATTCCATGTAAATTGACAAATTTCATGATTTATTCATTCCCAAATTTTCAAACGCGTTTTTTCTCAAAACCACATTTTTCAAATCGGTACCCAAAATTTTTCGAAAACCAATGAACCGATTGCCTTGAGGTTTTCTGTGGTTATTCTATACACCATTATCTAGTACTTGTCATAGGATTTTTTTTTCCGTTACTTAGTTTTTGTTTTAGAGGCAAAATAATAACTAATTTTTGGCCCAAAAATCACTATTTATGTTCAACCGTCCGCCATTTTGTCATAAATCGATATTTTCAAAATCGGCTATGACAAGTACTAGAGTATAATATCTAATTTAATAATCTTTTTGGTTTTTTTTTCAGATGATTTTTGAAGAAACGCCAGTGGGTACCGTATACGCAGATTTTTTTACGACGTTCCAAGGATCATACAATATCCTTGTATATTTTTGATATTTCAAATAAAGAAAATTAAACATATTTTTGAATGTATATACTTTTAAATAATCAAAACCCCAATCCAAAATTTCAAATAGTTCTCCTTGAAAAAATTCACAAAAATGACCTTTTTTCCTGCTCCTAGGTGTATATCTCCCCTTAATGAGAGACAACCGTGCAAAAGTGTATTGAGTAAAGAATGCATGAATTGCACGAAGGTTCGTTACCCCATGACGATTCAGCGATATTCGAGGCGAACTTTCGGCAGGCTGGTCGCAATAAACAACGTCAGCATTGATTCTAACTTTGCGTCCCGAGGACCCCGTATCCGTTGCCTGAAAAAAAAGCGCACATATCAATACGGTCTGCACATGTTATCACAAAATATTGTTACACGGCGTTCGTTTTTTGTCGCAATCCATTATAACCGAAAACATGGGAAGCCAACGCGTGAACATTGAATAAGAATCTTTATTGCATCTAGGGTACACGCTAATACAAAGTATCTACTAATAAAATCCGAAGGATTGTAGAAATGTAAACTGCTGGAAAGCTCTTCAATCAAACTGACTCGATTTAACACGAATCTTTTCGAGGTGTCGAACGCGTTATAGTATTTCTACTGCGTTCTTTTCTCGCGCGTTTCTCATCGCGCGGCGACAATTTACTCGTACATCGGAGAATCTGCCGATCGGCGGCACGAATTCTTTTGCTACGCTCGACGTGCGATTTTCCCTTTGACTCTACGATATCCAACGGTCGGATCTCTATGGCCTCGTTTTCGTTCATGTAACGCTGTAATATCGTTTCGAGATCGCGTTCTCTCGACGGTGCGACTCGCGTACACGGTACAACGCCAATTTTTCTATATACTTTCCAGCGCGAGCTTATATTTCTCGGGGATATCGCTGCCGAAGGCTTCGACTTCGCAGGAACATCGTTGCCCGATAAGGGAGGCTGTGAACGGAATATGGAGCAGAGATGGGCATCGTCTGATACCATAATTATTATTTTGCAAAATGATACTTCAATGTATATGTAGATATTATTTTTTCTTGACATTTTATACTAATAATTTCGTTACACAAACTTGACGCTTCGTTGAAACGAAATGAAGGACGTTGATTTTTATCGTATTTTTTGACATCAAGCTGTTTATCAACCGTTATTAGCAATAGTTACCCGCTGACGATTTCGTCAAACGTCGTAATTAGCAGTGTTTAGAAGATTGCCAGGAAAAAATTGACTTTGCGCATCTCCGATGGGACTGGAGGGAAAAAGGAAGAAGCAACGAGAACGAAGGTCGTTGAAATTGTCGTTACCTTGGTATTCACGCGTTGTTTCAATTCTCGTCGCATTCCCTTGATGATGTCTTCCTTGAATTGCATCAGCATGTTAGCACGACGACACTGTTCTTCCAGGGTTGCTACTTCGGCGCGCAACGCCATACCCATATCGTGTTTCTCGGCCACTTCGTTCGTCAGTGCCTCTCGAGTTTCCAAGGACTCCTGCAACACGGCGTCCGATTGAACATGACGATCGAAATTCTCACGTGATTCAACGAGACCCAAAAACCGAGCCAAATATCTCGTGCCGACTAATAAACGAGTTAATACGAGACCAACTTTTTCCAAAAAGCTCAAACGGCGTGACAATCGTTCGATTTCCAACGATTTCTCTTGAAGTTTCGCCCGCAGTTCTTCGACAACGACGTCACTGCAATTCGGCTTCTCGACGTGTTTCTTTTCGTTTTCTCGCCTATCCTCTTCTCCTGTTCTCGCTGCAATTGCACATTCCACCATTTCCACGAACGAGGCGATCTGTACGCGCAATAACGCGCAACTCGTGCGCGATCAACAGTCAAGTTCTTCATGATTTTCTCGTGGCTTCTCAAATGTTTGGATAGTAAATGTAGAAAAAAGGAAACCCGAGGCGCCATTTTGTGGTTCCGGTGCCGATGATTAATGGATTAGTGAGGACGGTTCGATTATTCAAAGTGAAAAAATCATGCAAAAATGTAGGATGAAATATTCGGAACTTGCAAGGAACCAATATGATAAATCTGTCGCTTGGTCTGCTCCGCTCGCAGTTTTGAAATAATCGCATGTCCTCCTACAATGTTTTTCAATGGCGATCTAAATGTTCGTTGCCATGATCTTCCCGAGTAAAAAAGGAGCGAGATCTTTTCGAAAAAATCGATACCCAAAAAACTCACGTCGAACTCGAGATCCTGTCCGGATTGTCGCGAGGGCTCGACATGCCTTTGACTTTTGGGGGCCCAACGTTTTTTCAGATTGTCCCTCAGCGACTCGAGCATGGAGATGTACTTCTTTATCGTTTCTTCGCGCGATATCAATTTGTTATCGAGATCGGAAACTTTCTCCTCTAATTCGGCTTGGTACCTGGAGAGAATACAGAAATTATATTCCAAAAACTGTGCATTCCAAGACGTCAAATAAATCATTCGAAATAGCGCGAAGTATTCGAAAAGAATCACATACTCGTGAGCCTTCTTCTCGTTTTCACTGAGAACTTCGAGACGACGTTTCAACGACTTGACGCTCTCGTTGTCAGCCGCGTCCTGGAAGAGAAAAAAAAGTGATGACACGGTTGGAACGTCACACGACATCACGTTCGATTCGTTCTCGCAAGAGTTTATTGAAAATTTTGTAAACTGCATAAAAACATGGGATCTCGTGGTCGAAGCGTAGGAGGATCGAAAACAGCGATGTTTTTGTTGTTGTGATATCAGAGGGAGGGAAATTTGTCAAAGCGGAAGGGACGTCAGACGTGTGTCTGCCTCTCGGAACAGATGGGACAAGCGGAACAATCGATGTAGTCGTGGATTTGACTGCTTGCAGAGCGCAACAAACGGTCACGGGCTAGGTCGTCTAGCTCTAAGATCAAACGCAATTCCTTGTCAATGCTCGGACATGGATTTACCTCTGTGCAGGAACAACTGGAACAGCAAACGCAACACGCAACATTCCATGAAAAATCAAACACAAATGTGAACGATACTCGATTAGTAGAGAATTCTTCATATAAACTCAATAGTCGAGATACGATGAATATATATAAGTTGTAAAAGTGAAAGAATTACACGGTCGGCAATGGAATTTCGTTCGCTCGTATCTCATAGAATTTTATTCCCTTCAGACACCAACAGTTTTCACAACGAGCCCTCCTTATCAGTTCCAAAAGGCCTCTGATGTCGCTCCTGAGGTATTCTATTTTCTCCTGCAGTGTCTCTTCCTCCTTTTCCAGTTGGTAGATACGCGTAGATAAATTGTTCACGGTCTACAGAAATATCATACGCTCGATTAAACATCTGTTTTTCTTTATGCAGTTTTGTTCATCAACCCAAGATTTACATTTATTTCGCAGTCACGCAGGACGGTAAAACTGTCCGAAATGTCAATGTCGAGATGTGTACAAAGGGACGAAAAAAAATGCTCACATCTTCGCTGGGCTTTGTGAGCCTGGACATTTTTTCCGACACGATTCCAGCCGTTTCTTTGAGCTTTTCCTCCAGTATTTTGACCCTGTAGCATGCGGCTTGCTCCAAATCTTCTACGGTGCGAACGAGCATGACGTTTTGTTCGCCCAAGTCTTTGATCCACTCTTTCATTACGTTGAGCTTCATCTGTGCGGTGAATTCGAGTAAAACATAGGACGGAGAAATTGTTGAGCTTAGGGGATGTCGAATAAAACGAATTTGGTGTTTCGGATGAGAAATTTGAGAAAACTCACAGGGACGAAATCGATCTCGGTACCAGTTGCCTCGTCCTGCTCGATTTTTTGCATCCTGGCCTCGTAAATTTGACGAAATTGATCGAGTATGCGGAGACCCTCGGTCTCCCCGCACACTGCACCGGTATTCGCGTTTACGGCTGTACAGCTGTGGCCCTTATTGGCCTCGTGAAGATCCTCCGACATGATGACATTACCTCCCGCTAAACTGTGTGCGTTATCACCATCCGAGGACATGGCGCGTGTATATTTTCCCTTTCCCTCACAAATATAGGGCGAGACGGTCGAGAAAGAAAATGTGTATAAAGTAAAAACAACGTCACGGAAGAAGCACGATCGATACGCTCATGTATATTTATATCCCTCGAGATTTTATGCGTTTCCTTTTCCAACCCTCTCTCGATCCTCCTAACCGCTTCAGAAATAAAAAAGATTCCGCGAAATCCCGAGCGCGGACAATGCGGCTGCAATATGTATACTGTCAAACAATTACGTTAGTTTTGTATCTAAAGACTATTTTTCTCGACCCCTCCGTGCGTTGGTATACGTTGGTAAAGAAAAGCTCTCAAGCTTTCGCTCAGCTGATCATTGGAGCCAGCAGATGGCGCGCGGAGCGCATCGGTAAGGAAGAAAATTTCACGCACCCGACGTCACTTATCAACGCCACGTGCTTCTTATAAATCGCAGTTTTTCGAACTTTTGTTTTCGAAGTAACGTCACGCATAATTATGATTTACAATTAAAGAGATATCCACGACATTTCGTTGATATAATTCGATAGAACCGCCACGAGATGCAGGTCTCCAATCCGAATAACGTGAAGATCTACAATTTAAGCGCTGGCAAATCTCTGCCCGAGGTACGCAAGTGTTCTATTTTTTGTGAGGTTATGTTCGTTAAAAATCGTCCACGGGACGAAATTCGTTCAAAATTGACTACACACGGTTTGTGGCTTTTACTTATCATGATTCTTTTATAATGGCATTGCTTGTCATACAGTTTTTATTGCTGAAACGTCACTATCGAAAACCAACAGTTTAGAAACTCCGGCCGCGTACGCGCTTTGATAAAAACCGAAGTGTGACGTCTTCATTGTAAATCTTGTATTTCCAGTGGTTGTCGGAACGAAAGCGCAGAAGCTTGTTGAAGAAAAATGTTGGTGAGTTATCGACGAAGGACATGACTATTCGATATCACTTTCCATGGGTCTGAGCTCTCTATTTTATTTTGTCAGATATTCGAAGACGCATCGAACTCATACAGGATTTTGACATGCCTGGCGTCAGTACATCCATGAGAATATCCAAAGATGGCCAGTATATATTAGCAACCGGCATTTATAAGCCACGCGTTAAATGTTTCGACGTCAATAATTTGTCGCTCAAGTTCGAGAGATGCTTCGACTCGGAGGTTGTTACTTTTCAAGTTTTGTCCGATGATTATAGCAAGGTACGAGCGGTGCGCTGCCCAATAATGAACAAGCGTTTTTGGCATACAAGTTTAGTTCAATCGGATTCGATTTTTTCGTCTCTAATGGTTTTTTTTATGATCCAGCTTGTTTTTCTGCACTGCGATCGGCACATCGAGTTCCATGCGGCGCATGGCAAATATTACAGGCTGAGAATACCGAGATTCGGCCGAGACATGGATTATCATTATCCATCCTGCGATCTATTCGTTGTTGGCGTAAGGTAAGGCTCATACGGTAGCTCAATTTCTACAATGAGGCCGCTCACCCTGGAAGCAGTATTTTTAGGATGAACGGAATGCGTATACAAATGCTACTATGGCGGGAAAAGTTGGATGCATTGTTACTTCATTTGTTTCGAGCATGCATGCAAAAGTTACGATCTATTAATTAAGGGGTTCGCCTAATGTAATGACCCGTAAATAAGGGTTATTTAAAAAAGTGAATTGTAAAGAAATGAGTAAGATGATTGAAAAATTGTTTGGTCATTTATTTGTATGTACATTAACGGGAGGGTAGGGATTTCAGCGTGAAAAAAAACACTTTTTTGCGAATTTTTTTCATCTATATGGATAGAGTACATTTATTGAAACCTTTTGTACATTGTCAAGTGTCATTTCAAGAACATTCCGTGAAATTTGTACGCGAAAATATCCACAAACAAGCCGGTGACATAGCTTTTCCCAGAACGCCTTTGGAAAAACACGATTTGCGGTGTTCACTGTATCTCAGCTAGAAATTATCTGAAATCAAGTACCATTAAAATTTAGTCAAAGTATCATCAAATCCTCCCCCCCAACGGTCTTTGAAAATTTTTATTTTTCATTTCTAAATTTTTGGTGGTCATGTAAAGTGAAAAGTGCTATTTTTCACGAAAAATTCCGCCATTTTGGGGGTAGAAAACCCCCTCAATGTAAAAAAAATCTCAAACTAACCGTTGGGGGGAGGTATTTTATATGTAGAAAGTGTGTACCAAGTTTGAAATAAATCGGTCATGTAGTTTTCAAATGGCAGTGAACACGGACTTTGAAAAAGTTGTTTCGAGAAAAACGCGGCACCGGGTTGTTTGTGGATATTTTCGCGTACAGGTTTCACGGAATGTTCTTGAAATGACACTTAACAATGTACAAAAGGTTTCAATAAATTTACTCTTTCCATATAGATGAAAAAAATTCGCAAAAAAGTGTTTTTTTTCACACTGACACCCTTACCCTCCCCTTCAACAAAGTTATGTCCCAATTTCCATTAAAAAGCATTAATAATATAATTAATAATATAATTAATAATACAAACAATCTCCTGAAGGACCTTTAAACGTGAGGGGCTCAACGGTGTACTTGATTTTGGCCACCCGGTTGATCTGGAACAAAAAAAACGAGTATTTTCTTAAAATAGATAATATTGGCTACAACTTGACGGCGATTTTTTTTGTTATCGTGTTTCATTTAATACAAAAAATGTTTGAATTTTTGTTTCTCATTCTTCCGAAGACAAATGACATTATTGTTAATAACTAATAAAAAAATCGTTGCGAAGAAAAAAGTCGATCAAGACTAAATTACTACTACACTGAGTAAGTGTAACAAATTTCAAGTCAATCCGTTCATTAGATGTTGAGAAATTGTGCACACCGTATTGGAAAACAAAGTTTCCAGAAAAAACATGTTCAAAGTTTTGTCAGCAGTACTATCGTTGTAATCATAAGATTACCTTCAATCTGCGGTTCCTGCACCACATGTTCGTCTTTCCTAATTTGAGTTGCCTCAAGCGAACATCGAGTTTTTTTTATTTCCACAGTCGGCTAACCCTTTAAACTGTTGAAGAACTATTACAATTTTTATTCACAGTAGACTTTCTCGTGTCCTTGACGGGCGTTGCCTTTCTGTCAGATATAATGGGAAAAATCATTATGAGAAAATTACACAGATTGTTTTAGATCTTTGTCAGAGTTATTTACAAAATAAACTTTTTGGAAAGCTGCATGATCATTCGCTACATCACTGTAGGGTAATTGTAACGCACTGAACGTCTGCTTATTTCTTCATTCGCTTCTCCCATATATTCTTACTCAAGAGATTTGTCCTAATGAAATGAAACATTCACAAATACAGGTGAAACAATCTTTAAAGGAAATAAACTTCCAACTGGAAGTTTAAGGGGTGGTTTACATACCACTTCAGACTCATATTATTTTACCTTCAGAACAGAAATCTGTGAATTTCAAATTTCAACTACTTTTGCCGGGATTTGTATTTCGCATATTTTTTCCCCACATTAACGTACAAAATGTTCAATTGAAATTACAGCAACGAGATCTATCGCTTGAACTTGGAGAGAGGACAATTTTTACAGCCGTTCACGAGCGAATCTTCGGCTATAAATAAGTGTAGTATAAATCCTGTACATAATTTGCTGGCGGTGGGAACTCAAGAAGGTAGAGTAGAAGCCTGGGATCCCCGTGTACGTAACAAAGTGGGGACTCTGGATTGCGGATTCCATTGCGTCACCCAGGACAGCAAGTAACGGCTAATATTCTTGATATTCCCGTCAGAAGATCCTTCATCATCGACTAATTTTATGAAATTTTTCTTATCGCAGTCTGAACGCCGTACCGTCAATCACCGCACTCAAATTTCACGGTGCTTTAACCCTGGGGGTGGGTACGGTGACGGGCCAGATTTTATTGTACGACATACGTTCGAACAAACCGTTCATCGTGAAAGATCACATGTACGGGTTGCCCATAAGAAACGTCGAGTTTCACGATAAAATGGAACTCGTTTACTCGATGGACAGTTCCATTGTAAAAATCTGGGAAAAACAGACTGTACGTAAACATGTATAAGCAAAAAAACATTTTTAAAAAACAAGCTTTCATTTGATGTACTTCAAAGTGGAAAATAATTTCTTTTACCAAGTCATCTATATGTGATTATAAATAAAAGCTTGGGGTGCTTAACTTTTTGAATGTTTAATAAATTTGATCAATTCAGTTTCATTAACCGTATTTAATTCGTCACAATAGTAATCAGAGAAATGATTATCACACGTTTATACTCAATTTCCGGATTTTTATTTAAAAAATCTAAGGTTGTTTTACAGTAAATTAAATACAGGTGTCTAAATTTTGAGTGCCCCAAGCTTTTATTTATAGTCACATACAGACTTGGTAGAAAAAATTGTTTCTACTTTTTAGTACATTTAATAAAAGCTTGTTTTTGAAATATATTTTCTACTTTTTAGTCTTTAATTGATTTTACTAGTAAATTGTTACTAGTAGTTTACGAGTTTGCACGTTAGGAACATGGAATGCATGTACTTTGGAATGAACTTACGCCTAATTGCTGCATATAAATGTTTCACATGCAAACTCAGTCGGCTACGAATTTGTTAGTATGTATTGGTGAGATGTTATATGGATGATTAGATATCGCTAATTTTACATGAAAAGTTAAAAATTGTATGCGTATATATATATATATATATATATATATATATATATATATATATATATATATATATAAAGTTGAATCATGCATTGTCACCTTTTAGATGCATGTTCGCAAAATTTCAGAGCTCTAAGTAGTCGGGAGGTGGTTAAAATATTGATTTTCCATTGTGCATCTCACAGAAAGTCAAGTTTAAAAAAGCTCGTAAAAAAATAAGAAGAAGCAACGACCTTTTCGTATTTTTACAAGAGACTGACAATATGCCTGCGAAAATACTTTTCAGGGAAAACTGTACACTTCGATCGAGGCGCAATACGACTTGAACGATCTGTGCGTCATTCCAAACACCGGAATGCTCTTCCTTGCCAACGAGAACAGCAAAATGCAGACATACTACATACCGAGTCTTGGTCCGGCGCCAAGCTGGAGCGGTTTTCTGGACAATCTCACGGAGGAACTCGAGGAACTTGATCACGACACGATCTACGACGATTACAAATTCATCACGGAGAAGGAACTCGAGGAGTTGGATCTTTCGCACTTGAAAGGAACGAATCTCTTGAGAGCTTACATGCACGGCTATTTCATGGACGTTAGATTGTACAGAAAGGCGCGAGACGTTATAAAGCCGTTTGCGTTCGAGGATTACAAGAGAAAGAAGATTCGCGAGAAGCTCGACGAGAACACCGTCAACAGAGTTCAGATAGAAAAATTGCCGGAGGTGAACAAAGAACTGGCGCTGAAATTGATGGACATCGAGACCGATGGCGCCGCGAAGAAGAAGAAGAAGAGCGCTGCAGTTGCGGCTACAAATATCCTGAAAGACGATCGGTTCAAGGCTCTCTTTAGCAATCCGGATTTCCAGGTCGACAAAGAATCCGAGGAATACTCACTTTTGAATCCCGTAATTTCCCAACTCGACAAAGGCAGAGCTAAAAAACTTCGGGAACTCGTCGCTCAGGATGAAAAACGCCAACGGACCGCCGTCGAGGAGGAAGAAAACGACGAGGCTCGAGGTAATAATCTTTTTACCTTTTTAAAAAGTACAAGTAGTATTTTTAATACCTTAACTGTGTTAAACTTAAACAAACCCAAACGAATACATGTTCAATTATTTGTATTGAAGTGTATTTATACCAAGTTTCAAGCAAATCTGACCGAAAAATATGTTTTCTCATATAAACTCTAAAACCCTCGTTTCACCCCCTTAAGGGTCGAATTCCGATTTTTACCACTCTTGAAAAAAGTCTTATTTTGGGTCAAATATGAAGACATGGTCAGAATTGGAGGCCACAAATATCGTAATACTGCCATGAAATATGCCTTAATCGATAGTGCAAATACTCATTGTTCAAAAATCGTATTTCTTTCTTTTTTTTTTTAAGACGGTGGATCGAGCTTGGACGAGAGTTCGGACGACGAGAAACCTTGGGTCAAAGAAGTCCAGAAGAATTACCGGCTTGTCAAAAGAAACGAGAAGAGAAAAGCGATGGAGGAAGAGGCTGCCGAGGCGGCCAAGGAGGACGAGGACAATCCGAAGAAACGAGACGCGCAGCCGAAATTCTTTGAAGTCAAGGAAGGTGTCGAATTCAAGAACGGAAGGACTTATATGAAAAAGAGAAACAAGTAAAAAAACATTCGACACAGTCATTATTTTAATATCTCAAACTTGCGATTCCGCCAGTTATTTTCGGCAGATTTGATTGGATAGTAACAAGTAAAGTGCCACTTGATAAATTCAATACGGTATTTATCGTATGTCACAGGACGAGCCTGGGTGAGAGATTGCGCGACGAAGAGAATCACAACGTTAGAGTTACGGGCTCGCGAGGAAATCGGGAAATGACGTTTACCACGGGCAAGGTGAATAAACTCGAATCCATGACGAATAATTTATTAAGAGGTTAGGCTACTGTGACGACCCGAAAAACAGGGTTGTTTAATAAAATTATTTTGAAGGAATACGTAAGATGATTGAAAAATCGTTTGTACCAAATTTCATCGAAAAATATTCATAATTGAAGAACTTATGAACAATCTCTTGAAGGACCTTTGGATCTTGGATCTGGAACAAATAAAAACGAGCTTTTTCCCTCAAAATAGATAATATTGGGCAAGACCTTAACCGAGCTTTTTTGTTACCGTGTTTTAATAATCAAATTCAAAATTTTGAATTTTTTTGCAATTTCTCGTTATAAGTGGCATTATTGTTAATAACGAAACAATAATGTTACGAAGAGAAACGTTGGTCAAGACTAAACTACTGTTACATTGAACAAGTGTACCAAGTTTCAGGTCAATCCGTTCATTAGATGTCGAGAAATCGTGTACACCGTTTTTTAAAACAAATTATCGAGAAAAACACGTTTAAAGTTTTACTAGCAGTTTTATCGTAGTAATCACAAGTTTACCTTCAATTTGCGATTCCTGCACCATACGTTGAATCGGCCTTTTCACGTTAAGTTGCCTCAAGCGACGAACGAGCGTCATTTTCACAGTGGCCTAACCCCTCAGTTTTTCGGAGAACTCTCGGGCTGGATACTCTCGATAATGAGTTCATTGATTTTTTTATTTCGCAGCGGAAAGCGGCTGGCAATCCGAGGGATCAGGTTAAAAGGCACAGGAAAGAAAACAAAGGACTGTTGCGACCGGCCGGGAATATCGGCAAAAAGAAGTACTAAACAAATATCTCAGGTTTCAAGAATAAATAAAAAAAAGCACACACTCTCACGACTTGAATACTCCCGTACAATTTCCTACACGCTCTTCTACGATGCGGTGAGTGAACGGTGCGGCGAAAAAAAAATCACTTTTCGATAACGCGTGTGAAATAATTTCTCTCGAGCGAACAAGTCGAGATAGTCTCTGTGCAAAGGTGAAAAGTCATCACGAGGATGTCGATAAAAAGAGAAACAAAAAAAAAGTACTCCGTTGAGTACACTCCCGGCGTTCAACAAACCCATACAATTGTATTTTTGAGCTTGAATGTTCTTCGTGTTCCGCGTTACAAATGTCGCAGGTGAGCGTTCGCGAGTTCTTCGACAAACTAACGATACTTGTGTGTGTGTTTTTTCTTCTGCTTTTACAGCGAGCCACTATCGAAATCATAACATTACGGGGCGAGTATTGCGCGTGACGCGCGTATCTTACGCGATGGGTGAACAAACAGCGACATATACTCCGTGGAATCTCGACGTATTTCACAATGCGATATACAAAAATTTTTCACGAATCTACTGTATTTTGTCTGAAACCAGTAAATACCGTACATTTTACTTCCTATGGTTGGCGAGTTTATGTGTGGCCGGGAAAACAAAACGCGAGCGGCGTTTCGTAAAAAACAATAGGACATTACTAAAACTTTGTGTATTTTTGCAATTCACAGACGAATTCGAATTCTCATGAATCATCCAACGGCAAGGATCCATCGAACGTCGAAGGGAATCGACAAGTCTCGGACTTGTCCGATCTACAGCTACGGAGCACTGAAGTAAGATTAAGGAATCGTGACAGTGCAACGGGTCGAAAAAGTAGCTGATTTTCGCGACTTTTTTTCGATCGTTGAAATACGCTTATCAGTCTGATTTTTTACTGTAAAATCAAAGCACTCATGAAGAACAGAAAATCAATTTTTAAACGTTTCCGTAAAACGTTTGTGGCCGTAAATTTTTCGTCAAAAACTAAATTTAGCGCCATAAAATATGGATAATTTACTACAAAAAACGTCTCCACAAAAAAATTAAACAAAAAATGCATATTTATCGGAATACAACGATTTGAAAAACGCCTTGGGTCAGATTGACCCAAGATGCACTTATAAGTTGGCGGCGGAGGTGTGCACTCGAAGGGTTAAAACTCTTTCATTCAGAGTGTCCACCGTTTTGAAAAACGACATTTCGATAAAAACGCGTTTAAAATTTCGAGAGCGGAATTTTCATATAAATTGTCTACTTACGATCAATCGGCGATGTCAGGTCCATGTTTATAATCGTCTATACTAACGGATAATGCAACAAAAAACCGATTTTTTTGAACATTTTCCACTGTGATGATTCCTTAAGGCGAGAAATCCCTTTAGGAGCGTGAAAAATAGCTATTTTTCGGGAATTTTTTTAGAGGGGATAAAATAATCTGATCTTTTTTAAATTTGGACATAAGTTTATTATAACTGTCAAGTTAAAAAAAAAAATTTGGGATGACCAACAAATGGCAGCGTTATTAAGGGTCTTCGGACGCCTGTTTTCCGCGACATCGAAAAGTGCTGCAGTCGTCACTCTTTTTCTGATGATCTGAAAAAGATTTAATAAGTTTCATTCGTTTACCGACATATTAAGGGGAAAGATATACCAAAAAAATTGTAAAAAAGTGCAAAATTGAAAATTTGGGAGCCTTTTTACTCCAAAGCTCGAATTTTCGACATTTTTTACCGCAAAAAAATTATTTATTTACACGCTACCTTTCAAACTTTAGGTATATCCTTCCGACAATGTTACTGAGAGTAACCTCCCAAAATTTCATCCAAATCGGTCGATAACTTTTTGAGCTACAACACGAGCAGTTTTTGAAAATGTAGTTTCGAGATAATCGCGTTTAAAGTTTCAACATGTGAAAACTATTAATTGTAATTTCTTTTGTAATTGTAATTGTAAAACTCGAAATATTCAAAATTTCGAGTTTCCCTTTGGTCAGTATATTCTTTGGATATCATACTTGCGAAATATGTAAAAAAAAATCGATTTTTTTAAAATTCTACAGGGATTTCTCGCCTTAATTCGCGAATTATCACTTCTATTCCCTTTCGCTTATCATCGTCCCGGCGGATCGTCGTTTCGTACGAAGTTTTTTGAGAAACGTGCCAAAAATCTTCTTTTCAGGTCGGAGTTATCGCGGAAACACCGGATTACGAGAATTTGAGCATATCGGCGGTGCTGCATTACTGCAAGAACAAAATTTTGAGACCTTACCTGAGACTGTTGGCCGTAATGGGACTCAAGCATACAAGCACCGACGATTCCGAACACTTTTCACGAAATTGCGTGCTCGCCAGCCTCCACACGCTCCAAGTCACGATTTTCATGTGCATCGGATATATTCTGCAGTACATGGCTTGTTTCAGGTAGACAACACCTGTTATGAACTATCTTCTCGAGCCAGACATCAGGTTCAATTTTTCAATCGCCTGTAACTAATGGAATAGTAGTTTAAGCGGGGAGATACCTTTAGGCGAGCAAAAAATTGATTTTTTTCATTAAAACGGAAGATTTCATCGCCTTCTTTAAGACTTAGGGTATGTTTTATTACTACCTTTGGCTGTTACATTGATGTTGTCAGACGGCGTGACACGTAGCGTCGGCGGAATTGACATGAAAAAAAAACCAACGAAGATTTCATTAACACTCATACGCAGAATATGAACCAAGAAAAAGTGAAAAATGTTCAAAATCGATTAAATGGTACGCTTTGAAACAAAAAGATTGCATTTTCCGAAAATATTGCTACATTTTGCAATGAATAATTCTTTTGTTTTTATTTTCAGAAACATTTAGGGTTACGTTTCAGACAATAAGGCTAAAAAGATTTATACCAAATTTATTCAGAATCGAGCGATTAGTTTTTTAGCTGTACGTCACGACAGTTTTGAAAATGCAGTTTAGCAGACTGTGCCATAGCTCGGCCATTTTAAAGATTAATACAAAAAAATTCCATGTAACAGCCACAAGTAGTAATAAAACATACCCCAAGTCTAAAAAATGGGGACGAAATCTTTCCTTAAAAAAAAAACAAGAAAATCAGCTAATTTTTTGCTTGCCTAAAGGTATCACCGCCCTTAAGGGATCAGAATACTATGAAGCCTCGATAAAGTATTCAGCTTTCAGATACGGATCGTAAAAACATCAAACATCCGATCAATCCGCGGTTTTTCACTGTATCAGTATATTATAAATGAATAAAAATATTACGATAATTAAAAATTCACGGTAAAAATCGCCGTGAGAGTTTGCCGGGCTGCGGGTTCTTTCTTTTGAGACGTCCGAACCTCATAACTCGTTTTTGGATTGGCGGAAAAAAATTCCAAGCTTTAATATGAAATATACAAAGCATCGACGGAGTCATTTTTTATTTGTGGAAAATTCTCGTAATAACAGATTGTAAAAGACGAATTGTCAATTTTGACTAAAAACTTTTTATGAAAAACTGTTACAATGCGGATGACCCGAAAAGTTTTCAAAAGCCTCAGTTAAAACTTGGTCTTTTTATTTTAGACAATTAAGAAGGGAATTATGAGTAACACCGTTCGGATCCCGAAAAAAAGAAGCGGCAGCTCAGCGCCTTCCCCCAGCGATATTTATTATGTTTCTTTAATTATTATGAACCATTGTTGCACATTGATCAAATGTTTAGTTTTTTTTTTCACAAACTGCAGGATATAAGATTCTTCTTTCGGTCGTCGCTTTGTTCTGATCGTTCAGTTTTTCGAATGTTTTTTAATGTCTTTTGGAAAATCTTGTTTTGATACCAAATAATTAAAAAACGACGTATAACAGTACGATATAAGACAGGATTGTATTTATTGATGTCAGTTCGTTCTAAACCGATTGATCTTTTTTTCAGGAGAGACAGAGGATTCTGTTACAAGCTTTTGCCCATCGAGTACGAAGTTACCCTTAACGTGACGAAAGCTCGGGCCTACGAGCAAATTTGTTACGGAAACGCAGTATTCAGTTACCTGATACCGAGTATTCTTCATCTGGCAGCGTATCTCTATACGGTCTATTTGTTTCGAATAAGAGAGAACGAGCAGCTGCAAAATCTCATGGAGCGCGCCTTTCTTTTATCCTCGAATCCTGTAAATCGAGGCAGTCAGAAAAAGTTGGTCAGAGTACTCTGGCTCTTTATTGGTATGAGCGTTGTTTGGATGACGATGGCTCTCGTCACCGTAAACGTCATGATGGCACGAGGCACTATAATGTTTCAATGGTTGGAGCACAGGTGAGAACAGCGTGAAGTATTAGGTGTACAACTTAGTTCGGTCCGTTTTCAAAAGATGGCTCTAGGTGCTACAAATGGTTGACGGCAACAGCTGATTTTTGCTGTATCGTGAAGTATCCACATCTCTTGACCAAATATCGTTAGCAGACCCTTGAGTTTTGCGCATCAAGTCTAATTTTGACTGCGGTGAAAATGACGAATTTCGTCCCAAATAAGCACCATTTGCGGGAAGTGTTGATTTTCTGTTTCAATTGGAAGAAAAGTGCAGCTGAAGCCCACCGAAAGCTTGTGGGACCATCACGGGAGACTTCTACAGGCAACAATTGATCCGTTTAGAGCGAGCTATAGCCGAAGAACGTCCAGAATATGCGACCAGACACGCGTCCATAATCTTTCAACATGACAACGCTCGGCCTCGTGTTATTATTGCTGTTAAAAACTATTTGGAAAATAGTGGGTGGGAAATTCTGGCTTACCCGCCTTATAGCGCAGACCTCGCCCCTTCCGACTACCATTTGTTACAATCGATGCAGAACGCTTTGACTGGAATACGGTTCACGTCACAACTGGGTATCAAAAATTGGCTCGATTCATTCTTGGCTTCAAAAGATGAACGCTTCTTCCGCGACGGAATTCATAAATTACCAGAAAGATGGGGAAAAGTAGTAGCTAACGATGAACAATATTTTGATTAATGTATTAATTCATTTCATCATTCAAATAAGTGCGTATTTTAGGCAAAAAACGAAACGAATTGAGTTGTACACCCAATAATAACCATCAAAACTGTTCGGTCGAGAAAAGTATAAAAGATCGTTACCGTGCAAGCTTACGAGGGTTCGATAATTTCTTTTCAGTCCGGATCAAGTGAAGCTGACGGCGAAAATACTTTTGATAATTTGTACTCTGTGGCACGACATGGTACAGGGAACCATAATAACGAGTTATTGCTTGCAAGGACAACTCTTGATCTCTCATTTGACTTTCCTAAGGGCCAAGTTACTTCAGCACACGCAGCCAGGAATCGATTGGATGAAGGTGATGCACTAATCAGTCTGATTTTTTTATGTCAAATCGACGCACTCGTGAAGAACAGAAAATACATTTTAAAACGTTTATTTGTATTTTTTTTACATTTTTTTAACGGTTGAAAATGTCTTCGAAGAAAAAGGAGTTCTCACGGTGTACATGGTTGTGGCCGTGGATATTATCTGAAACAAAACTTGTAAAAAGATAACTAATCAATATGAAAGCCACTATCTTGCTATGGAGGTTTTTTTAAAATCAAAATTGACAAAGTGGCGACGGTTAGAAAAAAAGTCGGATTTAGCCTATTTTTACGACAGTTTTTCGTTAAAAAAATGACGATTTTGAAATTAAAAAAAAGCTTCCATAGCAAGATAAAGATTGGCGTGAAGAATGTTGTGTCCAAATTTGAGACGGATAGCTTGAAAACTCTTCCTTTGAGAGTGTACACCGTATTGAAAAACGACATTTCGAGAAAAACGCGTCCGTCCGCGGCAGGTCTCACGCAACTGGTCGAATCCCTTTTTCTGAGAAAGGCTGGAGCATCTGAATAATTCGAATTTTGCCCCAAAAATTGAACAGCATGTTTATAACCGGCTGTACTAGCGGATAATGCAAAAGAAAATCGATTTTTTGACATTTTACAGTGATGATTAAGGTATTTCTTTCGCGGAGGGCCGTATTTTGTGGGTGCATAAGGAAAACCGTTCTGAATCATCGGTAAATTGCAGTGGCGCTTAATAAAAATTAGTCACAATCAATTATTATATCAAACGATAAACTGGAATTTAAAAAATCGCGCAATTTTAATAGATTTTTACATTTTTACATTTTCGCTGAAACGTTGCGGCTACGAAAATTCTTTTGCTAGTCACATTTTTCTAAGTTTTATTCTTAATTTTTTTTTAGACGTTTGGTGAACTCCCGTTTTTATTGTCGTTATGAATCTTTAGATTTTTGTTTAACGCGTAAACAGTTTATATCGGGTATCTAGAGTTATTCAGTGTATAAGTTATTAGATAGAAATGTGGCCAGCGTGTCGTCTCGATAAAGTGCCGCATAAATGAGACGATTTTTATAGTCGTAATTTTTCGTTAAAGGTTCGGTAACTTGATTTGAAATTTTACCAGTATCCTGTGATGTATTTTACTTGATTATAGACGAAAATGAGCTAATTGTTGAATATTTGGATTCGTGAAAGGAATACCTTAAGGGGTGAGATGCAGTCAGAGGCGTGAAAAAACGAGCATTTCCAATAATTTTTTTTATAGTAATTAAGTTTGTTTTAAAAAAGTGTTTACACAGACTTTTTATGTTATATTTCAACTTGACTTGTACAAATTTTCAAAGAAAAATATTGATTATTTATGAAAATATCGCCATCTTTGTCGAACCCCCTTCGGCATGTAGCGCTCTGCGGTGACCATCATAAAATTTCACTGGTTCATCTGAAATAAAATAAACCAAAAAAATCATTAGTTTAATAATAAATCTAGTCCTTAATCGGAGTTTTTTTTTTAATTAACAAAACGGCGGCTTCCAACAGATAAGTTTCGATTTTCGACCAAAAAGTCGCTCGTTTAATGTTTTAAAAAAATAGAAATTTTCAACAAAAATAAAAATCCTTCGATTAAGGACTAGTTTCTAATGCTATCAATAAGCACACCAAATTTCATCAGAATCCATCAAGTGGTTTTTGCATTATAGTGGTCACTTACTTGAGAAACATTGTTTCGAGAAAAACGCGTTTAAAGTTTTTCGATGTGGATACGGTATTATATGTTCGTAAAATTTTGAGCTCGATGGATAAAGCTAAACTTTTTTAATGTATTTTGACCCGCTGAATCCGAATATCACCATTTTTTGCCGAAAAGCCGAGCATTCAATTGTTTATATCCAATTGTAAAAAAAATTGCGAAAAATTAAAGTTTTTTGGGATGAATTATTATTTTTTAAACATTTGGGCAATTTTAAAACGAACGTATCTTGATAAAATTTTGCTAAAGTTCATAGTTTTTGAGTAATAAATTTTTGAAAATTTCTGAAAGAATTTTCCAACTTTACACTTGATTTATGTATAGAAATACTAATTAAAAAATTACTTACATTTAATCATCAATTCCTGGCCCATACAATAGGGCTTGTGCCGATGTGAAAGCTTCCAAAATATCAATTTGTTGTTGTCTTCGAAGCATTCTGCCTTCCCGGGTATTATCGTTTGCGCGTTTGTCAGCCAATACCTGCCATGGGGACCCGACGCCCCTTCACTAATTGTGGGATATCCCGAAAACCATTCATCGGATTGACTTGAAATTTTCAGGGAATATTTTCGAAACATCATACTTCAAGAAAATGTTTTAAAAAATCGATTTTTTGGAAATTCTGTCCGCATCTCACCACTTGAGGTGACGTGTTAACCAAAGTGAATTTGTTTCGCGTCTAGGAAATATCGGAGTTTAAAAAACTGTTGAAATACTTCAACGACGATCTTGGACCAGCAGTTTGCATCTACACGATCGTCAATTTGTCGTGGGCAGCGGCTGGTACAGCATGGCTCCTCAAATACGACAGTATAGACGTTAAAACGAATTCCATGACGTGGATCAACATCGTGAATGTTGTGCTATGGATACTTGTATCGCTTGCGCCGTTTATTCAGGTGATCAATCGCTTTCTATAATAACGTATTACAAATCAATATCTCGCGGATTAATTGCCGCCATTACAATTACAGGAAGAGAATATAGTTTAGTTTTTCATTCCGTGTAGTTATTCGAAGCCAACTTGCCAAGGGATAATTATGAATAATTGGGAATTTTAATTCCCAATTGTCGGAATTGGGCCGGATTTAAATGCCTTTTATTTTACTCGAATAATTTGATTTAAATGACTGGTATTTATGTTCGTGATACTCAGGCCGCCCGTTTGACGACAGCATGCTCCATGATACAAAGTATCGGCCACGAGGTTCGAATACGACCATTCGTTTATCAGGCCACACCTGGAGAGGACTTGGACACCATATTGCTCTATACGTCGTCGTTGAAAATGTGCGCCAGACTTTTCCGAGTTCCTATCACCGGCCGTTATCTCTGTCTCCTTTTGACATTGGGTTGCATAACCGTTTTGACACTCGGCCAATGCCACTTTTTTTCCTGATTTATTGTTCAGCGATCTTCGTCGAGGCGATGTAAAGGACATTCTCAGTCTATCTTTTTCGCTCTGTCGTCATTCCTGCCGTTTCTCTCGTACCAATATCCTCCTCATCATCGACCTTCCCTTGTCGCTCTCCGATTTCCATTTTTTCACCGATTACTTCACGCGTTTGCTGCCGATTAAATTTATCATCGCGCGCAACGAGGAATCGATTTCGCAAAAATGTTATGTATTATTATTGGGAAAACGAGAAAAAAAACGATGATAAACAACGAGATGAGAGTCTGAGAATTTTTGTACGGATGGTTCCTAGGAGTTCGGAGATTCGTCAGCCAGAGGCGTCGAGACGCGTTATCTCCAATTATTTCATATCCTCGTATCTTTTCTGCAGTTCACGTGAATAGTGAGCCTGTTGGCGACTCAAATTTTATTTAGAATGCATCTGAAAAAGCGACATTCCGTGAACGTCGTTTGAATAACGTGGCGTGTTCCCGCTGCGGAAGACGCGTCCAGATGCCTCAAATCGTAGATGGCGCTGGTGCACCATTAAAGTGGACAAACAATGTACGTCAAAAGCGCAAGAGTAATAACGCGGAACTTAAACGAAACGTCAGCTGATTGAATTAACGTGATACGCGATTGGCATTTTTTCATTAATCAAATTAATATAATTGTTAATTATCAATAATCGCTATGCCAGCTACCGCGACACACAAGTTCATCACGTTTCTCGGTTTCGTTTCGATACTGCACGCGGCATACTCCGCAGCGCAGCGTGAGTTAACAATTATTCACTTCGGGGCGATTAAGAATTTATCGGCAATGGAAGATTGATCGTTCACCGATTACTTATAATTCTTCTCTTGAATGCAAACAAAATTAATCGGAGCAGCATTCAAAGCAGTAGTTGCGACAACATAACCTCACTTGTCCATCGATCTTTGTTATATTTTTTAATTAATCGTGACGAATTGAAAGTTCATCAAATTTGCAACTAATCGAGAGTTACAAGAAGCTTGAAAGATTCAGGAGAAGCTTCTATGGCCTTCAAAACGTAGAAGATTAATGATAAAATGTTACCGCAACGAGGCGTGAATATTAAGACCATTTTTCGCTTTTTTAACAGATCGTGCCTATCTTCGAATAACCGAACAGGAATTCACCACTCTCCCTATCGACGTACGTAATTTCGAACTGATATTGTTCTTGCGTCAATAGACAATGATCATACTTCATTATAATGCCTTTTTTTTTCACCTTGATCCAGATCATGATTCAGGGAGTGGTTAGCTTGTTCGTTGTAATGTACGGAGCCATCTACATCGCCGGTGATTTCAAGGAAATTCGTGCCGTCGTCGATTTGGAGAACAAATCGTGGGAGACATTGCGCAACTTGCCGTCCTTTTATTTATTCAATCATCGCGGGAGATCTCTGTCGCCGGAGTACATACAGCCTTACTGAAAGCATTTGTTTCTCACCGCAAATTCATGGGCTAAACATATTTGTACTGTAGCGAACATTGCATCTCTACCTTAGAAATACATTGATCTTATTCATCTCGTAAAAGCTGTAAAACGTTCACTTTGTACAAAATAAGTCTGTTCATAATAAAATTTATATCGGACGAATGCATCGGTGAATACTTCATTGAGAAGATATGAGACGGTATGAATTGCATTCTCTGATAAGACTGACAGCCCGAATTTGGGAAGAAACGTGTGAGGAGGAATGAGGAAGTTACGGTTATGAGCGTTAAAGCGTTTGGCTACTGTGAAAATGACGCACACTTGTTCATCGTTCGAGGCAATTCAAATTGAAGAGGAAGATCCAACATATGGTGCAGGAATCACAGATCAAAGAAAAAATTATGTTTACAATAATACAACTGCTAGTAAAACTTTAAGGGGGTGGTACGGGTTTCAGCGTGAAAAAAAAACACTTTTTTGCGATTTTTTTTTATCTATATGGATAGAGTAAATTTATTGAAACCTTTTGTACATTGTTAAGTGTCATTTCAAGAACATTTCGTGAAATTTGTACGCGAAAATATCCACAAACAAGCCGGTGCCGCGTTTTTCTCGAAACCACTTTTTTAAAGTCCGTGTTCACTGCCATTTGAAAACTACATGACCGATTTATTGCAAACTTGGTACACACTTTCTACATATAAAATACCTCCCCCCAACGGTTAGTTTGAGTTTTTTTTCTACAGTGAGGGGGTTTTTCACCCCCAAAATGGCGGGTTTTTTCGTGAAAAATAGCACTTTTCACTTTACATGACCACCAAAAATTTAGAAATGAAAAGAAATTATCATAGACCGTTGGGGGGAGGATTTGATGATACTTTGACTAAATTTCAATGGTACTTGATTTCAGATAATTTATAGCTGAGATACAGTGAACACCGCAAATCGTGTTTTTCCAATGGCGTTCTTGAAAAAGCTTTGTCACCGGCTTGTTTGTGGATATTTTCGCGTACAATTTTTACGGAATGTTCTTGAAATGACACTTAACAATGTACAAAAGGTTTCAATAAATTTACCCTACCCATATAGATGAAAAAAAATCGCAAGGTGTTTTTTTTCACGCTGAAACCTACCCTTCCCTTAAACGCGTTTAGTTAAAACTGTTTTCAAAACGGTATACACGATTTCTTGGCATCTAATGAACAGATTGCCTTGGGATTTGGTACTCTTATTCAGTGTGATAGTAGTTTAGTCTCGACCGACGTTTGTCTTCTTAACGGGCTACATCTACCAAGGCAGGTCGAAAAATTGCATTTTCCGCAAATATTTTACTTGATAGTACCACCTTTTAGCGATATTTCTTGAAAATTGTATGGAAATATTCCTAAAATTGAATGAGCTACAGCTTCCAACAGTCGGCTGGGCGTGGGGTAGCAGCACCATCGTTCAATATTTAAACGCATTTTTCTCGAAACATCGTTTTCACAGTCGGTGGACATGATATCTTGAGAACCACTTAATAGTTTTTTTTCCAAATTTACAGGAGATACGATGAGAAACATTTAAGTTCGGTGACAAACTCATTTTTTAAATTCGATCTTTTTTCTAAAGTCACGTAAAAATGACTTTTTTCATAGATTTTACATGCTCGAGTTTCACTTCGTCGTCACGTTGTTTAAAAAAATGATTTAAAAAGTCGACTATCGTCAACGACACGTATTTATTGTTAATTGGAATAACCCGTTTGATTTTTAGATTTCAGATGGACCGTTTAAGTTGGGTAGTCCACCGACCAACTACGCGAAAAAATGTTATCCTTTGTGTTGAATAAATGCATTTCTTTTTCACCAAACGTTTTACAGAAAAAATTCAGAATTCGGCCATATTTTTCTGGCCTCTAAGTAGATGTAGCCCCTTAACATTTTTTCATTACTTATTAACAATATCGATTTCATTTTTTCTTGAACAATCGACCGAAAACATTCAAATTTTTTTTGACCTGATTCAAACACGATAAAAAAGGTCGTTCAAGTCTTAGCCAATATTATCTCTTTCAAGAAACAAACTCGTTTGTCTGTTTCAGATCAATTGGGTAGCCAAAATCAAGTATACCGTTGAGCCTCTCACGTTCGAACGTCCTTCACGAGATGGGTTAGAACTTCTTCAATTATTAATATTTTTCACGAAATTTGATACGCAACTTTGTCAATGTACATACAAATAAATGTCCAAACGAATTTTTAATCATCATATTCCTACAGCCTTAATTTTTTTTAAATAACCCTGATGTTTGGATCGTCACAGTAGCCTAACCCCTCGAAGCGTTTGGATGAAAACTGGCTAATTCGCCGGGTATGCCAAAATCACCAGTGAATTACCTGAGTCACGTATAAAAACGATGTATTCTTCAAAACCTTTCCTCCGTCAAATACCTACATGACCTTTCAAGACTCACTTAAATGTAAATGATCGAAAATGATCGATTCCACAAATTATTTATATGTTCCCTCGTGATAATTCACTGTTGACTTTCTATTGCAGAAAAAGACCAACCTTAACGCGCAAAAAGCTGTATTCTCATTATAATCATCCGTTTATTCGATGCGAAACGTTAAAAAAAAATCGTGTTTATCGCTAGATCACTTCTTCTGTTTTTTCTTCTCCGCCTCGACCTCCTTCTCTTTCTCGATTTCCGTAACGTATTCACCTATCGTGTCCGTGTCTAACATCTGGAAAATAAACGCGTTTTCTCAAATCATCACTCGTGAAACGTAAAATTTTCCAATGAGAATCAAGGTTCAAAACTTTTTTCGTATTGTATCTCGATAGATGAGCGAGGAATAGCGAAGAAAGATGGTTTACCTGCAATGGCTGACCGCGACGCATGACAGCTATCTCTAAGTTTTTCTGGCCCGATTGCACCACCTCGAGTAGAGCTCTTATAGCCAATTTTATGGAGCCTCGCTCCGTCGCTACTTCCTCCGATGTGTAGTACTTTTCTAAAAACTCCCGAACCGTTTTTGCGCTGCGACCCGTTGCGTTTGCCTTTAACAAAAATATTTCATATATTTCTCATCGGAGATTACAGGATTTATCTATGGAAAGACGGTTACCTTCCACTCGTAGTAGATGCCCGAGGGCTCTGTCTGATAAAGATGAGGAACCCCGTCGTAGTCGAAGCCGGCCAAGAGGCAAGATATCCCAAAGGGTCTTCTGCCGTTGCTCTGAGTGTACTTTTGCTTCAGTCCTGAGAACAAACATTACACGGACGATGGAGACTAGTTTTTCCACAGATCGATTCAAAGTATATTGAAGCTTACCTGCTATGTAACGTGTTATGTACTCCAATGTAACGGGATCTTCGACTGTCAACTTATGGCTTTGGCACTCTATCTGGGCTCGATTGATCAGAACCCTGGCGTCAGCGGTCAATCCTTAAATAATCGTGTGTCAATGTGAGTAAGAAAGCGATCGCATCAGTGAGTTTATTCCCATGCACTATTCATCTTTACACAATTGTTGCTTTGCGCATTTTCGCTGGAACTACATAAATCTATCCAGGGATCATGAATAATTACATTGTGTAATCTATTCGAATTGCAGTGCTTATCGCGTTTGGCAGACTTCTATGTATCTTTTTGCAACATCGTCTACTTAGGCGGACACGTCTGGCATCCATTTTGAGTATAGTGATACAGCGACGAATGGGAAGTGTACGAAACGTAGCATGAGAAATACCTGCGAATGCCATCACTACATGGTCGTCCAGCAGACAGATTTTTCGCACCGTGCGCTCCTCTTGGAGCTTTGCGACAGATTTCTTCTCAACGCCAAGTACGACAACGTCGTTGCCTCGTACCCCAACCTGACGGAATAAAAACGGACGATATGATTTCCGTAACGCAGCTATGAAGTAGGCTGAAGTTTTTGAAGTCTTCGCAGAGTCATATTTGATGAAGTGAAACGGCGTTATTGTTTGGATGGAAATTAATTGTAGGTTAGGAAATGATCGTTAACGAAGACGTACCGCCGTCGATCCTTTGCGAACTGCTTCCTGGGCATATTCGACCTGGAGCAAATGTCCGTCCGGTGAAAATACGGTAATCGCACGATCGTAACGGGCTGCCATTGTAAATGTTCAATAATGAGAATGAAACGAAGACGCTGTACCGGAGTAAAGTAGCTAAATGACTTGACCGTTTCCCGGCGCGACGGCGATAACTTCAGACTAAACTAGGCCCAGCGGCCATGCTGACAACGACGTTGCAAATCATTGTTTTTCGCAATGTTGGTCGACCTGCGAAAACATGACGAACGTCACGACCATGGAGGCTAGAGTGGGAGGAGGCCGATCTGTGCATTTCAAAGTGGCTACAAAAATGTGGTCAGACCGGGATGGCGCCACTATCTCTAAAACCTCGAGCAGGAAGCTGAGTATCGATGTCGTGTAAGAGAGATGGAAGAGGATCGAATACGCATCCCAGCAAGCAGTGCAGCGAGATCGCGCGCAAAAGTTACCCCCTCTCTGGTCTCTTACGCGCCCATCACACAATCATAGTAGCGCGTGTCCGTGAGCAAGCGACGCTCGGACATCTTCGGAAAGAGCCGAGCGCGCCGAAGTTTCCCGACCGCTCCTTCGGCAGCTACACCAATGCATGGACGCCGAGCTCGTTCATGTGCGGCCAAGCCGAAACGAAGGCTTCAAGGGAAAAAGCAATGTGAGCACGACTCGCGCGTGACGTCACCCGACGGAACGCGCGAGGCTTTTAGATGATTTCGATGCTTATTTAGCTCTTGATTCTCTGCGTTATCAATGTATACAAAAAAATGTATCGGGCACCCTGATCGCTTATTTTTTTAGTGTATACGTTAATTTAAATATAATTATGAATCCAAATTACAACTTATTTATCTTCTAAAAAATTGTTTACGCTTTACTCACACCCGTCCTTATGCCAAATAAATTATAATTGATAAAAGTAAGCGGAAATATATTTACATTCGTATTATTATATTAATTCTCATAGTTTCATCAAGCGATAAAGCATTATCCCCGAAAGCAAGCCAATCGACCATCCGGCCGCGGATCGTCAGTACCAGAAAGTGCATATTCTACAAGCGATGGGATGGTCCCGTTGGTAGCGTTCCTGGCTTCGGTCCGCAGGGGCGCAGAATCGTTCCCCGCGCTCAGTGCTTTTTTTCTTTATTATTATTACTATTAATTCTTGTTTGATTAGTTATTTTTATTAAGTTATCATTATTATTTTTATTAGTTATCTTTTAGTGCCGAAAAATATATCGCACACTCCGACCGCTTATTTTATTAGTTTGTACATTAATTTGAATGTAATAATAAATCTAGATTACAACTTATGTATCTTCTAAAAAATTGTTTGCGCTTTACTCACACCCGTTTCTATGCCAAATAAATTGTAATTCATAAAAGTAAGCGGAAATATATTTATAGTCGTATTATTATATTCATTCTCGTGAGTTACGATTCGCGGCCGGATGGATGTGGCTTGTTTTTGGGGATAATGCTTTATCGCTTGATGATAGTATATGAGAATGAATATAATAATGCGAATATAAATATATTTTCGCTTACTTTCTATGAAATACAATTTATTTCGCATAGGGACGGGTGAGTAAAGCGCAAACAATTTTTTAGACGATAAATAAGTTGTAATTTAGATTTATTATTACATTAAAATTAATGTACAAACTAATCAAATAAGCGGTCGGAGTGCGCGATAAATTTTTCGATACTAAAAGATAACTAATTAAAATAATAATGATCACTAATTAAAATAACTAATCAAATAAGAATTAATGGTAATCAGAATTTTAAAAAAAGCACTGAGCGCGGGGAACGATCCCGCGCCCCTGCGGACCGAAGCCAGGAACGCTACCAACGGGACCATCTCATCGCTTGTAGAATATGCACTTTCTGGTACTCACGATTCGCGGCCAGATGAATGATTCGCTTGTTTTTGGGGATAATGCTTTATCGCTTGATGAAAGTATGAGAATTAATATAATAATACGAATATAAATATATTTCCGCTTACTTTTATGAATTATAATTTATTTGGCATAAGGATGGGTGTGAGTAGAGTGTAAACAATTTCTTAGAAGACAAATAAGTTGTAATGTGGATTTATTGTTATATTTAAATTAACGTATAAACTAAAAAAATAAGCGATCACGGTGCCCGATACATTTTTTTGTATACATTGATAACGCAGAGAATCAAGAGCTAAATAAGCATTGAAATCATCTAAAAGCCTCGCGCGTTCCGTCGAGTGACGTCACGCGCGAGTCGTGCTCAGATTGCTTTTTCCCTCGAAGCCTTCGTTTCGGCTTGGCCGCACATGAACGTGCTCAGCGTCCATGTGTTTCCCGACCGCGTGAGTTTCCCGACCGCGCCTTCGGCAGCTACGTCGCCGAAGGCGCGGTCGGGAAACTTCGGCGCGCTCGGCTCTTTCCGAAGATGTCCGAGCGTCGCTCGCTCACGGACACGCGCTACTATGATTGCGTCATGGAGCTTAGATACCAGGAGGTTCAGCGAGGCCTTTCAACTCGTCCCCAAAACGAGAACAAGAAATGATGGCGCTGGGGTGCTCCGGCACCTATATGTATATAGATATACGCTAAACATGGGTGCGATCTAAGACAGATCACAGATGATGTACCTAACCCTCATTGGTGTTAAGGGATAACACCACTCTAGGATTTTGGAAAGATGTTTTCTTTCCTAAAAATACTTTGGTGTCATAAAAACAATATGCAATTGGTCTTGTAGCAATTTTTTTTATTTAAAGGTTCAATTATCGATTTGGCCGCAGCGCCTTGGAGCGCGCGCTGAGTTGCTCGTACAGCTTTAAACGCGTTTTTCCTGAAACCACTTTTTTCGATCTCAGAAGACGGATTACTCGACCACCTTTGCATGCATCGATTTGAAATTTTGATAGCAGCTTCACAATTATATTCTTTATGGGAGTACGTAGCCGTTTTTTGATTAAATGTAAACTTTTTTTTATAAACAATTTACTGCTGTTTTGGCGAAAAATCGATTTATTTCCTTCAAAGTGCACTATTTTTGCAAAATTTGAAAGCAAATTTCTAGGTAGTCTCATAGCTAATAATATATAAATTATCATTTTTTTGGTATTTGTTTAAAATCTTATATTTTACGAGAAAACCGTTCTGCCGTGAAGCTATATGTAAAAAAAACATGTTTTTCTAGATGGGCTGTATCGCCGCCATTTTGAGTTTGAGTTTGAGATATTTTCTCGCTTTTGCGTTTTTTTACCAAACCGTCATGAGGAAATTATGAATCGGCGGATATTTCGACGTTTGCTGTCACGATCGGGCTGTCGTGAGGTTAGAAACTCATCTGATCACTTTCACCTCGTTGACCAATATATTACTATATATGTAGGTGCCACTGCACCCCAGCGCCATCACTTCGGGACATTTTCGGGGACGCTTTTTTCAGCGCCTTTGCATTGCCGCTGAACCTCCTGGTATCTAGGCTCCATGGATTGCGTGATGGGCGCGTAAGAGGCTAGAGAGGGGGGGTAACGTTTGCGCGCGATCTGGCTATATATCATTTTGCATCTCTCTCGCACGCAGCCTACTTCTCAGGGAGGCTAGAGTGGAAGGAGTCCGATCTCTTGTGGAGAGACTTGAAAAACGTGGCTACAAAAATGTGGTCATACCGGGATGGCGCCACTATTGCTAAGACGTCGAGAAGTGAGCCGCGTGTGACAGAGACGGAACAAGTAAATAATGAGAAGTGAACTGTGCATAAGGCAGCATGATACTTGAGAAGTAGGCTGCGTGCGAGAGAGATGCAAAATGATATATAGCCAGATCGTGCGCAAAAGTTACCCCCTCTCTAGGCTCTTGCGCGCCCATCACACAATCATAGTAGCGCGTGTTCGTGAGCGAGCGACGCTCGGACATCTTCGGAAAGAGCCGAGCGCGCCGAAGTTTCCCGACCGCGCCTTCGGCAGCTACACCAACACATGGACGCCGAGCTCGTTCATGTGCGGCCAAGCCGAAACGAAGGCTTCGAGGGAAAAAGCAATCTGAGCACGACTCGCGCGTGACGTCACTCGACGGAACGCGCGAGGCTTTTAGACGATTTCAATGCTTATTTAGCTCTTGATTCTCTCCGTTATCAATGTATACAAAAAAATGTATCGGGCACCCTGATCGCTTTTTTTTTAGTTTATACGTTAATTTAAATATAACAATAAATCCAAATTACAACTTATTTGCCTTCTAAAAAATTGTTTACACTCTACTCACACCCATCCTTATGCCAAATAAATTATAATTCATAAAAGTAAGCGGAAATATATTTATATTCGTATTATTATATTAATTCTCATACTTTCATCAAGCGATAAAGCATTATCCCCAAAAACAAGCGAATCATTTATCTGGCCGCGAATCGTCAGTACCAGAAAGTGCATATTCTATAAGCGATGACATGGTCCCGTTGGTAGCGTTCCTGGCTTCGGTCCGCAGGGGCGCGGGATCGTTCCCCGCGCTCAGTGCTTTTTTTTAAATTCTGATTACCATTAATTCTTATTTGATTAGTTATTTTTATTAGTAATCATTATTATTTTAATTAGTTATCTTTTAGTGTCGAAAAATTTATCGCGCACTCCGACCGCTTATTTGATTAGTTTGTGCGTTAATTTTAATTTAATAATAAATCTAAATTACAACTTATTTATCGTCTAAAGAATTGTTTGCGCTTCACTCACACCCGTCCCTATGCGAAATAAATTGTAATTCATAAAAACTAAGCGAAAATATATTTATATTCGCATTATTATATTCATTCTCATATACTATCATCAAGCGATAAAGCATTATCCCCAAAAACAAGCCACATCCATCCGGCCGCGAATCGTAACTTACGAGAATGAATATAATAATACGACTATAAATATATTTCCGCGCTAGCAATTTTGGCAACTGCAAAGTCAACCGAAATAATCAACGGTGGAATTTGGACAGCTTTACAACTATAAAGTCGACCGTAAAAAAAATCCTAATGGTTGATTCAACGGTTGTTTAACCGCGGCCATTTTGTTTTCGCTGGATGGTTGTCTCACTCCGTCGCACAATCTGCTGGGGATATTCCCCCCCCCCCCCAGTGTTTGATGACTCAATTCTTCGCAAATCATCAATTTAATTATCAAGACAGTATAATTTGATTAATCATTAAATATATTGCGTCGAGTCAACCATCCAATCAACCGCCGAGTTAACCATCGAGTCAACCATCCACAGAAAACGCAGGATGGTCGACTTTCAAAGATGAACAGTTGAGAAGCTGTCCAAATTCAACCGTTGAACTTTTACGTTGACTCAACTGTCTTGTACAACCGGTTGACCAAAATGACAGGGCGCTTACTTTTATGAATTACAATTTATTTGGCATAAAGACGGGTGTGAGTAAAGCGCAAACAATTTTTTAAAAGATACATAAGTAGTAATGTAGATTTATTATTACATTCAAATTAACGTACAAACTAATCAAATAAGCGGTCGGAGTGTGCGATAAATTTTTCGGCACTAAAAGATAACTAATAAAAATAATAATGATAACTTAATAAAAATAACTAATCAAACAAGAATTAATAGTGATAATAATTTTAAAAAAAAAGCAATGAGCGCGAGGAACGATCCTACGCTTCTGCGGACCGAAGCCAGGAACGCTACCAACGGGACCATCCCATCGCTTGTAGAATATACACTTTCTGGTACTGACGATTCGCGGCCGGATGGTTGATTGGCTTGCTTTTGGGGATAATGCTTTATCGTTTGATGAAACTATGAGAATTAATATAATAATACGAATATAAATATATTTCCGCTTACTTTTATTAATTATAATTTATTTGGCATAAGGACGGGTGTGAGTAAAGCGTAAACAATTTTTTAGAAGATAAATAAGTTGTAATTTGGATTCATAATTATATTTAAATTAACGTATAAAGTAAAAAAATAAGCAATCAGGGTGCGCGATACATTTTTTTGTATACATTGATAACGCAGAGAATCAAGAGCTAAATAAGCATCGAAATCATCTAAAAGCCTCGCGCGTTCCGTCGGGTGACGTCACGCGCGAGTCGTGCTCACATTGCTTTTTCCCTTGAAGCCTTCGTTTCGGCTTGGCCGCACATGAACGAGCTCGGCGTCCATGTTTTGGTGTAGCTGCCGAAGGAGCAGTCGGGAAACTTCGGCGCGCTCGGCTCTTTCCGAAGATGTCCGAGCGTCGCTCGCTCACGGACACGCGCTACTATGATTGTGTGATGGGCACGTAAGAGACCAGAGAGGAGGTAACTTTTGCGCGCGATCTCGCTGCACTGCTTGCTGGGATGCGTATTCGATCCTCTTCCATCTCTCTTACACGACATCGATACTCAGCTTCGTGCTCGAGGTTTTAGAGATAGTGGCGCCATCCCGGTCTGACCACATTTTTGTAGCCACTTTGAAATGCACAGATCGGCCTCCTCCCACTCTAGCCTCCATGCTACTTCTCAAGTATCATGCTGCCTTATGCACAGTTCACTTCTCACTATTTACTTGTTCCGTCTCTGTCAGACGCAGCTCACTTCTCGACGTCTTAGCAATAGTGGCGCCATCCCAGTATGACCACATTTTTGTAGCCACTTTTTTCAATTCTCTCCATAAGAGATCGGACTCCTCCCACTCTAGCCTCCCTGGACCGTGCGCTGGACCTCCTGGTGCCAACCAAGCAAACGCGACACTACTGACATCTTACCATCCGTATCAAAGTTTGCCCTCTCTGAAACTTTTAGTCATGGAGCCTAGATACCAGGATGTTCAGCGGCAATGCAAAGGCGCTGAAAAAAGCGTCCCCGAAAATGTCCCGAAGTGATGGCGCTGGGGTGCAGTGGCACCTACATATATAGTAATATATTGGTCAACGAGGTGAAAGTGATCGGATGAGTTTCTAACCTCACGACAGACTGATCGTGACATCAAACGTCGAAATATCCGCCGATTCACAATTTCCTTATGGCGGTTCGGAAAAAAACGCAAAAGCGAGAAAAGATCTCAAACTCAAACTCAAAATGGCGGCGATACAGCCCATCTAGAAAACCGTGTTTTTTTACATATAGCTTCACGGGAGAACGGTTTTCTCGTAAAATATAAGACCTGAAACAAAAACCAAAAAAATGATAATTTATATATTATTAGCTATGACTACCTAGAAATTTGCTTTCAAATTTTGCAGAAATAGCGCACTTTGTAGTGCGCTATTAATAATATCGATTTTAAGAAAATAAATCGATTTTTTGCCAAAAAAGCAGTAAATTGTTTATAAAAAGAAGTTTACATTTAATCAAAAAACGGCTATGTACTCCCATAAAGAATATAATTGTGAAACTGCTAGCAAAATTTCAAATCGATGCATGCAAAGGTGGTCGAGTAATCCGTCTTCCGAGATCGAATAAAGTGGTTTCGAGAAAAACGCGTTTAAAGTTGTACGAGCAACTCAGCGCGCTCCAAGGCGCTGCGGCCAAATCGATAATTGAACCTTTAAATAAAAAAAATTGCTACATGACCAATTGCATATTTTTTTTATGACACCAAAGTATTTTTAGGAAAGAAAGCGTCTTTCCAAAATCCTAGAGTGGTGTTATCCCTTAACACTAATGAGGGTTAGGTACAACATCTGTGATCTGTCTTAGATCGCACCCATGTTTAGCGTATATCTATATACATATGGGTGCCGGAGCACCCCAGCGCCATCATTTCTTGTTCTCGTTTTGGGGACGAGTTGAAAGGCCTCGCTGAACCTCCTGGTATCTAGGCTCCATGCTTTTAGTTTCGAACTGCGCCCGTGAGTCGTGTTTTTCTTCACACAAGACTCTAACCTCGTTGGTTGAACTCCTTACGCCCTCTAGGCGGTCGGCACTACAGGAACCGGCATTACCAACAATTTTCCTCCTAACTGCTGAGTAGTGCCATCTGTCGCAAGGAATTCCTTTCCCCAGCGGGGCGTTCTCGCTCGATTGCGTCATAAGAGAAACCTCAATTTTCCTCGGGTGTTGTGCGCGCCACCACCATTTTGACACTCGCGTAGTAACACCAAAAAAAGTAGAACCTCCGTCGGCTTTCCACTTGCGAAGCTTCGGAAATTTTCCCGCAGCACAATTCGCGATTACGCGCCTCGTCTAAGCGTGAAATTTGTGCTCGTACGAAAGGCCGAGTGCATCGCCGAGTGCGCCGCTGCAACGGCGATTTAATCGTCGCGGGGAACTATTTGAAAATGGCGTTGGCACGCTGCTGACGGAGGGGAGATTCGGCGTATCGTGTGGTGTGCGTGTGTCAGCGCGTCGTGCCGCGATCCTCCGGCGAACCTGTTTTGTGTGTTCGTAGCGCTCTCCGGTAGAATTGGAACGCGCGAGTGGTGTTTATGCCTCTAGTGCAAAGTGCCCTGCCCCGCTCGTAACGCTGTATTGTTGCATTTCTTTTTTTCGGGTTTTTTTTTTGAATAAATAGCACGAGGCCGAGTGATAGAAAGTAAACGGTGTAATATTTTGACGAAACGAGGACCTGTGTGTTTCGAAAAACTTCCCATTCGCACGCCTTTTTCTGTCAAAAAACAAAAAGATTCCCTGCCATCGGTGAGGAAGATTTTTTCAAAGCTGCAGTGCCACGAAATCCCAAAGGTGAGTGAGTCTCTTAACGCAGTTTCCCATTCCGTCCCTTTTTTGCTCCGAGTTTGTCACCTCGCGTGTTTTACGCACACACACGCGCGCAACCACTGCGAGTCAGTAGCGCGCGTGTCGTGGCCGCTCGTAACGGTAAGTTCGATTGCGCTACAAGGAAGTGAAAACGAAAAAAAAAAAAAAAAATACCCAAACTCGCGAGACAACGCCGCAAAATCTTCGATTCGCGTCTGACGAGCGCACGCGTCAAAAAACTCCCATGCAGCATCTTCTCTCGTGTAAATAAGCCGTTGGTCACGAAGAGAAACTCGGCAAAACAAAAGCCCGAGGAAAACCTTCCTACACGCTTCGTGACGTTTCCTATCGCCTATTGTGCGACACGAGCCAACCGATCTCTCCAGATCCGAGTAAAAAAATATTTTACGAAACATCCGGATAGAGGTCGTACATGGTGTCCCGTTGCGCGTGATAAAAAAACTGACATTCCGTAAGTACGTGCGGACGCCAGGATAGGAGATCGCGGCAGAAAAACGTTGAGTTTTCATTCACGGGATCGTCGGAAACCTGTTTTCACGATATCGCGTACGAGCAAACTGACATATTTTTCTTTTTTCGCTTCGTTTGAGCTAATCGCACGTTTACGGGAGAGACCGTGATCCCAATAAGAAACGCGTCCCGTTATCGACGAAATTCAATACACACGCACCACACGTATGTATGTGTATATATATACATATGTATATATATGTTACACGTACACGGAGCTGCGCCATACGGCATAGATTCGAACACGTTGTTTGGGCTTGGCAATCTTCACGGTGCATTTTTCACCGATGCGTCGTGTTTTCTTTCGCTTCTATCTACATTTGCCTGTTGCACACGTGCACTCGTATTTTGTTTTCACCATTCCGTATATGCACCCTGACAGTCCACGCGCGCGCACGTATACACACACGCCATATATATATATATATATATATATATATATATATATATATATATATATATATACACATACGGGAATAAAGTCGGCCGTTCTTGGAGCAACTCGTGTGTTTGTATATTTATACGCGACTCGTGTTACTGCGAGTATTGCAAGCGTGGTTTACATGTAAGCGATTTATAATTGAGATCTCGCGTTTAAACGTTTATATTGATAATTCGTAAATGTATTTACACGCGTCGTGAATACGTCCGCGTCAATATATATGTATATATGGAGGGAAGATAAAAAGAAAAGGCACGGTCAAACGTACATCGGGGAGGGTAAATCAGTCGAAACGATTATCCTCCGCTAACTCTCTCGTAGCCACGAAGTATCAAATGACAAGAGAGCCTCGTTTGGATCCAATTGAAATGGCGAGCCTAATTAGGGAAAGCTCGGCGCAAGATTCGCGGTCGGGATATATAGATAGGGGACGGAGTATTGCGCATCCATTTATGCATGGTGTAATGCTGGATATTAAAGTATCTAACAAGGTCGCGAGGTCGAACTCTCCGATTTCGACGAAATTTGGCATGTTTGTAGAGCGGGTAAAAATAGGCGACGCGTATTTTTTTATATCCTCGGAACCTGATTTTTAAGGGGTGAAACGCACCCTCGAAAATAGGGGTGTTTTTTGTTTGTTTTTCGTCGATAACGTTGCAACGGTACGAGATATGAAAAAAATTCAAATTGCAACAACGCTTGTTTTTCCGTGTACTATACATTGGAGATGAGAACGATGTAGATAACAAATTTCAAAGGAGAAAACGAAAAATATCCCTATTTTGGAGGGTGCGTTTTAACCCAAAAAATCGGGAACGGCAGATATAAAAAAAAAATTTATCGAATTTATCAAATTAATATTTTATCAAAATTTTATCAAATTCATCAAATTGATATTTTATCAAAATTTTATCAAATTTATCAAATTAATATTTTATCAAAATTTCATCAAATTTACCAAATTAATATTTTATCAAAATTTTATCAAATTTACCAAATGAATATTTTATCAAAATTTTATCAAATTTATTAAATTAATATTTCATCAAATTTATCAAATTAATATTTTATCAAACTTTCAAAAAATCAGAGAGTTCGACCTCGCGACATTTTAAGTATCTGGGGGTTCGAGGAGGCTTCGCAAAATGTTAAAAAACGTTTTCTGAATGATCTCGAGGGTTTGCGGATAGTTGGAAGTTTTGGAAATATGGATTTTTCATTTTTGAGGGCTTGTTGAAGGGGCCAATATTTCAAAAATATTCCATGGAAGTTTCAAGGCGATACGCTGGAAATTGAGGGAGTCAGTTATGGGCAAACTTTGGAGGCGTTTTGTCTCAAAATGACTTTTTCAAAACCGGTGACCAGGATGTCCCAAAAATCACTGCACCGATCAACTTTGAATTTTATAAGCTTCCTTTACATATCAGCAAGCTGTGCTTGAACGTAGGATTTTCTTTTTTTTTCCGATGCATCGTTTTTTTTTAGTAACTTTAGTAGTAGCAATTTCGTGCAAAAACTAAATGCGTTTGATTTTTTTATTTCGGATCATTTGTACACATCGTTGTAATGACGTTTAAGTTTGCATCGTTGGAATGCAACGATATCTTTATATTTTTCATTTTTTATTTCTTTATTTTGATCGTTATCCAGAGATTTTTTTTTGCAAATTGCGGTCGTAAATTTTTAATAAGAATACGTAGAAAGAATTGAGCGATTATTATATTATAAATAGCCCGAAAAAAATCGAGTAATGAAAGATAATTATTTTTCGTTCCAACGATGCCAACTTGAACGTCATCCATCGTATCTACCAGATCCATAAATATTTTTCGATACAAAAATAGTAAAAGATGCTTAACCCTACGTTGGGTTAAGGTGCATATAATAGGTGTAACTTCGTCAATTTTTAGAACTTCAGGGTTCGGTTGGTCTCAAAATATTCTTGAAAGTTCACACCATAGCTATAAAAAACGATTTTTTGTAGTTTCCAGACGAATACCCCCGTAAGAAATGTTTAAAAGGTATCCCTGATTTTTTTTCAATGAAAAACGACCCAACGTTTGTTGATGGCAGGTGGATGAAGTACTATCCGGGTCAAACTGAACCAGTGTGTCAAAATCACGGCCAAATATAAGTGTGTCAACGAAAAGTTAAAATCGTTCTGTTTAATGAAAAGAAAAAAAATTGAAAACCTGCGAACGTTCTCCCAGAAAAAAATCACGAAAATTCCTCATTTTTCCAGCCACGAGCTAGGTGCAACCCGTTAAAATGTTTTCGTTCATTTTGCCTCGTACACAATACATTTTGACGTTTTTACTTGAGTTTTCGCGTGGTGTTGAAGTTTGCATCGTTGGACCGCAACGAAAGTCTATCTTTATTTTTTCACTTCTTTACTTTTATTACCATACAAGCTCTTCTTTTACAGTTTTAGGTTATGAAATCTCAACCCTAGAATGACACACTGGAGTACATTCGAGCCCCACCAATTTTGTAAAAGTACTCGATTTTACCAATTTAAAATTTTCTTTTCCCTTCGGATCAAACTTTGACACACTTTTCGAAAAACGAACACAGACGAAGAAAATCATGTGCTTCCAAAGATTTTATTCACTATCTATAACCCCGAAAATCGGGTCGGCCGCGTGGTGTACATTTGTGCCCCAGTGTGCATTTAGGAGGAAAAATAAAAATAAGTGTACCATTGTAGGGTTAATAAGGATCTTTAAAAATATTTTACTCGTATCTGTTGCCTAAATGTGTAAAAAAGATAGGGCACTACGAAAAAAGATCGTTGCATTCCAAAGATGCAAACTTCAATACCGTGTTTTCGACATGTTGAGTATGGAGACAATAGACTTCTGTGGCTCCTCGAAATCAGATGTCTTCTCTCTCTCTCTCTCTCTCTCTCTCTCTCTCTCTCTCTCTCTCTCTCTCACACACACACACACACACCTTGTTCCACAGAGAAGCTTTAGAAAACGTCTCCGAACAAACGGAATATAAGTCGAATTGATTGGACAATAATAATATGTATGTATATATTGATGTGTCTTTGTACTTTGTGTGTCAGGTACATGTTTGTAATTTTTTTCATTTATATATGTGGCAGATGATTCGATACTTGGCACACATATTCGATGTGTGGGATGAATGATTGATTTATACGATGCATGCAAACGTGTGAAAAGTTCGGACACATTGCTTTTTTACTACAGGACATATCGAGCGAGTGACGCGTCGAACCTTCCCCCTCGTATATGTCGCTGCTCAGATACGACACAATGAATCTTTCGCTGAGCGCCGTAATTTCTTCCTCTCTCTTTCCTCTCTCTCTCTCTCTCTCTCTCTCTCTCTCTCTCTCTCTCTCTCTCTCTCTCTCTCTCTCTCTCTCTCTCACATCCTCTCTCTCTTTTTCTCATCCTCTTGCACTTCGGTCCCAATTGCAATTGTGGACGAGCGAAGGGTGGCTCAAGAAGATTCATTTAGCCTCGTCACAATGGCGATAACCGTGGTCTTTTTTCACGAATATTCTGGAAAGACCACGAACGAGAAATACTTTTTTTTTACGCGAAATACTACGATGTTCGTGGTATCGAATTTTTCGGAGCGAATATTCTCAAATTCTTCACGTATTACTGACTAAGGAGAAATTCAATTTTAGTAAATGGTTCGCGTTTAGACAAATTCATTTCTCTTTCTCAAAACTTATAGTATTTCGAGGGTCTGGGGCGGAGATTTTGCAATCGAGAAAAATATGACATTTAAGGGGTTAGGCTACTGTGACGACCCGAAAATTAGAGTAATCAAACGAAATTGATTTCGAAGAAATTAGTAAGATGTTTGGAAAGTTGTTCGGATATTTGTTTGTGTCTACAATAACGAAGTTGTGTATAGAAAGTTCATACAGAAAGATTAATAATTAAAGTTGGGTTAGGGGGGTGGAGGGGCGGGAGAGAATGCGAGGAGCTAGAGCAATGAACCAAAGACACGCTAAGAGGGGAGCCGGTGGTGGTGATATGCGAATACCTGATAGCAAGGCTGAAAAGGGCGAGCACCGAGGGGGCCCGAAGGAAGGAGTAATAAAAACAAAGGAAAAGAGACGCGGGACTGATTGTTTGGCGGCGCTTGTTAAGAAAAATTTGTTTAGCGGTAAGGTGGAGAGAAGGTGGGTTTTTGTAAAAAGCGATAGCTGTACATATGGAACAAACGAAACTACTAGTATGAATAATTGAGGATGTTATAAACAATCGCGTCAAGGACCTTTGAACGGGCTCAACGATGTACTTGATTTTAGTCAGTCGGTTGAGCTGAAACAAAAAACGGATTTTTTTGCAACGCCTGCCCCGAAAGTGCAATTTTCGATTGGTGTTTAGCGTGCGGAAAGTGGCTTATTTCTCAACGATGCTTACTTTCCCGCACTTGTGCGGGAACGTGAGACTTTTCCGCACTAACAAGGAACATCCCTTAGGTGACACCCTTCGATTTTGTTGAAATTTGGATACGTTATAGAGCACCCAAAAGTAAGCGATACGTATTTTTTTTTATCGGCGGAAAAAGGGTTTTATGGGGTGAAACCACCCCTCGAAGAAAGGCATCTCCAGGGGTGAAACCACCCCTCGAAAAAAAGCATCTCTAGGGGTAATATAGTAGTTTCACACACAAGGATATTCCACCGTTCCACCGATATTAATTAAACAAAAACGAAAATTCTTCTAATCCGAAGCAATGAAAAATCCACTATAGTGACATTGCAACAACAAAAAAATTGAGGGGTGAACCATCCCTATATTAACGGGTGGTTTCACCCCTCAAAACCGTTTTTCCGCCGATAAAAAAAATACGTATCGCTTACTTTTCGGTGCTTTATAACATATCCAAATTTTAACAAAATCGAAGGGTGTCACCTGAGGGATGTTTCTTGTAAGTGCGGAAAAAATATATTCATAGCTCACTTTTCACCGTATTGATTCACGAAAAAACGGTTTTTTTTTCACGGTTGATAGTTTTACGATTTTGGACCGATTGATCAAACTTGAATGTTGCGAAATTCATGTGATATGAAACGTCAACTTATCACAGTCGTATTTGAATATAATTATTATTGGTTTTGTTGAATCTCAAATCACACTTTCGAGACAATCATTGCAAAAAATAATGTATGGGACATGTGCGAAAAAAAAATCGAATTACATCGCGCGTAAGTTCCCGAATTCGCCTCGACTTATGGTGCAAATCACACTTGTACTCGTGTGAAATGTACAATAAGCCTTCGGCTCATCCGGCAACTTCACGCGCCATGGAATTCGTTGTTTCCCGCACTTGTAGCACAAATTACTATTTTTTCTTAAAGACAATAATATTGGCTCAAACTTGACCGAGGGTGTTTTTTGTTATCCTGTTTCAATTATCAAAAAATTAAAATTTGAATTTTATTTCGATTTTTCCAGAAAGAATGAAACCATTATTGTTAATAACTAATGGAAAAAAATGTTAAGAACCAAAACGTCGGTTGAGACCGAATTATTATTACACTGAATGAGTGTACCAAAATTGAAGTCAATCCGTTCGTTACATATCGAGAAATCGTGTACACCGTTTTGAAAAACATCGTTTCGAGAAAAAACACGCGTTTGAAGTTTTACTAGCAGTTCCATCGTAATCACAAGTTTACCTTCAATCTGCGATTCCTGCACCATATGTTGGACCTCCTTCTTCAATTTGAGTTGCCTCAAGCGACGAACGCGAGTTCGACATTTTCACCGCAGCCTAACCCCTTAATAGTTTTTCCAGTCCTCTTCGAAAAAAGCGTTTTTTTCATAAGTAGTATTCGCCAGAAAAAATTGAGCATTCCGAATAAAGATCATAACTCCATTTTCAGTTCAGAAAAATGAAGATAATTAAATCCTGAATACAAAACACGCCTGAATTTTTTTTTCAAACAAAATCAAGTTCCATTCATCCACTTTAAGATGCATCTATAATCATTTTTTCATCAATGGCGCGATGCACTAAAAAGTCTTTCAGGAGTGTTTATTATTCGAAATTTAATTGTCTTCATTCTGCTCTGCTGAAAATGGAATTTCAACTTTTTCGGAATGCTCAATTTTTTTCTGGCAGATACTACTCATCATTTTCTGGCAGATACTACTCATCACAGAAATATCCTACATTTTTGTTTTGTTTAAGAAGAAGACTTAAAAAGTCATCGAAAAACGTATTTTTCTCACTTGCAAAATCTTTGCGCGGGACCCTTAAAAAACACATGGCCACATTAAAATCTTAACCCTATATATATATACACATATATACATATATACATACATACATACATACATACATACATACATATATATATATATATATATATATATATATATATATATATATATATATATATATATATATATATATATATATATATATATATATATATATATATATATGGTTAAGATTTTAATGTGGCCATGTGTTTTTTAAGGGTTTTAAGTTTTTTAAGTTTTAATTTAATATATATACACACACACACACACACACACACACACACACACACACACACATACACGAGGAGATTCTCGCTTCTGAACACTTTTACCTGTACAAATGTCTTCCTGCCCTTACGTTTTACGCTTCGCTGAACACTTTTTCAGTCTCCTTTTTTTGCTCGCTTTTTCACGCTCCACAAACGTATTCTCGTCATGCTTTAGAATTTAGAATTTTTTTTTCTCGTAAAGATGCCGCGTTCACAAGTATTCTTCTGTTATTGCGCGATACTTGGGCTTTGGGGTCGAGTATTCAGGGTTTCTGGCCGTATTTCACGCACTGTCCCGTCGTTGTACCGAAATAATAATTCTACGAGATTCGGTAGAATTGGGTCAGTCGGTGCACGATACGAGATATAATTCTCACGCGTACAATAGTAGGCATACGAAATTATAATGGAGAATGCAGTGGGAATATATATAGATATATAAAGTAATGTTGTGCATGCTTCGCGAGTGGCCTCGTATGTATCATTATGACAATTGCAACTATGAAGTTGATCGTTGCTGCGACCTTCCTATGACGTTGTATCGGGTGCACGCTTGATTGAAAGGGAGACAGAAACGGAAAGGGTGGAGGGGAAGCAGGAAAAACTGAAGCTTCGGCCCAAATTGGCCTTCACATTCTATCGGTGACGAAGGAATTGTATATATGCCGTAATCGCCAAAAATATACAAGTTTTTGAATTTGAACCGCGTGTAAAAATATGCTCTTTCATTATATTGGTGTACTGGATATTTGAAAAAGGCACGAAATGGTTGTAATCCTCTTCGAGATTTTGCGAGCGACAGGAAATCGTCAAGCAATCAATGACAAGAGACAAACAATGTAAAGGAACGACAAATTGTGTGTCCCTTTTTGTCCCGACGGATTTTGTTCGAAATTGTTTTTCTCGCCGACAAAAACAAAATAATGATGAAGAAGGCGCACAAGCATTCACTGAGAAAGAAAAACCAATTGAATCAAAAAAATATATTGGTTGATCCAAATAAATGTGCTGCTGCGGAGTGCCACCGATATATGAGATTGTTTCAATACTATAAAATATTGGAAAATGTGATTGATTCAAATAACATATTATTTTATTTGAAACACTCTTCTGTTCTCTGAATGTCTACATTATCCTTCAAATAAAACTATATTCTATTGAAATCATTCCAAATACAATCCGTAGATATATTGGATGAAATAATTGAGCGGTTGCTACAAACATTTTTTATTTCGTACGAAAATATAATCAATAGAATTAATGATTTCTTTACTACATCGAAACGAATATGCCATGGGACGTAAGTTTTTCAATTTGTTTAAAATCTTAAATAAAAAGTGAGCATTAGAATGATCATCCACGATTATAGTGGAGAGAATATCAGATATCCAATGGAATATCCATGGAGAGAATATCAGATATGCAACTGATTAGAACAGATACTACACTTTGATCTTAGCCACAGGCCAAGAAGCGATACTCTTTAGAGTTTCTCCAGCGTTTAAGTAGATTTTCGGTTCGCGCTACGCTTACGAGAAACGAGCGCACGTGCGGCCTCTAGCGGTTACTCCGAGAACTACGGGATTCCTCACACCTATAATTTCGGTGGCGCTCGACCATGATTTGGTTGAATTTTTCAAACAAATGTGCAAGAAACAGATTTTACTTTGGCATAATTTTTTAACCAATTGAGACATTTGCTTAATATTTTTCAAACAAAATAAAATATTAATATTTCAACGAATAATGTCATTAAAATCAATATCGAATACGGTGAAAACAATAAAATAACATATTTACTCAATAGAAATTTTATTTAAATCAAACGAGCGAAATTCAAATTTTCTTGTGTACTCGAATCAACAATAGTCATGTTACGAATTGAAACGCTTTTTTCGTTCGTTGCAGAAATTGCATTCAAAACTATATAATTTGTTCGCAATAATTTTTTATATAGTTCCAATAATATATTGTTCTCGGCTAACAATATATCTTTTGAATAACAAAAAAAACTTTCAATTTTATCAAGTTATTGAAGTCAATAGCGTTCTGTTTGGACTAATAAATCCGATTATTTACACCAACAATTTTACAATTGAATCAACGAAGTTTCATTCAATAACACCAATTATATTAGATCAATGATTTTTTTTTCTCAGTGTGGGAAGAAGAAAAAACGGTAATTTGATAGATTAATAAAAATGGTAATGTTAGAGTTGTGGCCCTACCCATTATTGTTCCACACGGATACACACATAGTAGAGCGTGAATAATTGTTCCCCGTGACCTTAATTAAGATCACTTGTTCGGGATTTATGATGACCGCGAACGAAAAAAAAAGTCAAACGTTTTTACGCATGTATGTGTGTCTGGTTCATGAATCGAGGTAATTTATGTTTGGACACACCCACGGAAAGATGATGATACAACGTGCATTCGTGTGGCTTCGTAAAAGCGCGATCGGGTTCGTTGATTTATCAATCTATCGATCGTTTGATGAGAACGAGTCCTTTGGACTTGCATTCTTTACTCCTCTGCGCTCACCCACGCACGTGCTTTATTCTCTCCGATATCCGATCTACGCGTCGCAATCTTCCCCTGGGTCCTGCGGCACGAGAGGACGGAGTGATACGTGGAAGTCATGACGAAGAGCCCCGATTGATGGGCAGGATTGAATTAATCAACGTTTATATACGAGAAAAAGTCACATATCCCGTGAAACAAAATGTGACCGGGCATTCTTCAACAATAATCGACGCCTGACAATGCTATCATAAGGAATAAATTATGATGGTAGACGGAAATTATATGCTGATATAATGGAGGATAAAATTACAATAAATGTAATCATATTATCACGGTAAATTATTAATATTTATAGTACAACGCTGACGTTAATTTTATTCATTCTTGTTGCCCTCTATATACCAACAAAAGTAATTTGGGAATGGTTTTATCGAAATTTCGAAGAAAAAAACTACGGAAGTTATTATAAATAACAGTATAACAATACATGTAACGACTTAAACGTTACAGATTTGTTTGTCTCTCCCAACCGGACTGATTCATTTGACGGAGTTCAATCAGACCATCCTGACTTCCAGATGAATCAAAGAATGATCATTCACTTATAACAATCGAAATAAAGCTTCTATAATGGAATACGAGGCTTTTCTGTCTGTGTACGTTTTTCTGTCTCTTTGCCTATCAGGAAATGCGAGCAAGCGTACGTATATACTCATATACTTAGCAAGTAGATAACCAACAAACAATATGTCGTCGAAATACCAAATTGAATACACTCCCGATTTTGCCCCCTTAAGGACTCCAAAAACGCGGAAACGTCATTTTTAATTTCCTCGTTTTTTTCTGCCCATGTAGAGGTTGCCATGAGTTGCCCAATGTTACGATCAGGCTAATATTGGGACCATCGTATAAGCCAAAAAAAGAGAAATAATATTGGCCCATTACTGTTTCGCTCTAAACTGAAAACTGGCACAATATCGGCCCATCCCTAAAGCCTGTCCTGGCCCATCTTTGAAAACTAATAAACAGCCGTGATAGTTAAACTAAATTTGCCAATTTAAAAATTGGGGATACTAAAATACTGACAATTCCATTGGCCCAATATTGTTCCGTTATAAATTGAAAACCGGCACAATATCGGCCCATCGTTTAAAACCAATAAATAGCCGTGATGGTTGAACTATATTTGCCAATTTAAAAACTGGTAATGCTAAAATACAAGCAATTACATTGGCCCATTATTGTCCCGTTATAAATTGAGAACCGGCACAATATCGGCCCATTACTAAAGATTATCCTGGCCCATCTGTTAAAACCAATAAACAGCCGTGATAGTTCATCGAAATTTGCCAATTTTAAAACTGGCAATGCTAAAATACTGGAAATTACATTTAATTAATCTAAGCCCTTTATTGGCTAAGTGGGTCAGACCATACCTGCTTTTATTTTATTTAAGCCTTGGGTTATTCATTATCTGTATATTGTGCCAAAACAGGCAAATAACCAGCACGTCATATATTAATCGTCTATATTTGGTAGTTCAGTTTTTGTAATCAAGTTTTGGCCTATTATTGGCATTTGTAAATAACCAACATAAGTAAGTAAAAATGCCAAGGTTATTCCATGAAATATGTATCCATAAGGACCAATCTCGGGCCAATCTTGGCCCGATATAGGTTGAATATTTATCACGCACTCAAACAAACCCAAACAAACTCCGGCCCAATATTCTAGATAGACTAACTTCTAGATAGACCAACTGTGAAGGCTCATCATAGAGCCAGTGGTTAATTTCTACATAGGCCCTTTAAGAGTGCCCACATAGGGCCAAGTGCAATCACCAACATTGCCGCTGCAATGAATTAAATCATTGGCCCAATAATTGTTGGCTCTGTTGGCCGATATCGGGCCGTTCTTATCATTTCTACAAAGGCACCTCATTGGTAAATACTCACGGCCCAATATTCTAGAAAGGCTAACTGTGAAGGCCCGTCCCAGGCCCAACGGTCAATCTCTACATGGGTGGTTGTTTCCCGATCTGATCCCTACAACTTTCCTGGTCATTACTGGCTCGTTCTTCGGTCCGTTCCTGATCAGTTCCCGATCTACTCCTTACGAGTCTTGACTAAACTACTATTGCACTCAACAAGTGTAACAAAATTTAAGTCAATCGTGATCACCGTTTTGAAAAAAAAACATACTTTTCAGAAAAACGCGTTTAAAGTTTTACCAGCAGTTCTATATTGTTGTTAATCATGAGTATACCTTCAATCTGCGATTTCTGCATCATATGTTGAACCTTCCTCTTCAATTTGGGTTGCCACAAGCGACGAACGAGTGTTCGCCATTTTCACAGTAGCCTAATTCCTTAGCGGGTCTGCAAAAGCTTGGGGCCCAAAAAACTGATCGGTTTTCACCATCCTTTTTCCGATAAGAATATTGGAATCGCGAGTTCGGGATTCTACACGCAATTGATACTTGCCGAGCTTAAGTTTTTTAAACTGAAAAATATTGATGAACAATCTTAATATTCTGATCTGAGCCTTCACAAACATCATAACAACTAGGTCAACTTTTGGAATTGTTCCAAAATCTTTGTTGCAATTTTAAGTTAAGAACCTTGGCCCTAAAACGACGCCGTAAAAATTCGTATTTATCATATTTCAAGGTAATGCAAACCCCTCGAACTGACAGATGAGATTGATGTTTGCATCGTTGGAGTGCAATGAAAATTAATCTTTCTGAACTGCTTCAATTTCCTTTGAAGATATTCATTTTACGTTGAAGTAAGACGATTCTGAGTCGGAATCCAATATAAACTTGCATTATACACGAATGAAAGGCATCGATGTTTTTTTCTTCTTCACTGGCATCCTCAAGAACGAGAAAGACCGCGCCATCGAAGCTGGGCACCGTCGATGATGCCATGATTTAAAAAAAGATCTTCGCGTTTAACGAGCGACTTGTACTCGTAGAGTGATACATATGCCCTTCGGTTTTGATGAGTCAGATTATTTTTGAAAATTCTCCGATCGTGCAGTCACATTCGATAAAACGTATCTGAAAAAGCCAAGGATAAATACATCGGAGGAATGGCTGAAATAATCGAAGATCGATGGGAGACGAAGGATAATACAAAGGGAGGAGAAAGGTATGCGAGAGACAGAGAAAGAGAGAGAGAGGGAGAGAGAGAGAGAGAGGGAGAGAGATTAATTGATTGATTTTGATTTGATAGTTTATTAAGCCCTAGTAAATAATGGGGTTATGAACATGACAATAAAGCCAATTTGGATAGCCACATGGACGATATGCTACACCTCTAACAGGCGACGCCAAATCATACATAATAATGCATTACCAAATATGATATATATAAAATTTAAAAAATAACGTAAGCTTCTCCATAATACTAATGCTGAGCACGAGAGTTATAACAAAATTATAACAAAATTGAATCACAACGCCGATATAACATCATTAAAAATATAACTAAAAAATGATTAACAAAATAATGCAAAATAATACTAAATATATTGCATAAGGATATAAACCAGAGAGAGAGAGAGAGAGAGAGAGAGAGAGAGAGAGAGAGAGAGGGTGAGAGAGGAGAGGGAAAAAGGTGTGGGAAGTGACGTTGAGCCACGTTACCAACTCCGTGACCGAAGTAACAATGAACTTGATGGCTTAACGCCTAACGGCTCTCATCCTCACGCTTGGTAAACTTACTCTCCGTATTGCAACGCCCTGAATCCGTATATCGACAATCGCCCAGCAAAGAGGCGCTAGCCAACTGTTCCAGTCACGATGAAATTGACTGCCTTACGTCCTTTAGTCTCGTAGTACTTGGTTCAGGTGTATCAAGAACGTACGACCGTACTACATCATACACACGAACGCACAGAATTACAGTATGGAAAGTTCGTTATACATGCCTGTGTGTGTATGCGTATATGTGTAAATATATATATATGCACTTGTAGACGGATATAAAAGTCAAGGTTTCCTCTCCGAACCAACGGACTGCAGTTCCTTTCGATTTTCATTACCATATAGCCAGGATCGCCAACAAACGTGCACCTATGAGCCTGTTCAATGATACTCCGATTGGATTTTTTTCCTACCGCACTCCTTAATCAGTCATTACACTTAAAAATTATTAATATTTTTACATCATTATTATTGTTAATCATTATTTGGTTAAAACGACTTTTTTCTCATATATCTTTGACAGTTTTGGCGGTAATTTTTTTTTTAATTCTCAATGCCATTCGTGAATCACTTGGTAGAGATTCTAAAAACATAAGAGAAAACAATACCAACAATAATGATTATTATTATGAAAACAGAAACAACTACAATAATCAGAATAGTAAAAGTAGATAGAATGAGAATAACAACAACAATCAAATTTAGCCGTGCCTCTTGAACTACCGATTTTTTTTCACTGATTGCCGCGGAACTAAATATCAGTGTTCATTCTATAATACTCTGTGTGCAAAAAGTTATGCAGTTATTTCATGAAGTTGAAGTTTGCGTCGTTGAAATGCAATGAAAATTACTTTTCTTTTAATTGCCCCAATTTTTATGACGCAGCTTTAGCTTCGGAAATCACTGAAACTTTTTTTAGAATCGCTATTCAGATATTCGAAATCTAAATCTTCAAAACATGATTTCAAATAATAAAAGTTGGGAATTCAAAATGGCTATATTTGACCTATATTACATAATTTTTTCATATAAAAATAATGAGATCCACGCGACTTATGGGCTGCCTTCGGAGGCGCAAAAAAATAGTTCCTCTACTGCTGACATAATTCCGGCCGATTGCGAAGCTGAAACCAAGAAAGGAAAAAATGTCGTTAAACTGGAAGGTATTTCCTGTACAATGACGTAGGATTTTCGAAAAATATCAAAATCTAACAAAATGGCGTAGTTATGAAAAAAAGACTGTTTTCTTGCCTATAAAATGGTCGTTTTTTTCAATGCCAAATCGTCAATTTTCATCCAATCAGAAATATTCTACGTCATTGTAGAGTAAATATATTCAAGAGTACTCAGTTCAAATTTGAAGTCAATCGGATAATTGCTCTTTGAGTTACAATGTCAGCAAATTTGAAAAATCTCATTTCGAGAAAAACGCCTTTAAAGATTTAACTATCGATCTTTTCAAGATAAAATGATATTGATATAAATGATATAAATGATAAGGGGGCATCCATTAATTACGTGAGGTGATTTTGGCTATTTTTCGACCCCCCCTCTCCCCCTGGTGAGATGTCGTGAGATTTTGCTCGACCCCCTCCCCCCTCCCCTAATCTCACGTGAGATTTTTCAAAATGCATACGTTCATGAAAAATAAATTGTAGTAGAAGTAACTGCGGTTGTCGTACCATTTACTCCACCATGTAAAGTAGTAGGGAGACTCTCCCTACGTGATAAAAATTACGTGATTACTAAAATTACTAAAATTACTAAAATTACTAAAATTACGTGATATTTGCCGAAGCCCCCCTCTCCCCCACGTGAGATTGGGTGAGATTTCGCTCGACCCCTCCCCCCTCCTAAACGCCTCACGTAATTAATGGACGCCCCCTAATGATATTCTTGAAGGTATAAACTGTCGAAAAAGGTAAAAAAGTCGATTTTTTGACAGCGTCACACTGGTATAGCCCCTTAAAATCTCAAGCGTTTCACGGACTTCCTCTAAATTCGTTTAGAACATACGTTCTATGATCCACTATTGACGTGCGTAGACAAAAGCAGATATTCTACAATTAATCTTCTGCAAAAATCGAGTCGTATGTTTTTCTCGTTGTTCACATCGTGGGTGGTCCCTCGTCTAACTGCAGAAATGTCAGCTTTCCACTACTCGCATCCAGTTATCTTTTTTTTTACTCACCTATAAGAGGTTTAATTTGCTTCAAGTGCGGTTGTTTTTTTCCTCTCTCTTTTTTCGTAACCATAGAAGACGATTGCGTACGCGTGGGCACGCGGTACGAAATGTCAACGTGACCCTGTTTCACCCAGACGACCCTTTGACACGCGACCAAATGAAACGCACACACACACGCGCGCGTATATATATATATATATATATATATATAAGGGCGTTCATGAGGGTGTGGTGAAAAAAAGAAGATAAAAAAGGCCATTGAGGAAGGGAACGTGCGATATATGGCATCCTCGTGGCAACTTAGACGGCGATACGTATGGGGAATCCCGTGTCAACTTTCTTCGTCACCATTCGAGCTCGTCAAGCCCCTTTAGACTTGAGGCGGAAGCCTGAATTGGAAGGTCCGAAAAATCGTTTTTTTTTTATTGCTTAAATCGATAGAAAAACTATCGAAGAATATATTTACAAAGTTACAGAGCCCAATTGTAAATATTTTCGAAGATACAAGGCCAAAAGCAGAGAAGCAATTGATATTCCCTCTTATTGAAAACTTTGAGGCGCGTTTTCTCCAGTTTTCATTTTCACGCTTTTTACAAATTGGCGGGCGTGATAGCAAAAAAAACTAAACGAGCTGTTGAATCGAACCAAAGTTTATTTTCTTCAGTATGAAAATCTCTTTAAAGTGAATTAAAAAAGTCTTTTTAAATAATTTTTATAGCACGTTAAAGTGTTTTTTTTTTAACATTTTTTTCAAACCTGAGAAAAGTTATAATTTCACGATTTTTTCAGCTTTGTCTAAAATAACCCAGATGAAAAATATATGACGATGACAAGACGCACATGGAATAGGCTGATAAATCTGCAGTCATTTATTGTTTCATGTTGAACATTTTTTTTTTACATTTCAAATATACATGAAAAGATCTTAATTGTTTTTCTCCCTTCTAAAAAAAATCCCCAAAAAACGCCTTTTGGACCTTCTAATTCAGGCTCCGGTCTGAAGCCTGCGTATGTACACTGGGTCTAACCAGAGGGTCGAAAACTGGTCCGCCAAAACATCTTTCAAAACTCTAATTAACTCATTCTGTGCGCGATTCGAAAGGCGTCAAGTTAAATTCAAACCGAGCTGAAGTTGAAAAAATAACAGTTTGGAAATAGACTCTATTCCTATATAACTACAGCTGTCATTTTTGGAGTTGTCAATATAATTCGATTTTAATGAGATAATAAAAAATAATTTATCGAGTAAGGAATCTCCTACTTTATTCTAAAATTAGCAGTTTTTTGTACTTTACGAGAAAAAGCGTGACCTTGAATGTGGTTACTATGCTGTGGCGCGCGAAGAATTTTGGGGTAAACATGTTTCAGAATCGTATGGAAATTGCAAAAAACTGGCTTTTAATCTGGCAACTACGTTTGACTCGACATAAATAAGTGAAGCACCAGTCTCAAAAATGATTTTTTTGTAAAATAAATATCGTTCAATGTTAACGGGCGCCCATCTTGAAGACACTCTTTCCATATGTCGTTCCTCGCGAGAACCGAACTATAAAAAACTGGCTTAAGATCGGAGGTGTAATTTCTCACAATAAGAACCTATGTAAAGTATATTATTTTTAGTAAAAAAAAATAAAAATAAAAACCAATAATAGGTGTTTTTATAAGCCACATTCTTTTTGAGAAACAATAATAGCTTGCTTGCTGTCATTTAAATGTGCAGTTCTTTTTGCTCTAGACCTAAGATTTCAAAATTATCCGGACCCCACTATAAATTACTTACTGACCCATGGGTTAGACTGAGGACCCGAAAAGCAAGGTTATTAAATAAAATTAAATTAGAAGAAATAACAAAGAAATAAGAATTAAATAAAATTAATCTAGAAGAAATAAGTAAGATGATGTAAAAATCGTTTGGACATTTATTCGTATGTACATTAACAAAGTTGTGTGCCAAATTTCATAAAAGAATATTGATCATTAAAAAAGATATAAACAATGTCGCGAAGGACCTTCGAACGTGAGGGGCTCAATGATGTAATTCATTTTGGTCACCCAATTGATCGGAAACAAAAACGAGTTTTTTTTTCTTCTTAAAATAGATAATATTGGCTAAGACTTCACCGAGCTTTTTTGTTATCGTGTTTCAATCATCGAAAAAATAAATTATTTTTTCGGTTTTTCGAGGATAAATCACATTATTATTGTTCATAAGTAATGAAAAAAAAATCGATTAAAATATAATACCGAGGATTCCACATTCTAGAATGTTCAAACTAACATCCTAAATTTGGATGAGTCATTCGGAACGATACGATCAGGGCGGCATTTTTTTTAAACATGGCTGGGGTCATGGCGACCCCCTGTGACTAGCGTGTTCTGGAAAGAACATGTGACCGCGAAGGGTTAATATGTGCTCCTTGTCCTATGATCGATCGATTCTGTATTATCGAATTGTTATATTCGTCGAAAATTGTGCAAAAACATTACATATTTTTTTGGATACATGTGATTGAATCGCAACTTTGGGCTTATTCTTTTTTGTCTATAAAATCAGGCAAAGATCCTGAGAAAGCATGAATAATTCTCGATGATTTTCGAATTTTTGTATGCCGTTCGGGGCTTTTCCGCCTCGTCCCGCTCTTCTTCAATTTCACTTTGCATGGTAAAAAACCACAATAATAATGACTAATAAAATAATTATAGACTGTTATAGATTGAATTATACACTGAAGTAGTCGATTAGACGCGAAAAGTCCCATGCTTATGCGGCGCAGTTAAGGCACAATGAATCTCTCCTGCCGGGGAGTACGTTTACAATCCCTTCCGTTCGTCTACGACACGCGCACTCTCTCGTCTTCGTCTTTTTCTTCCGCCTCCTCCTCTTCGTCCTCCTCGTCGTTCTGTATCTTCTCTATCCCGGTGATCCAGACCTACGGGGGTGTGTATTAATTTTCGGATCGTTCAGTTTCACTATACTCGCGACGGGTCGCCAACGCAAATCCGTCGAGCTCGCGGCGTCACATGTAGCGAATAATAACATGATCACGAGTTGCAAATGTCCTTATACAATTTTCCGCGGAAACAATTCGTGTCTAATGTTGATCGGTAGAAAAACGTCCGTGGGCTTTTGAAGTTTACATCGTTGAAGCGCAACTAAAGACCAATATTTTATTTTTCAATTTCTTCATTTTTAGTATTATCCAAATTGTTTCAATTTTATATGGGTCGTGGATCTATATGAAATTAAGGGGTCTTCTCCCTTTAAACACTAAAAAAGGCTATTTTCATGAATTTTTTTAAATACATAAAAAAATATTTTCATGTATTTATGTAACCCAAACAAACTTTAAACGCGTTTTTCTGAAAACAACGTCTTTCGCCGGCTTGTTGATAACATTTTCGAAACTACTGAACCGATCCTTATGAAATTGTAACCCCACATTTTTTACAACTATAGCTACAGCGCATATCATGGATTTTTTTAAATCTTGATATTTCCTTTTTTTTGTGCCAAAATGGTGAAAAAACACGTTTTTTTTGTTTTTTTCGAAAAATGTCCACCATTTTGTTATTTTTGCATACATCAGAAATCGTATGATATGCGCTATAGCCATTAACATACTGAATCTCAAACCGTTCGATTTTTTTGTTTCGGATGATCCATCTCCGAGATTTCATCAACAGCGCAGACCTACAATTTTTTCAGAAAATTTGTTTAACTACCGTTTTCGTCTATAAATAGTGTGTAAATAGATAATTTTTTTACATATCTTTCGAAAGTGTATTTATTAAGTGCAACAACTTTTATATCAATATCTATAATATAAAGCTACCAAAAAAAGCATGAAAATAGCCTTTTTTTTAACTACCCACAAGATGCACAAGAAGAGAAGCGCACAAAGCTTTGTGCAGAAACAAGAGGCAAGATTAGAAAAATAATATTTACAACAACGCATATCGCCAGAATCATTATAAATGTATACAATCGAACGCCTTCGTCCCATTTTTTCGGTACGTCGTATCAAATGGTAAAATTTAAAAAATTGTTCACAATTCGTAACGACCTAGTTATACTTGCATGTGAATCTCCTATCTTGCGATTGTTGCAATCGGATGTTGGATAATCGTTCTCCAATTTAGTCCAAATAGCCAACCCATTTGGATGAACGACGCGAGACCTCGTTGGACACGCTTTAATCTGTTCAGTTCATGACAGAGCATATGTGGTGTGTGTGTGTGTGTTTGTATTTTATATATATATATATATATATATATATATATATATATATATATATATATATATATATATACACACACACATACATGATGAGACCGTCTGCGAAGCGAGAAAAAAATGTAAGGACCATCCTTAAAAAACAGCTTGACCTGCTTATGGTGAACATTACGTAGATATAACGGCTCCAAAGTAGACTTTTCCTACATTTCCATATATAAGTACACCCATATGCATCCATATATATATACAGGGTGTCCTTTTATGAATGGATAATCCTGCAACTGTCGATAGGTCAGATCATGTCCTACTTTATGCTGGAATTTCAGTTTAGTAAAAGTCCCAAGGTTTTCGAGATTTTCGGCTTTATGTTATTAAAAAAAAATCATCTGCCTTTGGTTTTTCGTATGCCATTTCTACAAATGATATGAATCGACAATAACTAAGCAACTTTTTAATGTAATTGACACGATATGCGTAGCACATTTTTTTACACCGCAGGGTATCAAAGTCAGATGTTCGAATTGATTTGTATGAAATTCTGCATAAGATCTTTTTTCATGAAGTTTCCGTAACATTTAAGGTTAAAAAGAAAACTTTGTAGATAAAACAAACAACCAAGAGTATTTTTTTTTAACCTGGTCACAAAAAGTTATCTGTAGAAATGGCATGCGAAAAAACCAAAAGCAGATGATTTTTATCTCGAAAACCGTGGGACTTACTAAACAAATTTCAGCATGGAGCAGGACATGATCTGACCTATCGACAGTTGCAGGATTATCCATTCATAACAGGACACCTTATATATATATATATATATATATATATATATATATATATATATATATATATATGTCTATACGTGTATATGTATGCGTAAATGTATAATGCTGAAGATCGCGTCACCGCTCCGTTCACACAGTCACACGACGGCATTCCCTTCTCGGGCATTACCTCATCGCTGCTTCGTCAGTTGAAGACTCCGCTCGAAGGCTTAAAGGACGCCCGGTTTGAGTGCTGACGGCACTTCCCGCGATTAAAACTAATCGCGAAAGCACTATGGCCATTTCGTCCGCTTATCTCACGCCCTCTTCGACTATTGAAATTCGCGCCGTTACTGCAATCGAAAAATGTCCAGGTCCGAAGAATACGATGAAACTTCCTCAGGAATCTCTCCGTCTTTCAGACGTCTGAGGTGTTGAAGTTTGCATAGTTGTAGCGCAACAAAAATTCTTGTTTATATTTTTATTTATTTATTTTCATGACCGTAGCAAATGTTTTTTGCAGATCTCTGTAGAATTCGTAGCTAGCGTTTGCTAAAGGTCATTGGAGAACGTCAAACAAATTCAATATGATTGCATTCCAATGATGCACATTTCGATCTCGTAAATGTCCATCTCTGTCCTTTTGCACGAAAGTTCCACGCTGAAAATTTGTGCATAATTTTCGTGGAGAAGTATATTTGGTTGTGGTTTGTTTGGGTTTTGTAGGGGAAAACGAGATTTTTTAGTTGAAGGAATATAACAAAATGACTGTACATGGTCGCGTGAAGCGGAGATTTAGTCCGTTTCGGTCCGTTGAACTCTGGTATGTCAATGTGCATCGTCGTTTTAATAATCGACAATTACGGATAATTACCCCGCCATTTAAATGTACATCGGTATTCGTGTGAGTTTGAGCACACTGCAGGTACACGAGAATGGAAAAAGCACTCTGGCATTTCACGGCGGATCGGTTTCTGGGTTAGAGTTGTCCCGGAATCTTTTTTTTCTCACTGCAACAGCGTTTGAATTCTACAGAGAATTCGTCAATCCAGATGGGGTTGAAGTTTGCATCGTTTGCATTTTTTTGCATTTTTTTTTCAATTCCTTATTTTATCGGGACTACAAATGTCTCCGCAGTTTTTTAAAATGGAAAATTGGGCATTTTCTGAAAGAACGGTACTTTATGTTTCATTCAAAGTATCGTCAATCGCTAGCCACTGCTTAACCATCTTTCTGGCAGCATATGGATACCGCGTCGAAAGAACGCTTCATCTTTTGAGGCTATCCACAAATCGACCCAGTTTTTGGTATCTTCATATGATGTGAAGTGCTGCTCAGACAGGCCGTGCGTCATCGATCGAAATAAATGATAGTCAGAGGGAGCAATGTCTGGTGAATTCGGCGGGTGGGGTAAAACTTTCCAATTGAGTGTTTCCAAGTAGGTTTTGACCTATGCCTGGCAAGCAGCATTTCACATGTGCAAAATCGGCGTTCAACGTTTCTCAGCTTCAGTTCATATGGAACCCAATTTCCTTGCTTGTGAATCATTCACAACGATTTTCAACGATGTGAAATTGCTTGTTGTTTCACTCCTAATGTAAGTGCAAGTTCGTCTTGCGTTTGGCATGAATCTTCTTCCAATGATGCTTCCAATTCCGCGTCTTCGTACACTTTCGGCCTTCCGCTATGTTCTTTGTCTTCGATGTCAAACTCACCGATCTTGAACTTTTTAAACCACTCACGACAACTTCTCTCACTTAAAGCAGCCTCACTCTATGCTTCTACAAGCAATCGATGCGTCTCAGCTGCAAATTTCTTCAAATTAAAGAAGTACATCAAAAGTTCCCGCGAATGATGCTTATTCGGTTCGAAACTCGACATTTTCGCACGAAAAAAATCATGTGATGCTGATACAAAATCGCTAATATTTCGAGGTTATGGTCTTGCCAAATGTCCAACCTTACGATATGACGTTTCACATCTGACAATTGCATCCACAACCTCCTGGTGGGGCGATCTTTTGTCAAACGGCGGAGACTTATTTGTACTCCCAATATTATTCGACATCATATTCTGCAAATTTGTTCTGGATTGCTAAATAAGAATTCTAAAAAAGGTTAGCTCGATTTTCGTAGCTCAAATCTGTCAAACGAAGTTTAGGAAATTAACAACAACAAAATTTCGTTGCGTTGCATCGATGCAAACTTCAAGATCATAAATCCAGGCTTTGTTAAAAACTTTACGTTTGTCAGATAAGCAGCCGGAGCTTGAAAATTCCTCGTATCGACTAATAGTCGTGTGATCAATTGACAATATATTCATTGAATATGAAGTAGATACACCCACCTGGACGCGCTGAAGGTTTCGAAGCTTCCATAGTTGGATCGTAATGGAAATAAATTTTTCGAAATCGCCTGAATTTTTTTCGGCTCATTCAGGCTACGCAAATTATTCAAAAATTTATTTTTCATGCTTTTTACAGATCTATTACCTGAATCTGCGAACAAGATTTTGGATAATCATAAAAATAAAGAAATAGAAAAACGCAACGAAAGAACACTGGAAGTAACGAATGAGTGAAAATACACGACACATATAAGGTTGAAGTTTGCATAGTTGGAATGCAACGAATGCTTTTTAAAAATGTTTAATTCCTATATTTTTGTCATTACCCAAAGAAAATTACGGTCGTAGATCTCTGAAGAATACTTAAAAACGTTTAAGTAATTTTCGTAGTCTAAATCGTCCAAAAAAACTTCTCACAAGGGACATCACTTGAGTGCCCGCCTTCGATTTTGTTGAAACTCATATATGACATAAAGCATTAAAGGCTATCAGACATCTATTTGTTTATCGGCGGGAAAGCGGGTGTACGGGCGAAAACCACCCCTCAAAGGAAGTCCCACCGCTTAATTTAGCTTTTAAAAGACTTTTTTAGTGGATTTTTCGTCCCTTCGAAAGACACCCCTCGACACGCCTGTTTTTGAGCGATGATTTCCCCCCTCAAGACCGTTTTTCCGCCAATAAAAAAAAATACGTGTCTAATGATTTCCACTGCTTTATCACATATATGAGTTTCAACAAAATCGAAAGTGGACACTCAAGTGATGTTCATTGTCAGCAACTAAAAAGAATCACTCACATTGCATTCCAACGATGGAAACTTAAACGTCAACACATGCTGATGTGAGAAAATGGGTCAGTTTGAAAAACTGGGAAAATAAGTATTATTTTCGTTGTGTACAAATAAGTTTTATCGAGGCTTGGTCAAAATTCGAGACTGCTAATTTTCTTAATTTTTCCATTGCATTTGCCCCGACGCACATACGGGTATTTAGGCTAATTACGCGGCGGCTAATTCGATTTTTGGCCGCCTAATTAGCAGCAATACCCTCATGTGCGACGCTGTGATAATAAAAGATCATCCTCATTGCGTAATTCAGGGCTCGATTCCGTCGTCCTTTCCTCTTTCCGCACACAAGTGTGTACAAGTAGCGAGTGATATAATACAACCTGTACACATCGTATCCGCGCTGATATAAAACGAGAACTGACTCACCCAGTAATTCGTCGATAGGAGTATCTCGTCACATTGTACATTGCACCATTGTCACTATTAATCGAATGTTCCATTTATATAAACTGCTTACATGGAGGATGTCATCAATGCTTGGAGATTTTTTGTGTCCCAGAGAATCACGACTTTAGATACCTTGAACCCCACCTTCCCCGCCCTCTCTCTTCCTCTCTACTCTTTCCATTCTGCGATCTCGTACAATCCAATGGATATTCACTCCTGCACTGACCCAGCTACCAATTGACGACAATTTGAGTCGGCTGATTCTCGAGGCCCTCGTTACGTACTACAATGCACGAGTCACACGTTACACGCTAATTCGATCAATGAAAACTCTTTTCATCCTATACCGTCGAGAATAAAAAGCAGCCGGGAATTTCTTTTTATTTAAAATAAAAACGCTGAAAATATTGTAACTGGATTCATTTGATGGTAATAGATTGCATATAAATGTGCGTGGTCTCAACCAAGTATTATTTCTTCAATTTCACGAACTCCTCGAGAATTATAAAAATATATCAATGAAGTTTTCTCGTATTTCGTGTCAATTGAATTTTCCTCTCGGAGCTCGAATGCATTTCTATCGTGGACTTGTGTTCGTAATTGTCGAAAGATATATGTTCTTAGCCTTCGCATATAGCGTTTCGAGTGACCACACGTAACGAGAGAAGATATATCGAGAAATAAAATAGTCAGACCAGTATTCCGTACAGGTGCTATAGAGAGAGAGAGAGAGAGAAAGAGAGAAAGAGAGAGAGAGAGAGAGTCAGCAGCTACTGTTGAAGTTCATTGAACTACGCATACACGCAACTTGCTGCAAGTATGAGAATACTTCGAAGAGTGTAGTTTCGACTTCTTTCGAGGTCTGCCTATATATATGGCAACTGTACTCCATGCAGGTACTTTGTCCATTGCATACTTGGCCAGAGTTTCGAAATTTAAACTATACAGGTAGAATGCAATTTCCCCTTTTTGGGGCTCGTTTACCTTTTCTGATATGTAAGTCGCATACGAAAGTCGAATTCACTTAATAATAATAACTTTTATCTAGTTGGAATAGGGTATTACACCCTTTTTTGAAAGGTGTCTCAATTTGATCCTTTGGTGGTAATAAACTACTATTTCTATTTAATGACATTTCTATATTTCTATATTTCTATTTTATGAAATTGACAAGTGTCATAATAATGCATTTAAGGGGCTATACCAGTGTGAACGCTGAAAATTTGGGTGATTTTCGGGAATTTTTTGGAAGAAAAGTACTCAATTAAATGTTTTGGGAAATTCTTGCCTATAAAATGGTCATTTTTTTCAATGTCAAATCGTCAATTTGCATCCAATCGAAAATATCCTACGTCATTGTACAGTAAATATATTCAAGAGTACTCTTTGTACTCTTTGAGTTACATGTGAGCAAATTTGAAAAATCTCATTTTCGAGATAAACGCGTTTAAAGATTTATCTATCGATTTTTGCAAGATAAAATGATAGAGATACGGCCTTGAAATTTTTGCAGGATATTCTTGAAAGTGTAAACTGTCGAAAAAGGCAAAAAAAATCGATTTTTTGAAAGTGTCACACTGGTTAGCCATTTAAATTTTACATTTCAAATTTCCGTGCGAAAACGCTAGCCGCCATGCTGCTTTGGTTCGTGACGTCACTTGCATAGTAGGCATCGACGCTGCGCAAATTGTGAATACGTAAATTTTTTTGGTTAAAAACGAGTTCCAATCCCTATCGTTGGTGTGTTGTTCCTAAATGTAAGAACACTAGTGTAAAAACACTGGAAAAGTTGTGGATTAAAATGCCAATTGATGTAAATATGAGGAAGACTTGGTTAAAACTTGCGTGAAGTGATCCACAGTCTTAATCCGAAAAAAAACTCATTTTTTCTTTTTTGAAGTGGGGATAACTATTTGAAAATTTGCAATTAACTATGACAAACGAGAATATATAGTTGTTGACGCTTTCTTTCACAGGTTAGAGAGTAATACGTCTACCGCTTTCTTTATTTACTATGTCAATGACGTCACGTCGGAATCCATTATAGCGGCTACCGTTTCGCATGTTCGTTGAACAGATAGAAAAAGTTTTTTTTTTAAATTAATTATAAAATTTATTTTGTGTTTCTATAAATTAAAACCAATATCATTGGATTGCTTATTCCTTATTCATACATTCTTAGTATTTTTCTTATATAGAGTAAAATACCCTATTTTGTTTCTCCACTAAATCAATTTTGTGGGCTTGAAGTTTGCATCGTTGGGATCCAACGAAAATTCTTATTAAGGTAGTTCCTCTGCGAAAATCTCAACCAAAAGTTTACATACCATGTTCATGTTTAAAAGATTGATAATTCGTTTAATTAGTAATGAATAAAATTAAAAACTACGCAATATTGACTCGGTACTAGTAGATAATACGATGGATATCATTTATTGCCGTAAAATATATTTTGTATTGTGTTTTTGATCGACCATTGCCAGTAAACTTTTTGCCGGGACTGTCCACGCTTTGCCCCAATTGTTTTTTTTCCAGGCTGTGCCAGGCTTTGCACCAAAATTGTGAAGGCTTCTCATGGTTATATCTTGGAAACTAGATCGTGAATCATTCTCATTTTTTTTCACATTATTCGTGATATCTTACTGTAGCTTATCCTCGTTTTTTATCAATTTCTTAATTTTAGTTTTGACGGTAGAATTAATGATGCTCTGTTTGCCCATCATAAAGCATTTGTTACGTGTAAACCAAGCCAACTTTAAGTGTAAATATCTCAGGTTTGGGGTGGTCAAACTTATTCAAATTGCACAGATGTTTGGATAATGTATTAAATAACGTATATGTCAAATTTCAACCATTTCTTAATTCAACTCTTCTGTGGAGGTACTACCTTAATTTCCCATTTTCATTATCATCCAAAATCATATTTTGCAGATTTGTTATAAATTGCTATATAAGAATGTTATAAAACTGTGCTTGATTTTCGTGGCTTAAATTTGCCGGATAAAAGAAAGATCATTTTCGTTGCATTCCTTCGCGTCGTTGAATTTTTATTAATTTTCACGGTCATGGTTCAATACGTGGATGGATGACCGCTTGCTAGCGTAGGTTCTCCATCGTTACCCTGTGCTCTTTGGGCAAATGCAATGAGGCAGGGCATCAACGAGGCGCTGGGGGCAACGCTCTGGGGAGCCTTCAGAAAAATGATGATAGTGGAGCTTGAAATACGGGGTAGCTGTAGAAGAATTGGCATTGTAAAAGCCCGCAAGGGCATACGAAGAAACATTAGAAGCAGAAATTGCAAATCATAAACTGGCAGATTGCGTCCGCATCATTTTATCATTTTGCTCGCAACGTTTCTTTCATGGCCAAGTCGTTTTTCCAAAATTGACTTCCTTGTGGAGAAGGCTTCGTGACCGAAATCAAAGCACGTAGCAATGTCTAAGGGGCTAATATACATCATTTTTGTTTTTTTTAAACCATTTTATCAGAATGCGGTGTCCAAAAATTGCTGACCATCGCTATGTCAGATGTGAACCTTGTATCACAATTTTGTGGAGATAAAAGTTGGTCCAGACATCAAATTCTAAGAAAGTCGTAGCACAAGAATGCAGTTTCTAAAAATTTTAATTCCTCACAAACCAAATCCTATCAATGAAATTTGATTTTGGCGTATATTGTATCACACAGTCGATGTTTGGAGATGTTCGAAGATCTATAATTTAAAACGTATTGCATTTTTTTTAAGTCACAGCGTAAAAAGATGTTTCTTTTCTGAAAATGCATACTCTCTTGAAAAACGACACTTTAAGGGATCCATAGGAAACATGCTTCGCCGATTTTCACAAAATTCAATACGAATATGCTCTACTATGGGGTAAGGCCACAGTAGAATTTTCAAAAAATTGATTTTTTTTTCTCGCTGAAACGGTGTTTTACCATCATGAGAATAAGTTACTATTCGATTTATAGCAAGAAAATTTTGTTTTCACCGACTTTGAGCGTATAACTTAAGCCCACCTCTGGCACGGCCATAGAGTACCTAAAACTTTAAACGCGTTTTTCTCGAAACAGCTTTTTTGCCAATTGGCGTGACAAATAACTTCAACAATTTTCACTCGATTTACTCCAAATTTAAAAGGTATGTTCCTAATTGCATTTCGCAGAGAAGTACGCACGGAATTTCGGATTAATCGAAAACTTTTCGTTTTAGGAGCAGTTTTACACGAAATGTTTCACTGAAAATTCATTCAAATACATACAACTCAATTCAAATACCTACAACTTTTGAATAAAACAATATTTTTTCAATTCCGTACGTACTTCTCTAGGTATTCTAATGTAGATTGACGAGAATTTTTTTTTGTTCTAGATAAAAAATTGTTTATCTAAATGTCACGCTAAATCTCACGCCGCGGAGCGCCTAAAAAAAGAAATAACAAAAGAAAAATTAATAGTCGACTATTTTGTAAATAGAAGAAAAAAAAAATTTCTAACAGCTTGATATTCATACTAAATAGATGTGTAATTAATTTTATCAGTGACTCACTTTTTCTCACGAAAAAAATTGTTAAATTGGCACATGATTTTATACCCTCTACTGTGGCCTAACCCCTTAATACTCCATTCCCGTACGAAAATGAATTCCGATATCTTAAATTGTAAGCTACTTACAGCATGAAAACCAAACTTTGGGAAACTTAAACTCTTGAAATTTAAACCTTCTTGCCAAGTTTTGCAACTTTTAATCCGTATCTGCTTCCGTATCATAGTATATGATGCTATAAATAGACTATGATGCAAACTATACTCTGCATCATAGTCTATTTCAACACAGAGATTCAATCAGTTGTTGCAAAACTGTGGAAGTTTTGGAAGGCGCCAAAAAACGTTTTTCTGAAAATGATTACTACCTCACAAAAAAAGAACAGCTAGGTGTCTCGGAAATTGCAGGTGTTTTTATATTCATAAAAATCTGTACACACACACTTATGTAAATGTTTGTTACCAACGCTGTATTTTGACAACGAGTTTTGACAAAAAAACAACTACGAGGAGGCAAATAAATAAATAAATAAATAAATAATCTAATATATATATATATATATATATATATAATTATCATTATTATTTGAGGATCTTTATTCTAGCTCGTAGTAAATAAATTCGAAGTTTGCATCGGCTTTATTTTTATTTCCTTCAATTTTTTTATAATTTCCTGCACATTTGAGCTCTAGTTTATTAAAAAATATCGTAAAATAATTTTTATTATGTTTTCGACCACCGGGACTAACCCTTATTAAGGGGTGAATGATAAAAAAATCCTATCTCCCGCGGGTTACAGATAATGATTTTGTTTATCGGCGTTTTTTGTACCATGGCCCAAATAGAGCTCCACAAAAAAATAGCCATTCTTTCAATTCTCCGGAATCTACCCTTAAGGGGGAGGGGGGGGGGCTAAAGTTGAAAAAATCCTTTTTCTCGCGGGTTGTACATAATATTTTTTTTTTATTGCCGTTGTTTTACAAGTGGCCCGACAGGAGCCCAAAAAATCGAACAATTTTAATTCTCCACAATCAACCCTTTTCGGGGGTGAAAGTTGAAAAAAATCCTATTTGCCGCGGGTTAAAGATAATTATTTTATTTATTGCCTGAAAACTGATGAGAATGCGATTTTTCTTCTTTCCGAGTAAGAATATCGCGACACTGAGCTTATTCGATGATTATTGAAATATCGATTTGCAAACGAGTCACGGCCTTTAGCGCTTTCGTGGTAGCAGTTAAAATAAAAGATGACGAAGAAATACTTATCTCCGCCACGGACAAAAGTTCTTAGCGAAAGTTGTGAAACGCAAATGTTTACCGAGAAATTCAACGCATGACAAAGACTCAAGCTTGCGAAACGGGATGTCAGTGGATTCCTCCACGTTGCATTGCAGTGTACCACTGATATAGCCACACTACAATACAGCATATTCCTATACGGTATAATGGAGTCATTATAACTCGAGACACAGTGAACTCGATAATGAGAGAGAATGATACGGTGAGACAGGGGGGATAGAGTGTGAGAAAGGGGGGGATCCACTCCGTGAGTAAAGCATCATCTTCGTGTAAGGCGTACGGAGCAAGTGCAAAAAATGAATTCAACAATTCCTAGCATTCTTCACTGTTTCGCTTTCTTCTTCATCGTGTAGTAAAACTCGCTCACACTTATAATAATGATGACGGTGAAATTTGCATCGTTGGAATGCAACGAAAATAAATTTCTTTTTATTTCGATAATTTCTTCTGGCAGATTCATGCTACAGAAATCAGGCGAACATTTTTTAAGAATCTCATTTAGCGAACTACAACTAATGTGCGGACAATTATTTTGGATCATAATGAAAATAAGAAATGAAAAAGAATTTTCGTTGCATTCCAACGATGCAAATTTCTATCTCCATCAATAATGATGACGAAATTTACATCGCTGAACTGTAACGAAAATGTTTATTTACTTTTTTATTCCTCTGTTTTTGTCAATGCCCGGAATGTTTTCTTCGAAGGTTTGGGTTGCAGTCTCTGACGGATAAAGTAAAAAAAACTTGAATGATTTCCGCAGACTAAATGTAACGAAGAAATTGTAAACAATTAAAAAAAGATGAATTTTCATTTCAACGATGCAAACTTCAACTTCGTCAATGAGAAATCTCAATGAAAGTGATTTTTTAATTCGCCACGTCCAGATGATCGCCAAGATTTTTATCTGAAGCTATGTTATACAGGAGCATCGTTCATCGATAGGTACATTTTGATAAACGATACTAAAAAAATCACTGCTTCATTGTATCGTTTTTTATCTTTGACGCACTTTCCAATATGAAAGCGCATCAGAAATGAAGGGGATACAGTTCGACGAACGCGAATGGTTCGATTGTTACGATTTCCCAAATAACTTATGTCGCGATAACGTGAAATCGATGAGGGCCATTCGATTTTTCCATCGTCCAAAAAGCAGCCAGAAAAGAGACAAAAACTGAGAAATGCTCTGGAAAAAAATCATCACATCATTTTTTTTCACGCATTTTTATGTTCTGAAAATCATTTGCAATTGAAAAAATAGATGGTATTGAAGTTTGCATCGTTGGACTGCAAAGAAAATATATCTTCTTCGCATTGCCGATTTTTTGGCACATTTAGACTACAAAAAAGACTGAAACATTTTCAAGGATCGTTATTAAAAATCTATAACGAATACCTGCGAAAAAAGATTTTATATAACAATAAAAATAAAGAAATAAAGAAAACTAGGAAGAATTTCCGTTGCACTCCAACGATGCAAACTTCAATGCCACAAATGGTGTTGAAGTTTGCATCGTTGGGACGCAAAGAAAATAATTTTTTTTCAATTGCTAATTTTTTTCAGGCACGTCAAAGCTACTGTGATCTTTTCTAAGATCGTTATTAGAGATCTACAACGTAAATCGATCAGAAGTGATTTTGGATAACAATAAAAATGGAGAAAAACAAAAATCAATAAAAAATTTCGCTGCATTCCAACGATGCAAACTTCAGCAACATTCTCTTCAATTTGAGTTGCCTCAAGGGACCGACGAGTGTTGGTCCTCTTCACAGTAGTCTAACCCCATAAGAGGGGAAATCTCAAATGGAAATGAATCATTTTTTGTGAATTTTTTCAAAGGTGATAGAATAATCGCTTCAGTTTTAATTTTGACATTATCTTGTAACAACTTTCAAGTGTTGAAAAAAATATTTTTTAAACAAAACAAAATAGCGACGTCATAAGGTATTCCTTTAGCCGTCTTTTGAAAAACTGCTCATGTTATAGCTCAATAAGTTATTGATCGATTTTGCTGAAATTTTGGGAGATTTCTCACTATAACATCATTGGAAGGATACACATAAAGTTTTAAGGTTATCGCGTAAATACATTACTTTTTTGGGGCAAAAATTGTCGAGAAAATGGTCAAAAATATGAAAATTTGATTACAAAACCTACTTAATTTTTTAATTTTATACGTTTTATGTATTTTTATAGGTATATCCTTCCAATAATGTTATAGTGAGAAACCTCCCAAAATTTCAGCCACATAGACCAATAACTTTTTGGAGTGTCTCTTCGTCCGGACATCGGACGAATAAGCGTATGTTATTCGTCCGGATAGCGGCTCAGTTCACGCCGTATTTCCAGTAGACGTACATATTATTGTGATTCGCGTCAGCTAGTATCCAGATACAATGCGTTAAATTGTTAAATAAACTATCCGGACGAATAACTTACACGTATTGGTCCGCATAAAATCTTTATAATTTTGTTTGGGTTTGTTTGGCTTTGTTTATATAGGTTTGTTTGTTTGGGGCGTTGTACAGCGTGAACTGCGTGAACTGAGCCGCTATCCGGACGAATAACATACGCTTATTCGTCCGATAACCGGATGACTAGCCGCAGCGATAACTTTTTGAGCTATAACATCATCAGTTTTTCAAAAGACGCCTAAAGGAATACCTTACAGCGCCGCCATTTTGTTTCGTTTAAAAAAGAAAAAAAAATTAATACTTGAAAGTTGTAATACTATCATGTCAAAATTCTTAAATGATGCGATTATTTTATCACCTTTAAAAAAATGCATGAAAAATGTTTCCCCTTAAGAGTAATCTCCGAGGCATTAAAATCGCGGTAACTTTTTTTTCTCTCCCAAGTGCGCCGATTTCTTCATCACTGCAAATAATTCAAAAGGTCATGGAACGTCGGAATCGTTTAAGGCCTTAGGCCACTCTGAGGCCGAAAAAATAGGCTTTTAGGGGACTTTATTTTTCAGAAAAACTACAAAATAAATCGACATTACATAAAAGGGTGTTTATCATACATAAGAGTGACTGTATACAATCATTTTTTGAAGCGATTAATTTCAAAATGGCGGCTGCTCAGCGTTTATCTCAAAACTGCATTTTTTAAGTTGGCCGGAAACATAACTCAGACAATTTCAACCAATTCACTTGAAATGTTGAATATATCTTGAAAAATACATTGTCTATGGAAGTACGTAGGATTTTTTTCTTGTATTGCATAGTTCATCTGTTATTAACAATTATCTGACGATTTTTTAGGCAAATTTTTGGAAAGTGAAAAATGATCGTCAGATAATTGTTAATAACAAATGAACTATGCAATATAAAAAAAAATCTATATTTTTCAAGATATATTCAACATTTCAAGTGAATCGGTTGAAAATTGTCTGAGTTATGTTTCCCGCCAACTTAAAAAATGCAGTTTGGAAATAAACGCTGCACAGCCGCCATTTTGAAATTAATCGCATAAAAAAAATTATTGTATACAGTCACTGATATGTATGATGAACACCCTTTTTTGTAATCTCGATTTATTTTGTAGTTTTTCGGGAAAAAAAATCCCCAAAAAGCCTATTTTTTCGGCCTGTAGGTGGCCTAACCCCTTAATTTTTTGCAAGGCGAGGCTCGTCTTTTGGAGTCTTGCCAAATGTGGTTTTCCAGCCTTTTTCGTCGTCGTATTCGTACTTCTGTAGTAACCGGAAATAAGAGTGCAGGGCGATGCAGGCCCCAAATATATCTCTTCTATACAAACAGGTTGAGCGATAACGTATCGCATATCCTAGTATCGATATTGTCGATTTCGACGGTACAGGACTTTCGACAAAGTCTGTTACCTCACCGAGAAACGTAACGAAACTCTTGTGTCTGACACGGGACGTATCGTCGTTGATGTTAGCACGAGACGCGAGAGGCCCCGGCGACGACGTTTCCGACGTTGTTATGCAGCCCTTTTACGAGCTCGTGCTACGTCTGCTTCTCGTATGACTGCCGACACACACACACACACACAGAGGCACACAACGCAAGCACACGTCGCAAAAGAACACCCTCAGAGAAAATATATTGATTATTTCCGCACACCGTCCACCCTCGCCGACTCTGCTATACGATTCTAAATGGAATGTTAACAGGTGTCTCACGCGATATTTTTTGCCTCCTTGCTGAACGAGAAGTGTATATATATTTTTCACGAAAAATCGTTAAAACTCCTCGGCACTGTTAGCCGCTACGTCGCTGACTAAATAATCCTCCGCAAGGTCCTTAAATAACTGACGAAATATCGTGGAAATATATGTTTTTTCATTGTGTTTTCTGCGATTTTTTACAGTAAGACTGGACGATGCCGGAAGAGCAGAAATCTGGGGCCCCAGGGGCTGACGCAATGGCGGAAAATGGCACTAGCTCGCCCAGCAAGAGTCCAATTAACAAGGGAAAAAATACCGTTGCCAAGGTCACTCTACTCGATGGCACTGTCAAAGATTTTTCCATTGAAGTGAGTAGAGGAAAATTCATTTTTCTTTTCTTGAAAGGGACCATAATAGTGGATTGTTTTTTTTCTTCGATGGTTAAAATACGCTAATCAGTCTGTTTTTTTAAATATCAAATTAAGCATTTATTTTTATTTTTTTATACATTTTATAACGGTTGAAAATGTTTTTAAAAAAGAGTCCTCACGGTGTGTCGTTTTTTACAAAATTTGTAATACGATTATTAATCAGTATGAAAGCCGTTACCTTGCTATGGATTTTTTTTTTCAAAAATTGACGAAATAGCGGTTTGAGGAAAAGGTTCGAATTTTGCCTATTTTTTCGAGTTTTTCGTTGAAAAAATATGAAGATTTGAGGGGCTCGTCCACTTTGGAGCCATGAGAAAAGGCTATTTTCGGGATTTTTTTTTTTGAGGATTTCATAAAAGATATGAATATAAAAGTTGTTGGGCTTGATAAATAAAGTCTTGAAATACATTTAAAAAAAATTGAATTCATTTTTATTCATTTTTAAGAACAAAAACTATAGTTTAACGTAACGCCTCAAAAATAGGTGGGCTAGGTAGCTCCATCACAACTCGGCAACGGCTCGTCTGAAACAAAAAAATAAAAGTCCATTAGATTCAGTATGACACCAGCTACAAAAAATGACTATGAATATCAAGCTGTTAAAATTTTTGTTTTTCGATGTACAAAGTGGCCGACTACTAATATTTTCTTTTGTTATGTTTTTAGGCGCTCAACTGCATTGAAAAAATATGAAGATTTGAGGGGCTAGTCCACTTTGGAGCCATGAAAAAAGGCTATTTTCGAGATTTTTTTTTTGAGGATTTCATAAAAGATATGAATATAAAAATTGTTGGGCTTGATAAATAAAGTCATGAAATACATTTAAAAAAAATTGAATTCATTTTTATTCATTTTTAAGAACAAAAACTATAGTTTAACGTAACGCCTCAAAAATAGGTGGGCTAGGTAGCTCCATCACAGCTCGGCAATGGCTTGTCTGAAACAAAAAAATAAAAGTCCATTAGATTCAGTATGGCACCAGCTGCAAAATGACCCTCGGATATGAAGTTTCATCAAAAAATAAAAAAATGGCAGATGAAAAACGAAAAAAGTAAAAAAAAACGCGTTGTTTTCGCAGTTTTTCGCAAAAAAAAGAGTAAAAATCAAAATTTTAAAACCATCGAGGGTCATCTTGTTGCGAATCACGTTTACAATATGTGGTTAAAATTTCAAGAGAATCGGTTTATTAGTTTTAGAGATACGATGGAGCTAGATTTTGAAAACGTTGTTTCGAGAAAAACGCGTTTGAAGTTTATATTATGAAAAACTCTTACCTAAACTCAATCGGCAATTCCTGCACCGTACAAAATCCCTTATGATTGCTCATCATCGTCGATTTCTCCAAGTCTTGCTTGCTGTCGATTTTTTGAAATTTTCAAAGTGGACTGGCCCCTTAAAAAAAGCTTCCATAGCATGATGAATGTTGTGTCAAAATTTGAGTCGGATAACGTGAGAACTCTTCCTTTGAGGGTGTACACCATCTTGAAAATATTGCAATGCCTCTGTCGGCCTGTAACGCGTACTTTTTTTCGTTCGCAGCGGAAAGCAAAGGGCCAAGAGCTTCTCGACAAAATATGCCAGAGTATGAATCTACTCGAGAAGGATTACTTTGGCCTTATCTACGAAGACAAACACGATCCGAGAAATTGGCTCGACCTCGATAGACGAATCGGAAAATTCGTCAAAAGTAAGTACACGCGATTTATTGCACCGCGACCCTCCCACGTTGTTCTTTGGGTATCTTTTTGTTAAGCCACTTTTCTCGTTTCAGACGAACCATGGAAGTTCAACTTCGAGGTAAAGTTTTATCCTCCGGACCCGGCTCAATTGCAAGAAGACATAACGCGGTATCAGCTGTGCCTGCAAATAAGGAACGACATAATAACCGGCCGATTGCCCTGTTCGTTCGTCACCCATGCGCTTTTGGGCTCTTATCTCGTACAGTCCGAAGTCGGCGACTACGACGCCGACGAACACGGCAGAACTTATCTCAAGGATTTCAAATTCGCTCCCAACCAATCGCCCGAATTAGTCGAGAAGGTGATGGAACTTCACAAAACGCATAAGTGAGTAAGGGCCCGAATCCAGGAGGGACAACTTCCACTGCATGTACCAGTCGAACGACGATCACGCAATGAAAATCCATTTCTGTCCATCTCTATAAATGAGTGAACCTCGGCGATTCGTTACTTCCTCACTTTCTTTTCAATATACGCCTTTTCGGGCTTTCACGATTCGACCGTTTCTACGTTTTACCCTACTTGGCACTTACCTACGCTTCAGGGGTTAGGCCACAGTAACGGGTATAAAATTTTGTGCGATTTTACAATTTTTTTCGTATAAAAAGTGATTCGCTCACAAAATGAATTACACATCTATTTAGTATGAATATCGAGCTGTTGAAATTTTTGTTTTTCGATGTACAAAGTGGCCGACTACTAATATTTTCTTTTGTTATGCTTTTAGGCGCTCCACGGTGTGACATTTGGCATCCACAATTTTTTACCTAGTACAAAAAACAAAAATTCTCGTCAATCTACATTAGAATACCTAGAGAAGTACGTACGGAATTCAAAAAATAATGTTTTATTCAAAAGATGTAGTTATTTGAACTTAAGAAATGAATTTTCAGTGAAAAATTTCGTTATAACTGCTCATAAACTGCTCATAGAATGAAAAGTTTTCGATTAATCGGAAATTCCGTACGTACTTCTCTGCGAAATGCAATTAAGAATATAACTTTTAAATTTGAAGTAAATCGAGTGAAAATTGTTGAAGTTATTTGTCACGCTAATTGGAAAAAAGCTGTTACGAGAAGTTTCGAGTAGTCGGCCATTTTGTACATTGAAAAAAAAATATACATCATTTTTGTTTTTTTTTAACCATTTTATCAGATTGCGGTGTCAAAAATTGCCGACCATCGCTATGTCAGATATGAACCTTGTATCATAACTTTGTGGAGATGAAAGTTGGTCCAGACATCAAATTCTAAGAAAGTCGTAGCACAAGAATGCAGTTTCTAAAAATTTTAATTCCTCACAAACCAAATCCTATAAACGAAATTTGTTTTTGGCGTATATTGTATCGCACAGTCGATGTTTGGAGATGTTCGGAGACCTATAATGTAAAGCGTATTGCATTTTTTTAAAGTTACAGCGTTAAAAGATGTTTCTTTTCTGAAAATGCATACTCTCATGAAAAACGACACTCTAAGGGATCCATAGGAAAAATGCTTCGCCGATTTTCACAAAATTCAATACGAATATGCTCTACTTAAGGGATAAGGCCACAGTAGAATTTTCAAAAAATCGATTTTTTTCCGCTGAAACGGTCCTTTATCTTTATAAGAATAAGCTACTATTCGATTTATAGCAAGAACATTTTTTTCGCCGACTTTGAGCGTATAACTTAAGTCCACCTCTGGCACGGCCATAGAGTACCTAAAACTTTAAACGCGTTTTTCTCGAAACAGCTTTTTACAATTGGCGTGACAAATAAATTCAACAATTGTCACTCGATTTACTTCAAATTAAAAAATTATGTTCCTAATTGCATTTCGCAGAGAAATACGTACAGAATTTCTGATTAATCGAAAACTTTTCATTTCGTGAGCAGTTTCATACGAAATTTTTCACTGAAATTTATTCAAATACCTACAACTAAATTCAAATACCTACAATTTTTTAATAAAACAATATTTTTTAAATTCCGTACGTACTTCTCTAGGTATTCTAATGTAGATTGACGAGAATTTTTGTTTTTTGTTCTAGATAAAAAAATTGTGGACGCTAAATGTCATGCCGCGGAGCGCCTAAAAAAGAGATAACAAAAGAAAAAATTAGTAGTCGGTCATTTCGTACATCGAAAAAGAAATATATATATTTTTACGTACGAAAAAAAATTGTTAAATTCGCACATGATTTCATACCCGTTACTGTGGCCTGAGGCCTTAACGCCCCAGAGGGTTGTCCACGGCCGATCTTTCCTAACGCACTTCTGCATTGGTTTTCAAGGCGTCGCGATATACAGGGGGCGCGTCAAGGAGTCTTCTCACTTTAGACGCTAAAAAGGCTATTTTCATTAATTTTTTGATAGGTTGATATTATAGATATTGATATAAAAGTCGTTACACCTAATAAATACACTTTCGAAATAGATTAAAAAAAAATTATTTATTCAAGTCACTATTGATAGACGAAAATAGTAGTGAAAAAAATGTCAAAAAAAATTGTAGGTCTGCGCTGTTGATGAAATCTTGAAGATGGATTATCCGAAACAAAAAAATACATATCATATCATACGATTTTTCATACATGCAAAGATAACAAAATGGCGGACATTTTTCGAAAAATAAAAAAAACGTGGTTTTTCACCGTTTTTGGCAAAAAAATAGTAAATATCAAAATTTAAAAAAATCCTTGATATGCGCTATAGCTATAGTTGTAATGAATATGTGGTTAAAATTTCATAAGGATCGATTCAGTAGTTTCGAAGATTTCATCAACAAGCCGTCGAAAAACGTTATTTCGAGGAAGAAAAACGTGTTTATAGTTTTTTTGGGTTACATAAATACATTTAAAAATTTTTTAAATGTATTTCGAAAGTGTATGTGCATTATGTACATTTAATGTACATTAAACATTTTTCAAGATGTATTTCGAAAGTGTATTTGTTAAGTGTAACAACGTTTATATCAATGTCTAATATGAACCTATCAAAAAAATTCATGAAAATAGCCTTTTTTAGCGTCTAAAGTGGGAGGACCTCTTAATATCGGTAAGATGTGACAAGGTGGCGCGATCATCTCCTTTTTCGCAGAAAGGGGGCGTTATAAAAAAAAGTTTGGGCATAGAGAAACTGTAGAAAAGCTGTGTCGATACAGTTTCCTATATTTTACGGAGTTTCAGTTGTGTTCAAGGGGCTACATCTACCTAGAGGTCCGAAAAAAATGGCCACATTCCGATTTTTTTCTCTTGGAAACGGTCGGTTAAAAAGAAACGCATTTTTCTTTAAGGGGAGGGTAGGGGTTTCAGCGTGAAAAAAAACACTTCTTTGCGAATTTTGTTACGGAAACGCTTCCAATGAACGAAGCGCTGCGGCAGTAAAATTATGAAAACCAGAGAATAAAGCACCAATAGATGCCTGCTCTGAACCACCTTTCTCCCTCTCTTTTTTTTACCTCTGAACAAAATTATTTAATGTTATTACGCAACAGTTTATAGTTTTAATCATTGTCAAATGAAAAAAAATCTCCTGTACAAACAAAACTGTCGATCGTCAATTTCCCGAAGGAATTATTCTTCCGCGAACAGTATTAAAAAAAAAACGCACCACCCCTTTTGAAGGATTCCAACATGGAGACGGACTGAAAGAGAAATTGTCGCGTGTTTTCCAGGGGCCAAACGCCGTCCGAGGCGGAGCTGAACTACCTCGAGAACGCGAAGAAATTGGCGATGTACGGTGTGGACCTTCATCCGGCCAAGGATTCCGAGGGCGTCGACATAATGCTCGGCGTTTGTTCGTCCGGTCTGCTCGTTCATCGGGATCGTTTGCGAATAAATCGTTTCGCCTGGCCCAAGATTCTCAAGATATCGTACAAGAGGCACAATTTCTACATTAAAATACGGCCAGGCGAGTTCGAGCAGTTCGAGTCGACTATTGGCTTCAAGCTAGCGAATCACCGGGCGGCGAAAAAGTTGTGGAAAGTTTGCGTCGAGCATCACACTTTCTTCCGCCTCATGAGTCCCGAGCCCGTGAAAAAAGTCGGTCTTCTGCCACACTTGGGTTCCCGCTTCCGTTATTCCGGCCGAACTCATTACGAGACGAAGAAGACACCTATCGAGAGGCAACCGCCGCAATTCGAGAGATCTCTCAGCGGACGTCGTCTCACATCGCGAAGCATGGACGGTGAGCAAAAGAGACGCGGAGGGCGTCTTCTTTTTTTTTTTTTTTTTTTTCAAATCAAAATCGAGATTCCTTCGTAGAACGAAAAGAAAATTAGTTCCTCCTGTCGTTCCCCGATTTATCCTCGGACGCGTGGTCTCACCGTGTAGCTTTAGGTGGCCCGAGACCGGTCGAAACTTACGGATCCGAGCCGAGCAAGCGGCACACGATGAGCTACGAGCCCGCAATGATACCCGACATGGAGCACATCGACAACAAACCCAGCCCGATCAAGAAGCAAAAAGAAAAGGTGAGCAAATGTCAATTTGTATGATACACAATGAAAAAAGAAACGCTAAAGCCGCACGTCAGGTAATAACAATAATCGTTCGAATAACTGAAACGGTATTGGAAAAATAGGGCGCGGATTAAAGTCGCGGGGACTACGCTTCTCTCGAACGCGTCGGTTATGCGAATACATTCTATCGAATATTCCAAAGTAACCCGTGTTCAGGTAATCCTATCGCCAGGCTTCAATCCATAGGATTTTTATAATTCTTTTTTGAGCTTCACTAAATATATTAATAATCGTCTCTGTAAAATTCCACGGTCGGTCGTCGACCTAATCAAAGAGAAAAAATATTAAAATTGCGCATTTTTGTGAAGGAATTCCGCGACGACATACAAAAAACCAATTTCCGGTCGCTACAAAAGTGTATATAATAGTGAGAATCCATCAGATTCTTGAGGGGACAGTCCACTTTGGAGCCACGAAAAAAGGCTATTTTCGCGATTTTTTTAAGGATTTTATAAAAGATATGAATATACTAGGTGCGCAACTAAGTTTCCGGGTTTTTCTGAACAATAAAAAATCGAAAGTTTCAAGACAAATACAAAAAATGGCTAATTCGAAGTATTGTCCCTCGCTATTTACACATTTCTGCCATCTCTCTGGCAATACATAAATACCGCGACGAAAAGAAGACGCATCTTTGGACTGAAACCATTCGTCCATCTAATGTTGTACTGCATCGTGATTGGCCAAGTGTAGCCCACCCAAGCCATGCGCCATCGACCGGAACAAGTGATAGTCTGAAGGGGCCAGATCTGGCGAATACGGCGGGTGCGGTAGCAGATCCCATTTCAGTGTTTTTATGGTGTCCTGGACGATGGAACTGCGATGGCACGGAGCGTTGTCGTGCTGCAATATCACACGTTCGTGTCTCGTGTCCCATTCTGGCCGTTTTTCGAGCAATGCGTGGTTCATATTGATTATTCGTTGTCGGTAGAGATGCCCATTGACAGTTTCGCCCGGTTCCAGCAGCTCATAGTACACGATTCCTTTCTGGTCCTACCAAACGCAGAGCATTGTCTTTTTTCCGAAGCGATTTGGCCGTGCCGTCGATGTTGACGCTTCGCCAAGTGAAAGCCACGATTTTCTGCGTTTGGGATTCTCGAAATATATCCATTTTTCATCGCCAGTAACAATTCGATGCAGGAAACTCTTTCTGTTCTGCCGCAAAAGCAAAATTTCGGAAGTGGCGCTTCTATTTTCCATTTGTCTCTCAGTCAACTCATGCGGCACCCACTTTCCTTCCTTATGAATTTTTCCCATGGCGAGCAAACGTTTCGAAATAGATTGCCGAGTCACATTTAATGCCTCGGCAAGTTGATCTTCTGTTTGAGCGTCATCTTCATCCAATAACGCTTGCAGATCGGTGTCCGCAAATGTTTGCGGTCTTCCCGAGCGCTCCTTGTCCCCAGTCTCAAAATCGCCACTTCTGAACCGCTTGAACCAATCTTCACACGTTGTTTTCGATGGTATATGTTCGCCGTAGGCCTCCTCAAGTAATCGACGTGCTTCAGCTGCTGTTTTTTTTAGGTTGAAGCAGAAAAGCAATGCTTTCCGCAAATGCTGTTTATTTGGCACAAACTTTGATATTTTCGAGGTTATAAAAATGGTCGTTGTGTTGCGATATTCGTTTATATTACGACTGGGTATTCTTAACAGATGTCCAAGCTATAAAGACACCCAATTTCAGACCTGTATGCCGACTACATGTGTCGCTAGCGCCATCCATGTGTGAAACCCGGGAACTTAGTTGCGCACCTAGTAAAAGTTGTGATAAAATTGATAAATAAAGTCTTGAAATACATTTAAAAAAATTAATTCTTTTCTATTCATTTTTAAGTACAAAAACTATAGTTTAACGTAACGCCTCAAAAATAGGTGGGCTAGGTAGCTTCATCACAACTCGGCAACGGCTTGTCTGAAACGAAAAATTCAAAGTCCATTACATTCAATATGACACCAGGTACAAAATGAGTCTCGGATATAAAATTTTATCAAACAATAAAAAAATGGCAGATGAAAAACAAAAAAAGTAAAAAAACGCGTCTTTTGCAGTTTTTCGCAAAAAAAGAGTAAAAATCAAAATTTTAAAACCATCGAGGGTCATCTTGTTGCGAATCACGTTTACAATATGTGGTTCAAATTTCAAGAGAATCGGTTTATTAGTTTTAGAGATACGATGGAGCTAGATTTTGAAAACGTTGTTTCGAGAAAAACGGGTTTGAAGTTTATACTATGAAAAACTCTGACCTAAACTCAATCGGCAATTCCTGGACCGTACAAAATCCCTTCTGAATACTCATCATCGTCGATTTCTTCAAGTCTTGCTTGCTTTCGATTTTTTGAAATTCTCAAAGTGGACTGGCCCCTCAATCAGTGCAGTTCAGTGAAAAACTGTAGAGGCGTACGGGCGATTTTTTTCCGATGAAAATGAACAAAATCGTCGCCATTGCAAAATTAAGTGTCAAATTGGACCTTTTTTTGACAGTTTTGGGTTAAAAAGAAAGTTGACATTTTCAAATAAATAAAAACGCCTCCGTACGACGTTTAGCAATGGCGTGAAGAATGATGTGGCAAAATTTGAGACGTATAGTTTGAAAATTCTCCATTAAAAATCATCGACCGTTTTGAAAAACGACGTGTAAAAAAAAACGCATCGTCCGGGCCAAGGCTCACGTAGCTGGTCGAATCCCTTTTTCTAAGAACGGCTGCCACGACCGGAATAATTTGAATTTAGCGACCAAAATTTGACAGCATGTTTATGAAAGTTCATATTTTTGGATAATGCAAAAAAAAAGCATTTTGAAAGAAATTTACACTGGAATGGTCCCTTAAAAATGCTTCGTATCCCTCCACCAAACATTTCGCCGGCAGATGCTTATGCGAATAATTTCCGAACTATCACGATCCGAATTCTTCTCAGTGCCTGAAGTAAAGCAGCCTGAATAATGTTTCCTTTGGAATATTCGATACGCGGTTTTTTTTCCTTGCGACGGGTCAAAAAAGGGAAGCGCACTTTCTCCGACTTCGAGCGTTGAGCCCGTTCTGAGTGAGACATTGCGATATTGAAACACCAATTGGTACAGTCATTGGAGAAGAAAAAGGGGAACAAATGTTGCGGCAATTCATAGTACACGAAAACACACACACAGAAAAATCACTGTGCACCATTGGCTCTGATTCGTGAACCTTTTGAGGTCTCTCGGATGAGGCGTGTTTAGAGAAAAAATAATTGTGATATACGCGAGGGTTTTCAACAATCGGACCTCAAAGGGTTGAAGCTGACGAACGACATGCTCTTATGCGTAGTGTGGCATGTCACTCATAGATATATGCCCGAACTAATAGACGTGTATGTGCAACGAATTACTCTTACATCAATTATCCGGATACATATATTCGTCATTCTTATTGCTGGTAGTTTTCAGGATACTTGATTCAACTTATTTATTCCAGTGTTACGAAGACACTGCAACGGTGCGTTTTATTTTACAAGCTTTCATTTAAATTAACTTTCTGTGAGATGCAGAATGGACAATCGATATTTCACCCACTTCTCGACTACTTAGACCTCTGAAATTTTGCAAACATGCATCTAAGAGGTGAAAATGCATGATTCAACTTGAGGGCGGGGTAAGGTTGATTCCGTGAAAAAGGCATGTCTTTAATATTTTTTTTGGCGATACAGATAGTGTTAGTTTATTCAGTCAATTTCCATATAATAATGCAACATTTGAACAATACTTTCCTAAATTTTCATTGCAAAATATTGAAAATTGACGAGTGATAGCGAATCTCCGGTGGCGCCTCGAAAAAAGTTGTTTTGCGGTGTACATCATAACTTGCAACAGAATCATCTGAAGCAAAAAAATCAAAATGCATTTGTCAAAGGAGATGTTTCTCGAGGTAATCACGAGAGGATTTCTTTTGTTGATTTTTCAATTTTTCGTAGACTTGGGAGCCAAAAAACCGATTTTCGCTCAAAAAAATCGGCTAATTTGTTGTTGTAAAATTAATAATTATTTTTAAATACAGAAAAGCTCCCAACAATACCTGGTGAATTATGTAAAGAAGTACTCCCCAAAATTTCAAAACGATTGGTCCAGTAGATTTTGAGTTATGGCGTACACGGACTTCAAACATGAGAAGTTTCAGAAAAACGCTTTAAAGTTTTGCACACTGAAAAATTCAAAATAAAACTCGATAATTTTCTTATACTCACACAGAGTCGTCGATGCCAGGTCCGTAGAGCAAAAAGCTTCCATCAACATGATCCAGAGCATCTTTTTGCATTTGTCTACGCAAAACTCTTCCTTCTTTACTGTCGTGCGCCGCTTGCTCCTCTGCTCTATAAAAGCTATAAAAACTCGGCCTGGAGCAACGGACGTTCAAATTCTCATAACTTCGTAAATTTTGCTACGATCGACTTGAAATTTTGACGCAATATTCTTGTGATATTATGCATTCATTTGAAAAATAAAAAATGTGAATACCTTACCCCTCCCCCTTAAAATAAAAAAATTCATCGAATTTTCAACTTTTCATGTAATGTTAGCGATATCTAATCATCCATATAAAATCTCACTAACACATGCACACAAATTCGTAGCCGACTGTGTTTGTATGTGAAAATTTTATATACAGCAATTAGTCGTAAGTTCAATCCCAATTACAGGCTTTGTTATTTTTTACAAGCACTTCATGTTCCTAACGTACAAACTCGTAAACTGGTAAACTACTAGTAACGACTCACTAGTCAAATCGATTGGAGACTAAAAAGTAGAAAATAATTTATATGTAAAAAAAGTATTTAAAAAAACAAGCTTTTATTTAATGTACTAAAAAGTAGACAAAAAATTTTTTTTACCAAGTCACCTATTTGTGGCTATAAATAAAAATCTGGGGCGCTCAAAAGTTAGACATATAATCTTCAATCCACATAAATCCGTTAAAACGGGATATACATTAAGACAGGAAAAAAATAAGCAATATTGAGGGATTTTTTAAACTAAGAAATAATTATTCTACAATTATCAAACTTTAGGTATACTATAATAGTATATTTAAGTATAGAAAACAATTTTTTTTAATTAATTAATCATCAAAATAACGGAGCTGTGGCAAAGTGCTACGGCAAGGTCGCTGCGGAAGTTGCGAATCGGCGTGCAGTCTAGCTTCCCGTAGACTTTGGTATGCAAAAAAGTTCAAACATTTCTTCAGTTAGAACATGTATAGTTTCTATGTGACGGTAATTAAAATGAAGAAAATGCAAATTTAAGAAAATTGCAGGCGTGTACAAAAAAAATCAACATTTCACGCAACATTTCTGTAAAATGTGGATTAAAAAAGTCGATTTTTTGCCAATTTTTCAAAAACAATTCCCGTCAAGTAGAAGGTACCAATATTGTCAATATTTCTTCTCGTCAACACTTTAACGTGCTATAAAAATGATTTAAAAAGACTTTTGCTACGACTTCTTTGATTCACTTTGAAGAGGTTTTTATACTGAAGAAAACAAACTTTGGTTTGATTCAACAGGTCGTTTAGTTTTTTTTGCTATCACGTCCGCCAAGTTGGAAAAAGCGTGCAAATGAAAACTGGTGAAAACGCGCTTCAAAATTTCCAATAGCAGGAAATATCAATATAAAATATTCATCGCTTCTCTGATTTTGGCCTTGTATCTTTGAAAACATTTACAATTGGCCTCTGTAACTTTGTAAATATATTCTTGGATAGTATATCTATCGATTTAAGCGATTTAAAAAAAAACGATTTTTCGGACCTTCTAATTCAGGGTCCCGCCTTAACATACCAACTGTATTCAATTTACTGTAAAATATCCTCAGGTTTCTTAAATAAAAATCCTGAAACTGAGTATAACATGTGATAATAATTTCTCTAATTACTATTGTGCCAAATTAAACGGTTAATGCAACTGAATTGATGAAATTGATTAAACATTTAAAAAGTTGAGCGTCCCAAGCTTTTATTTATAGTCGCATATAGGTGACTTGGTAAAAAAAAAAGTTCTACTCTTTAGTACCTCAAATAAAAGCTTGTTTTTTAAAAAAATATTTTTTTTTACATATAAATTATTTTCCAATATTGTTTCTGTCGTCTTCAATTCGGAAGCTCCTGACTGCAGTTTTCCTAGTTTTCGAATAATGTCCTTCGATAGAAATACACCTGTCGTATCGAAATTGGAAAGATTCTTCTCGATCCGTAGACGAGGCACAAACACATTTACGTTGGCTGCGCGAGCCTGCAACTTTAGAACTTGCATGGAGCTATACATTGAGGCAACTTGTTGGCGCGAGTCGTTATCGCTCCTTGATTTTTCTCCCTTCGTAACATCTCATACGTATATAATACACCCGGATATAATATATGTTAACAAAAAAAAGGAAACGAACAAATAAAAAAGCGCAAAGACACAGACACGACACATCACAAAATCATTCGCAACGCCCGAGTCTCATTTCACAATTATAACTAACCGTCACGTAACTAACACCGATAGCTGACTCGAAAAACAAGCGCTGGAACGACATCGGCTAGCAGTACCAGTAGCCTGGAAGGAGAGTATGACGCGGATCGTGTCCAAAAGGTATAGATAAAATGTCGAAAAAGAAGAAATGAGTTTCACAACAAAAAAAATCGTGTCATGCCCATCTCTATCTCATATCCACTACTATAACGCACTCTGTAGACATTTGAGATGTTTTTTGTTTCAATATTATTATTCTTACGTCTCGTACCAATTTGGTGTAAAATTGCTGTAGCTCAAAAAAAAAAAAAAATAATGCTGCGATCTCGGAAAAACTGCATGAATAACCGGAGGACATTTCGAAGATTGTCAACATACTCGCGCGATGCATGCCTGACAAAGCCTGTATTTATCGGTGTAAGATTGTTTTTAAGCTTAAACGTTACGTTGTCGCGCCAATGTTTCCTCGGACCGGATTTTATTTGTTTGTTCGCGTGTTTTTTTTTTTTAATTCCTCTTGTTTCATACTGAATTGACAAATTTGTTTTTAGAAACCCGTCGGAGGGGTCGCCGTTCTTCCGACCGGTGGGCTCTCCAAAAAGAAGAAGGACAAGAACAACGAGAACGAGAAGGAGAATCACAACGATCTCAATAATACCGGTGTAGCGAACGACAACGCTGTCCTCGGCAACGTAGACGAAAATACAACGAACAAGAAGGCGCCCAAAATCGACGAATCACCCGAAAAGAAGGACAAAGAGAAGAAGGAAAAAGTGAAGGTACGCGCGCGACAAAGTAACAGTCGGGACACACCGAATTCGTCCAATCAAAAGCAAAATTATAACGAGTTGTTGCAAAAGTATAGACTAGCGTTGATTTCCCGTAGTTACATTGTAGATTGTCCACATCAGAATTGGCAAAATTGAATTTCTCAACTGTATTTGCAAGCCCGAGTGTCAATGCTTGAAATGGATTTCAAGCTGGAGGTCGCGCTTAAAAAGTACTCTTTAATAACTTAAATGGCCTTATACACACTTGTAGCGGGCGAAAGGACGTGATTTTTTTTATTCGTTTTCGGGGGGACAATAAATGTTTATTGAAAAACTGTGAACAACGTCGATTAGTACATATTTTCATGTACTCGTACAATTTTTTTTATTGGAAAATATTTCAAAATAGCGGAACTCCAGCTGTCTTCCAGGAGCGTCTTCTTTTGAGCATCAGTTGCGGTGCACATGACTCGAGAACGGTTCATCTGAAATCAGAATTTCAAAAAGATTTCATTAGTATATTGCATTGGCTTGGGCCTGGACGAAGGATTTGTAAAAAATTTTATTAAAAAAAAATGACGATAATTTTAACAAAAAAATCATTTTTTGAAGTGCTAAATTTTCGGTTTTTTTGCTACATAATTTTTTTTTCAACAAAATTCAAAATCTTTCGTCCAGGCCCTAGCTATTATCATAATAAATAAGTGGTATGAATTTGGTATGGATCGGATTAATTGTTTTTCAGTAATCCTGTCCACCGCAAAGGTGTTTCTCAAAAAAGACGATTCTGAGATAATCGCGTTTAAGGGGCCGGTCCACTTTGGAGCCACGAAAGAAAAGGCTGTTTTCGCGATTTTTTATGAGGATTTTATAAAAGATATGAATATAAAAGTTGTTGGGCTTGATAAATAAAGTCTTGAGTACATAAAAAAAAATTTATTCATTTTTATTCATTTTGAAGTACAAAAACTATAGTTTAACGTAACGCCTCGAAAGTAGGTGGGCTAGGTAGCTCCATCACAACTCGGCAACGGCTTGTCCGAAACAAAAAAATCAAAGTCCATTAGATTCAGTATGACACCAGCTACAAAATGATCCTCGGATATAAAGTTTTATCAAAAAATAAAAAAATGGCAGATGAAAAACGAAAAAAGTAAACAAAACGCGTTTTTCCCCAGTTTTTCGCAAAAAAGAGTAAAAATCAAAATTTTAAAACCATCATGGGTCATCTTGTTGCGCATCATGTTTACAATATGTGGTTCAAATTTCAAGAGAATCGGTTCATTAGTTTTAGAGATACGATGGAGCTAGATTTTGAAAACGTTGTTTCGAGAAAAACGCGTTTGAAGTTTATACTATGAAAAACTCTTACCTAAATTCAATCGGCAATTCCTGCGCCGTACAAAATCCTTTCTGATTGCTCATCATCGTCGATTTCTTCAAGTCTTCCTTGCTTTCGATTTTTTGAAATTTTCATAGTGGACTGGCCCCTTAAGATTCAAGTATGTTTCTTTTACATTTAACGTTAATTTATTCATGCAAACATGGAGTCGTCGATTCCAGGGCCATACAGTATCCTTCTGCATCTTCTGCAGCCTCTAAAACATTGATTTGATACTGCCTACGAGCCATTCTCCCTTCTCTTGTGGCTTGCGCTTGCTGCTCGGCAAGCGTAACACGTTGAAATACCTATACCAGCGAATCTAATGCTCCGATCTTTATGAAATTTGGTGAGAATATTCTTGAGACATTGTACTTGAAGAATATGCAATCATTTCTCCATTTTTCCGACCATCACAAGTGTATATAAGGCCTTAAATAACTTCGAATGCAGTGTTGCTCAGAGAATTCCCTCGCACTATTCGGGAATAGGACTTAATTGATAATACAATAGAAAAAAAAACATCAACTTTGCAGATATCTGGGTGAGACAGCTTAGTAAAATTTGCTCTAGAACGCGAAGAGTGTGTTTTCGTATTTCGCCCTAGCATGTACGAGTTATCGCATGTCTAGTTGTTATTTTTATTTTTGATTTACCATTCCCCCGACAAAAAACAAAAAGAGTCCGGTCGGAGGTTTTCCGCTGTTCCGGAAGCGCGACAAGGATCAATCGAAGGACAAGAAGGAAAAGAAGAACAAGGAATTGGACGAATCAACGGAGAAGAGTGAGCCGGAGTCGACGATAGTGGAGAAGCCGTTGCCTCAATTGGACAATGAGAAGCCTAAGAAGAATGCGGGCTCGCCGGATTCGCAAAAATTGCCGGGCTACACGAAGCCCTACGACTACGAGGAGACGGAATCTTCGCCAACGAGAAAGCCGTTCACCCCTCTCGGTTTCTCATACGAGGACAGGCCGGCCTCACCGGGTATTCAGGATCAGCAATCGCCCACATCGGCCAGTAGAAAAGCGACGGGTGTCGCCTTCAATTATGCGCCTGGCGAGGACAAAAAAGTCGCCGAGTCCGCCGAAAAGCGTAAAACGAAAGAGCTCGCTCTGAACAACAAGACGCCAGCAGGCTTGCGAACACCGGGCCTCAATTACGTCGAATCGGCGGGACTTAAGGAAGCGCAGAAGGGAGCAAACGTGCCGAGTGAGCCCGACGATAAAAATGCCTCGATGGCTTTGATCGCGGGTGAAATATACGGCGAGAACGCGACGACGAGACCGGGTGTCGTTTTACCCGGCACTGCGGAACCAAAGCCGTCCTATCGAGTTCTCCCGTTGCCCGAGGGCTCACGCGTGATCGGCGGAATTATTTACACCCGAGAGGGCAAGCCCTTGGATCAAAATTCCCTCGGACCCGAAGGAAGTCTCGTGATCGAGGGCAAAATCTGCGGCAAGGACAAGAGAGCGTTGAAAAAGGGGGACTTTGGGCCCCACGGCGTTCACATCGTTCAAGGTATCGTGACCGGAAAGGATGGAAAAGGCCTGTATCAGGCTACACTCGGAACCGACGGTAATTCCATCAAAAACGGCATTCTTTACGGTCCAAACGGCGAAGCGCTTAATCAACGAGGTCTCGGTCCCGATCACGCGATCGTTCGCGACGGTAGAATCGTCGCGAAAAACGGCAAACCTCTGGTTTTCGAAAAATTATCCATTGACGGAACGTACGTGAAGGACGGTTTGTTGTTCGCTCACGATGGCAAACCGTTGACTCAAGGATCCTACGGTACCGATGGTAACAACATCGTAGGCGGTGTCGTGTGCAACAACGCCGGCAAGCCCATCAATCAAATAGCCGTTTTACCCGACATGACGTACATATGCGACGGTCTGATATACGGACGCGACGGGCGACCTCTGTCCAGTGGCGATCTCGGGAGCGATGGCAATTACATAACCGAGGGTAAGGTGCACGGAAAAGACGGGAAAGCAGTGAAAAGTGAGAGCTTCAGTTCGGACGGTTCCTTCATCAAGGATGGCATGGTTTACGGTAAGGACGGCAAGCTCCTCACGCAGGGCTCTCTGCTACCAAACGGTTCACACGTCAAAGACGGAAAAATCGTCGGCAGAGACGGCAAAGTCGTTAAACACGCGTTCTACAAGACCGACGGTAGTTTCGTCAGAGAGGGCATCATTCACGGGAGAGACGCGCGTCCCCTGAGTCAAATACCTCTCATAGCAGACGGGAGTTTCATCAAGGAAGGCTCGATATACGACAGGAACGGTCGGCCCCTCAATCAGAGCCTCTTCAAGCCCGATAACGTCGTCATTCGCGAAGGCGTCCTCTACAATTCCCAGGGCAATCCTCTCTCGCGCGGATCCCTCGGTGGTGACGGTTTAACCATCAAAGATGGCGTCGTTCTCGGCAAAGATGGCAAACCCGCGAAACAAGAGTCCTTCGGTTCCAACGGGAATTACGTAAAGAAAGGCGTGATCCACGCGAAAAACGGAAAACCGCTGAACCAAGATTCCCTCGTGCCGGAGGGTGCGGCTATCAAGGACGGCAGAGTTTACAACAAGGATGGCAAACCGATGAAAGCTTCTTACTTCAAAACTGACGGTAGTTACGTCAAGGACGGCCAAGTTTATGGCAAAGACGGGCGGCCCTTGAATCTCAGTTCTTCACTACCGGAGGACAGTTTTATCATGAACGGCGTCATATTCGAGGGCTCGGGTAAACCATTGGAGAAAGATGTCTTTGGGTCGGATGGTTCCCACGTCGTGGCCGGTGTACTTCACGATAAAGACGGCAACGTCATAGCCGAGGGTGTCTTCGGTCCTGACGGGAATAAAATCAAGGATGGTCTGATCGTCGGGAGAGACGGGAAATTGTTGACCCAGGACGACAAGGGTCCGGACAACATAGCGATCAAGGACGGCAGGATCGTCGATGAGAAGGAAATACCGAAGAATCAGGGATCTCTTTTACCCGATGGTTCCTATATTCAGAACGGTATCGTTTACGGCAGAGACGAGCGACCTTTGAAACAAGGCGCCTTCCGAACTGACGGTACTTACGTCCGAGACGGTCTTGTATACGGCTGGGGTGGACAACTGTTCAACGTCGGTACGGAATTGCCGAAGGACACGTACGTCGAGGAAGGCCGATTGTACGGCAAAGACGGCAAGCCACTGAATCACAGTTCTTTCGGCTCCGACGGTGGCTTCGTTCAGAATGGCTTCATTTACGCGAAAGACATGAAAGCCCTGTCGCGCGGTAGCTTCGGCAACGACGGTAGTTACATCCACGAGGGCTCGATCTTCGCACCCGATGGCAAACCCCTCAACAACAAGAAGCGCACCACTATTACGATCTCGTTCGTACGTTACGGCCTGATATGCGACGAAAACGGCAAACCCGTGGAGTCCGGGGCGTTCGACAGTTCCGGCAGTGTCATCAAGAACGGAAGGATCTACGATTCCAGCGGCAAGCCACTGAATCTTCATTCGTTCGGTGACAATCTTTCCGTGAAGGAAGGTCTCGTTCATGGCGCGAACGCGAAACCCGCGAATGTGGGCAATTTGAGCCCGGAAACGTCGTACGTGAAAGGCGGAAGGGTTTACGGTCCCGATGGGAAATTACTCACCCAGGAGGCTTTCGGTCCCGAGGGACTGAAAGTGGTCGACGGTGTCGTCGTCGATCACTTGGGCAATCCTGTGAAAAAAGCCGCCTTCGACAACGATGGCAATATCGTGAAGGAAGGCGTCGTTTGCGCCGGTAATGGACGACCACTCGACAAATATTATACGATTATAACGATAACTTGCGTGAAGAGAGGTCTCATATGCGACAAATCGGGCAAACCCATCGCACAAGCTCCCTTCAGCGACGATGGAAGCTTCGTCAAGAACGGCAAGATTTATGAGAAAAATGGCAAACTCTCGAATCAAGAGATCTTTGGCGAGGACGAAAGCTTCGTCAAGGACGGTGTTATCTACGCGAAAAACGGACAACCCATGGATCGCGATGAAGTCACGCAAGAATCTATCGCTACGACGAAAAATGTTGGTACCAAGACGAAAAAGAGCGCAGTCGTGGCGAACACACCGACCATCGTTAAAACTACCACGAAGCAATCCGTCGTCAAGGATCAGGAAGGACTTGTACAAAATATCGAGGAAAAAGTTGAAGATCTCACGCCTGGCGGTACTGGACAAGTTGTCGTCTCGACTCAAGTCAATAAGGCAAGGCAATATGATAAGTTCAGTGGGACATGAGGCTGATCGCAAATCGAGGCTAACGAAGCTTTCAATTTTCCAACTGAGAACTTCTTTTCGATAGTCGCGAAGCGAAAGGGTTCGATGTTACACCTCGCGACAACGTTGAGGATCATTGAATGCTCGTTGAAACGAATTCTCAATCAGTCTCTGAACTCACCGCGTGGTTTGAGGGGGCAGATACCTCTAGGCGAGGAAAAACATTGCTGATTTTCGGGTTTTTGTTTTTAAGGGGTTATGTACAGTCAGGAAGCCCGAAAAGATCGATTTTTCAAGAATTTTTCTTGAGAAGACCTTTAACGGGGTCGTCTAGTGTCAAGGCCGTTTTTAAATGCTTTTTTGGGGATTTTTTTTTGACAAACCATTAAAATAAAATAATTTATAAATTGTATATCATTTTTATTAACATTCGAACAAACTGTGTGAATTTTTTGAAGTCATTATATAGAATATAGTCGGAGATACACCGCCCAACGGGAACACATATATAAAAAGAGGTGCTCCACTGCTGCCATGATTCCGGCCGTTCTGCTTATCTGAAATAAAAAAACCAAACGCAATTTTAATCGTGAGACTTGAGGCTCTACACGGAACTAAAATAAAGTTAGAATTCCAAAAAAATAATTTTTTTACTCTAGAAAAAAAATCAATTTTTCGTATTTTCTGGGGGTCTATATAGCTGATAAAAAGATAATTAACGAAGCCATCTTAATTATTTTAGTTGAACTTGTAGTTATATATGTACTAAAGATGCTGTATAAATTTGAGCAGAATCAATCAAATAGTTTTTGAGATATCATGGCAGCAGTTTGAAAAAATCGTGTTTTGAGAAAAACGCGTTTGAAAGTTGTTGTATATAATTCATAATAAAAAATGGTGTCACCATCAATCTGCTGTGCCTGGACCATAGAGTACACCTTCCTCTTCTTCAAAGAAGTCATGCAAGGCCGTTTTCTCTTCTTTTGATCTGACACACTAGACGACCCCCTTAAATCTATTGACGTAAAAAATTGTACACGTATTATGGTAACTTTTGACTGTATTTTAACATGTTTTATTCGTAAAAATTATTATTTTGGACTGGATCATTTAAAATGACAAAACCAAAAATATTTCGTTAATATATTGATTATCTTGATTGATCGAAGGAATAAGCAAAACAATATTTTTTGACAACATGGCGGCTTCTAAAAAAAATCGATTTTTGACAAAAAATTTGGCCTTATATTGTTTATAAAATGGAAAATATTTATCAGTGCGAAAAAACCTTCGGTTAATTACTTAAAAATATACTCGAAAAGATTGCGTTAAAATTTGAGACTAATCGGTTCAGCCGTTTCCGAGAAATCTTGCTCACCGACTTTTAAAACACAGTTTTGAGAAAAACGCGTTTAAACAGGAAATTTTCTGTGTGTGTACTTAAATATATGTACATTACGAAAATGGAATTAAAAAAAATCGATTTTTCGAAAATGATAACTCCTTAAAGGAAAGATTTCTTCACCATTTTTTAGACTTAGGGTATGTTTTATTACCACTTTTGGCTGGTACGTGGTATTTTTTTGATTCATCTTTAAAAATGGGGGAGGTATGGCTCGGTCTTCTAAACGGGTTGCGGCGGATGTTGTCAGACGACGGGACACGTAGCGCCGACGGGATTAATCTGAAAAGAAATCCTACGAGAATTTTTCAATCATCACACTCATACGCAGAATATGAACCAAAAAGAAGTGAGAAATGTTGAAAATCGTGAAATGATACGCTATGAAACAAAAAAAAATTGAATTTTCCGAAGAGAGTGGCTACATTTCGCAATAAAAAATCGTTTTTTTTCTTCATTTTCATCAAAAATTAGGGTCATGTTTTAGACAATGCGGTTAGCAAGATTTATACCAAATATCATCAGAATCGGTCGATTAGTATTTTAGCTATACGTCATGGCAGTTTTGAAAATACAGTTTAGAAGACCGTGCCATGGCTCCGCCATTTCTAACGATTGAGAAAAAATAAAAAACACCATGTACCAGCCAAAAGTAGTAAAACAAACATACCCCAGTCTCAATAGCGGAGAAATCTTTCCTTTGAAAAGCAAATAATGAAAATCAGCTAATTTTGTTTCCTCGCCTAAAGGTATCTCCCCCCTTAAGGGGGCCGAGTGTTGCACCGATCGATGTTAATGTGTACTGACCTTTTAGACGGAGATGCGCCCAATGAATGTTCAACGTCAAAGTTTCCGTAAATTCGACTACACGGGTTTTGGAAAGAAGAAAAAATTACTACAGTTTCTTATGAAAACCAGCTGATTGAGCTGGAGTTAGATTATCAATGATTTCGCTTAGTATGTCAGCAAGAGATATTGACTTCGACTCAACGATTGTTCATAAGAAACTATGCTGCATTACTTAGCCCTTAATGTTTTATTTCGAAATCGATGCAGTTAGAGAAACTCAGCCTATTTTTTAGAAACTCAGTCTATTTTTTCATTGGGCGTATCTGAAAACGTTAAAAAGCACGTCCCTCGAGGTATTCCTTTCGCGGAAGGCCGTGTTTTGTGGGGACATAAGGAGGGCCCTTCCGAATCATTGGTAAATTACAGTGGCGCTCAAGGGGCCTTATCACCTGAGATGCTTAGCAAAAGGCTATTTTCTATTGCTTGAAAAAGGCTATTAATATTGCTTGAAAAAGCGGTTTTCGACAAATTTTGAGGAATTCAGGGCCGGATTTGATTCAAAATATTTCAGGAGCTAATAAAGATGTGTACCAGATTTAGACATTTTTATACTTTCTCTGAAAAGTCGCGGCTGGGAAAATTCTTCCGCTAGTCACATTTTTTAAGTTTGATCATTAATACTTTCTTTTAGGGGCTATACCAGTGTGAACGCTGAAAATTTGGGTGATTTTCGGGAATTTTTTGGAAGAAAAGTACTCAATTAAATGTTTCGGAAAATTAAGAATATATTTGGCTATATTTCACCTATATTACATCATTTTTTCATAGAAAAATATTGAGATCCAAGCGTCTTATGCGCTGCCTTCGGAGGCGCCAAAAAAAAGTTCCTCCACTGCTGACATGATTCCGGCCGATTGAGTAGCTGAAACCGAAAAAGGAAAAAAAATGTCGTAAACTGGAACGTATTTCCTGTACAATGACGTAGGATTTTCGAAAAATATCAAAATCTAACAAAATGGCGTAGTTATAAAAAAAGTCTGTTTTCTTGCCTATAAAATGGTCGTTTTTTTTCAATGCCAAATCGTCGATTCTCACCCAATTAAAAATATCCTACGTCATTGCAGAGTAAATATATTCAAGAGTACTCAGTTAAAATTTCAAAGTCAATCGGATAATTGCTCTTCGAGTTACAATGTCAGCAAATTTGAAAAATCTCATTTCGAGAAAAACGCGTTTATAGATTTAAGGTCTACTTTGGAGCCACGAAAAAAGCCTATTTTCGCGATTTTTTTTTTGAGGATTTTATAAAAGATATAAACATAAAAGTTGTTGGGCTTGATATACATTAGAAAAAAAGTTTGTCTTGAAATACATTTTAAAAAAAGCTTATTTTATTTTTATTCATTTTTAAGTACAAAAACTCTAGTTTAACGTAACGCCTCAAAAATAGGTGGGCTAGGTAGCTCCATCACAACTCGGCAACGGCTTGTCTGAAGCATAAAAATCAAAGTCCATTAGATTCAGTACGACACCAGCGACTAAATGACCATCGGATATAAAGTTTTATCAAAAAATAAAAAAATGGCAGATGAAAAACGAAAAAAGTATTTAAAAAAACACGTTTTTCCGCAGTATTTCGCAAAAAAAAGAGTAAAAATCAAAATTTTAAAACCATCGAGGGTCATCTTGTCGCGAATCATGTTTACAATATGTGGTTCAAATTCCAAGAGAATCGGTTTATTAGTTTTAGAGATACGATGGAGCTAGATTTTGAAACCGTTGTTTCGAGAAAAACGCGTTTAAAGTTTATACTATGAAACACTCTGACCTAAACTCAATCGGCAATTCCTGCACCGTACAAAATCCCTTCTGATTGCTCATCATCGTCGATTTCTTCAAGTCTTGCTTGCTTTCGATTTTGTGAAATTTTCAAAGTGGCCTGGCCTCTTAACTATCGATTTTTGCAAGATAAAATGTTATTGATATAAATGATAATGATATTCTTGAAAGTATAAACTGTCGAAAAAGGAAACAAAAAAACGATTTTTTGAAAGTGTCACACTGGTATAGCCTCTTAAGCATTCGCTGACCCCCTGTTTTTATTGTCACTATGGAATCTCTAGAGTTATTTAGTGGATTAATTATTAGATGAAAATATGGCTAGCGTGTCATCTCCATAAAGGGCCGTACAAATCAGACGACATTTAGGGCTGTAATTTTTCGTTAAAAGTTCAGTAAATTGGCTTGAAATTGTACCGGTATACCGGCATGTATTTTTTACTTGATTATGGACGAAAATGAGTTAATCATTAAATATTTGGGTTCGTGAAAGGAATACCTTAACATTCATCGGTAAAACACTGACCCCTTTTTGGACTTAAACGGAGCGCACCCTGTTGCAATCGATGCAACGAGCACTAATAACACTCGCAGGTAAAGTCTTTCGACTAACAAACAAACGTGAACAAGTTCACGGGATTCCCCTCCAACTCAGCATGCCTGCGATTTTATCATCTACTTCTGGTTTTCGCCGGAAGTGGCCCATGAAATTCTTCGTCCGTCTGCCTGTTTGTCTGTATCGCTCTCTCTCTCTTTCTCTCTCTACCTCTCTACCTCTCTGTTTTCTTTTGATAATTGCGAGTGCTCGTGATATTTTTCTTGTAGTAGGATAAACATTTCGTAGGATCGTTTAATATTTGTGCATTAGTGACAATGGTAGTTACATCGTATGTACGTAGGCAGAAGCAACGGAAGACAGTAGAACCCCTTACATGACGGCCACCGCCGTAACGACCCGCACAGCCACGATGCACGAGGACCTTGAAAAGAATCAGAAAACGAGCCAGGTTTGTGCCAATTTCCTTCTTTCGTTGGATTAAAAAAAAACGCAATTTTTATGCAACACGAGCTTGCAAGGGCTCGCAAGCATTTTTAACTTTTTGCTCGTTTAATAGTTTGATCGGAAGTATTTATTTATTATTCTGGAATATAATTTAGGTCGAGGAAAAAACCGTAGCTCACACGACGGCAACTAGCGCTACGAGGCAAGAGCAACGAGTCGTAACCCAGGAAGTTAGAACCACGAGTCATGTATTATCCGGCGAACAGGTATGGATGAAATTTTCTTTTCAGCCTGATTGTTGTTATTGTTGTTAGTATTATCATTGTTATTACTTTGTACGTGTAATTACATAGTTTTTTTATAATACTCATTGGGCACAAAGTCGCAGCTATAATCGAAGTGATTAAGGGGTTGGGCTACTGTGACGACCCGAAAATCAGAATTAAAAAAATATATTTTGAAGGGGTCAGGATGATGAAAAATCGTTTAAACATTTATTTGTATATACATTAACAAGGTTGGGTACCATTTAAATTTGAATTTCAGTAAAAAAAATTAATAATTAAAGAAGTTATAAACAATCTCGTGAAGGATCTTTGAACGTGAGAGGCTCAACGGTGTATTCGATTTTGGCCACCCGGTTGACCGGAAACAGAAAATAAATTTTTTTTAAAATTGAAATAGATAAAATTGGCTAAAACTTGACCGAGTGTGTTTTTGTCATCGTGTTTCGATCAGAGTTGGGCGTAATTCACATCGTGATTTTCATGTGAATATAAATACAAATTTATTCAAACTTCGCTTATTTGGTTCACATGCATGCATACAAATACAATTGTATTCACAAATATTCTAAACATACAAATGAATTCACAGAAAAAATTGTGAATTGTCACAAAATTGTGAATATTTACAAAGAATCCTGTGAATTAAAAAAAATAACATCAAAATCTGTGAATGCAGATTTATTCACAAAAAATTGTAAATACAAAAAAATTCACCAAATAAGATGTGATTTTTTTCGTATTTAAGACAAATTAAAATCTAATTCACGATGATTAGACTAAAATTTACATCAAAAGTGAGTTCTTACGTATTTTGAGGGAAAACATTTCGTCGAGGCAAATAAATGTTTGCAAAAAAAGTTGTGAGCTTCAAATATTACATTATGAATATGAAAAAAATCACAAAATAAGTTGTCAATTTCCTCGAGTTGAAGAAAAGAAGGAAGGAAAGAAAAGCGTAAGAACTCACTTGTGGTGTAAATTTTAATATAATTGTGAATTCGATTTTCATTTTCTTCGACTCGAGGAAATTCACAACGCATTTTGTGAATTTTTTCATATTTATAATGTAATATTGGACTCACAACTTTTTTTGCAAAAATTTCGTTGCCTCGACGCAATGTTTTCTCTCAAAATACGTAAGAACTCACTCTTGGTGTAAATTTTAATCTAATCATTGTGAATTTCATTTTAATTTGTCTTAAATACGAAAAAATTCACAACTTATTCTGTGAATTTTTTTGTATTTACAATTTTTTGTGAATACATTTACATTCACAAATTTCGATGTGAATTTTTTTTAATTCACAGGATTTTTTATAAATATTCACATTTTTTCTGTGTATTTATTTGTATGTTCAGAAGATTTGTGAATACAATTGTATTTGTATTCGTATTTACAATAAGTGAAGCATGAATACATTTGTATTTATATTCACATGAAAATCACGATGTGAATAAATTCGTATTCGTATTTATAAATAGAATCACGCCCAACTCTGGTTTCGATCATCAAAAAAAAGTTGAAATTTTTGTTTTTTCATTTTTCAAGGAAAAATGAAGATGTTAATAACTAATGAAAAAAAGGAAATGCTTAAGATAAGTGACTTTTTCGAAAAATGAGCCACCATTTTTTTGTTGCTATTTTCTCATTTATTTGGTTGAAATAATGATATGCAGTCGAGGAAAACTGACAATTTTTATTAATAATTTTTTTACGAGCCAAAAACCGTTCAAAATAATTTCGAATTTTTCAAAAACCAAAACAAACCCGTTATAGGCGTCGAAATGTTCAAAAATGCCCTATTTCATCACGTGTTTCCGCGAACTTCAAAACCCCATAACTTTTTATGGGGATGGGGGGGCTGAATTTCAGCTTCCCCCGACTGATTGTCATCATTTATAACCCAATAAATGAGAAAATAGCAAAAACATAATTTTAGGCTCATTTTTCGGACAAGTCACTTATCGAAAGAATTACCAAAAGAAAATTTAAGAAAAACGTCGGTCAAGACTGAACTACTATTACACTGAATATGTGTACCGAATTTTAAGTAATTCCGTTCATTAGATGTTAAGAAATCGTGCACACCGTTTCGAACAACATAGTTTTGAGAAAAACGTGTTTAAAATGTTACAAGCAGTTCTATCGCTGTAATAATGAATTTACGTTCAATCTGTGATTCTTGCACCATACGTTGGACGTTCCTTTTCAATTTGAGGTGCCTCGAGCGCCGAACGTTTTTTTTTAATGTTCACAGTAACCTAACCCTCTAATTGTACATAATCCAACCACATTTGAACGACGCTCGCCAGTCATACAGTCTGCTTATTGTACAGATTCGAAAAAAAAAATAATTGCTCGTATTACTATAATCACGGGTTACAATGCAACACCACGTTTCAAAATCATACGTACAAACGTTTTCAAAAAAAAAAATTACGAAAAGATACATTATTTTGTGTAGTTTACTACGTCTAATGAAAAGTACAATTCTGCAAACTCTCAAAACGTCGTATCAACGTTGCGCTAAAGTTGTACATACATTTCTCGAGTTCAGACAGTCTTTTTTGACGAACGTGTAACAATAGAAAGCGAGAAACGTCGCGCAACGTTCATCAGAGGTTTTACATATGTTTTCACATTTCTATAATGGATGCACTGTCGTCGGCATCGTGCACTCATCATCACAGATAATGAAAAAAAAGAAGAAAAAAACATGGTTACAATATATTAAGGGGCCAGTCCACTTTGGAGCCACGAAAAAAGGCTATTTTCGCGATTTTTTAAAGGATTTTATAAAAGACATGAATATAAAAGTTGTTGGGCTTGATAAATAAAGCCTCGAAATACATTTAAAAAATTTAATTAATTTTTATTCATTTTTAAGCACAAAAACTATAATTTAACGTAACGCCTCAAAAATAGGTGGGCTAGGTAGCTCCATCACAACTCGGCAACGGCTTGTATGAAACAAAAAAATCAAAGTCCATTAGATTCAGTATGTCACCAGCTACAAAATGACCCTCGGATATAAAGTTTTATCAAAAAATTAAAAAATGACAGATGAAAAACGAAAAAAGTAAGAAAACGCGTTTTTTTCGCAGTTTGTCGCAAAAAAAAGAGCAAAAATCAAAATTTTAAAACCATCGAGGATCATCTTGTTGCGAATCGTGTTTACAATATGTGGTTCCAATTTCAAGAGAATCGGTTTATTAGTTTTAGAGATACGATGGAGCTAGATTTTGAAAACGTTGTTTCGAGAAAAACGCGTCTGAAGTTTATACTATGAAAAACTCGTACCTAAACTCAATCGGCAATGCCTGCTCCTATTTTGACACAATATTTCTGAATGTATGTACTTTCGAAAACGGTAAAACAAATCAATTTTTTGAAATTTTCAAAGTGGACTGACCCCTTAATTTACGCTCATCCGCTGATTTTGGAGTTATTCGCTTTCGTACGACTCGGATTTACGATGAAATCCATCATTGACGTGATTAAGCCGCCTGAATGATTCGATTCTAACTTTCAACGGTGTCATCGCATTGTTTTTTTTTGCAAACCATTGATTCATGAATATCGCCGGCTTTTGGCTAACAATTTGCATGGCGTAGCTGTACTCGCGACGTCACAGTACATCCAGTTCGAGCAGCGGCGATTCGGGCACGCCGATTGACATCGACGAAGATCAGCAGGCTTTCTACAATCAGTATTATCAGGTAACTCCATTCGACACGGTTCACTTAACTTTTTATCGATGGGACATCGGGCAAACGTAAGAATATTAAAAAAAAAGAACGAAAATAACTGTGAAATGATTGCATGTATATTCTAATATGTGTGCTTTCGTGTTACTGGTATCGTACACAAAATGTACTCCTAACTGACTTCGCAAATGACTGGGCAAATATTTATGCCGATTTACTTTGTAACAGCAACGGGCACGTTCGAACGACAAGCTTATTCATTATTGATTTCCGACATAGCTATAAAACGTCAGGGCCAACAAATATGAGACATCCACTGAACAATTTTGGTCAATTAAATTTGCTCATTCACTCGTTTAAGGGGTCGTCTCACTTTAGACGCTAAAAAAGGACTATTTTCATGAATTTTTTGATAGGTTTATCTTATAGATATTAATATTAAAGTTGTTACGCTTAATAAATACACTTTTTTTAAATAATTTATTTAAGTCACTACTTATAGACGAAAATGGTAGTTAAAAAAATGGCCTAAAAAAATTGCAGTTCTGCGCTGTTGATGAAAACTCGGAGATGGATCATCTGAAACAAAAAAATCAAACGGTTTTAGATTCAGCATGTTAATGGCTATAGCGCATATCATACGATTTTTTATATATGCGAACATAACAAAATGTCGGACATTTTTCGAAAAAAAACGTGTTTTTTCACCGTTTTTGGCAAAAAATAGTGAATATCAAAATTTAAAAAAAATCGTTGATATGCGCTAAAGCTATAGTTGTCAAGAATATGTGGTTGAAATTTTATAAAGATCGGTCCAGTAGCTTCGGAGATTTCATCAACACGCCGTCGAAAAAACGTTTTTTCGAGAAAAGCGCGTTTAAAGTTTGTTTGGGTTACATAAATACATGAAATTTTTTTCTATGTATTTCGAAAGTGTACTTATTAAATGTAACAACTTTTATATGAATATCTATAATATAAAACTATCAAAAAAAATCATGAAAATAGCCTTTTTTAGCGTCTAAAGTAAGAAGACCCCTTCAGGAATCATCACAGTCCAATCAAAGCACTCATGAAGAACAGAAAATACATTTTTAAACGTTTATTTTATTTTTTACATTTTTTTTAACGGGTGTAAATGTCTTCGAAAAAAGGAGTCCCCACGATGAAACATATTTTTAGCTGAAATGAATTTTTTTAAACATTATTAATCAGTACGAGAGCCGCAATCTTGCTATGGAGGTTTTTGAAAAATCAAAATTGATAAAATGGCGGTGGTTTGAAAAAAAAGTATCGAATTGAGCCTATTTTCTCGACAGGTTTTCGTTCAGAAATATGAAGATTTAAAAAAAGCTTCCATAGCAAGATAAAGAATGGCGTAAAGGATGTTGTGTCAAAATTTGAGAAGAAAGCTTGAAAACTGCTCCTTTGAGAGCGTAGACCGTCTTGAAAAACGACATTTCGAGAAAAACGCGTTTAAAGTATCGAGTGCGGAATATTCATATAAATGATATGCTTACGTTTATGTAATTATATCAACAGCGTGTTTATAAACGTCTATACTACGGATAATGCAACAAAAAATCGATTTTTCGAAAATATTACACTGTGACGATCCCTTAAATGGAGTATTTATTTTGTTCGTCGACGTGCAAATGCGACACAATAGTGCGTTAGGAAAGACTAACTGTCGGTGGCACTCGAGGGGGTGACACGCCGTGAAAAAAATTAGTTAGAAAATTTTAATATGGTATCTTGTTAAAAAAAAAATTACTTAGATATTTTTAATATATAAATGTAAAAAAAATGACCTAAATCTCTTTTATATATCACGCTGTAATGCATATTACGAACTGAAAATGGCCAAGTAAAAGGACGTGGTCGTCGAAGCTCAGAAAGGCATACGAAGGGGCACATTCGAAATAGAAATATTTATTTTATTAGAGGCTCATAATGATTTTGTGGAATTATGTCAAGGGTTTTTTTTTTTCGTTCGACAAGTGCCCGTAGCTGTTTTCGCGATGGACATGATCTGATGAAATGTTGTGATTATGCTGCGCAGGGAGAGACAGCTGGAATAGTCGCAACGGAAAAGCACCTGTACAGTGGTGAGCCGGCTAGTAACGTTACCGCCACGACAACGGTGCCTGTGGTCGCAACCGAGACGCGAAAAGTCGAGTTGGAAAACGAGGACGGAAGTTACAGTGCGACAGGCGAAATCGTCAGTTCACAGACCATCTCCAGCAAGACCAGAACCGTCGAGACTATCACCGTAAATATATCAATATTCTCAGCTGATAAATATTCCCCTTGCAATACGTAACTCAGGTAAAAAAAAACTTCTTTTTTTTCGTGCTTTCGCCTTTTCAGTACAAGACGGAACGAGACGGTGTAGTGGAGACGAGGGTAGAGCAAAAAATAACGATACAATCGGACGGTGATCCAATCGACCACGATCGCGCGCTAGCCGAGGCTATCCAGGAAGCAACGGCTATGAATCCTGATATGACGGTCGAGAAGATCGAGATACAGCAGCAAACGGCGCAGTAACGTTTCTCCGTAGATCCGGCCACCCTAAACCCGACTGAGCATTAAGGGTACCCTGATCTCGAATTTATGCTACACATTTACGCTATTCTCAACGCAAAAAAGATAAAACTGACGAAAAAAGAAACGTGTTCTATCCTGACGGTCGGGCGAGCCAGGCAACGAATCAATATTGGCTGATTGAAGGAAGAAAAAAACACGAATGCTTGACAAGCAAGTTGCTTCAGAATTACGAGAAGAAAAGAAAACACGAACTCGTAGTCCGGCCTCACAGCAAATGAATTTTTTCACTTTCGATCGCGTACACGCGCTGTTCCGGATAAATTCAGACATTATATATATATATACACAAACATATAGATATGCGAATATTAATAATTGCACGTATAAATACGTATTTATACGTTTATTACACGTACGTACGTCATACGTACGTAATTCCTACAAAACTTGATTTTCTTATTGTTCGCACGAATCGAAGTACAGTTGATTGTCGTAGGATGCCCCAATTTGTGTTAGTTTTTGATGTGCCGGATTCTCATTTTGAGCTTTCGATAGTTTCTTCAATTCACACGACCTGCCATGCGTTTTACCATCGCTCCACATTCCGTAAATGTTATGTACAATGACAGACCTGTACAAGCGTTATTTCACTCGTCGGTTGCAACGGCCTCACAAATGTTACACGAAAATGAGCATTCATTTTTCCCGCAAGCCATTCGAACATACGTCCAGCAAATATGCGCCAGAGATTGAGGTGTTGGCATTGGATTCATTGCTGACCTTGTTCCTCCAGACGTCACTAATGCCCAGCTTCTTGAACAATTTGAATTCGTTTGGGGTAAACTCGAGCAGATCAGTGTTATGGTGAATCAAGTACAGCAACAACTGCATAATTCGCGACATGAAATTGCTTCGTTATCGGAAAAAACGTCTAGCGTTGTAGAAATGCTCCAACGGAGAGAGATTACAGAAAAAACGCGATTCGACCAAGAACTGTCTATGCTTAACTGTAACACAGTTAAGGTCTGTCATTGTACATAACATTTACGGAATGTGGAGAGTTTGTAAATGCATGGCAGGTCGTGTGAATTGAAGAAACTATCGAAAGCTCAAAATGAGAATCTGGTACATCAAAAACTAACACAAATTGGGGCGTCCTACGACAATCAACTGTACTTCGATTGGTGCGAGCAAAAAAATTCCATTTAACATTTAAGTATTTTTACTTTCGAACGAAAAGAAAAAGAAACGATAAAAATATGAATTATATTATTCATCGATGCGAGAAAGTGAGTCAGAGCTGTCTGGATATAAGATATATTAATATATTATATATATAAATATATATATATATATATATATATATATATATATATGAATATATGCGTATATATGTGATACAAAGCGTGAATTGTCAAAATCCTCACAATGTGTCCCGGGAATGATATAAATGCATTAAAAATTCGTTGGGTCGGATCGATCGATGCACGTGAAGATTTTGCCATTTCAAGCATCGTATCGCAATTTTAATAATTATATTATTAATAGATTATTACCAAGGGCAGCAGATGCATTGGTCAGCGTATATGTCTAAATCTAGCTGTAGCTTGCGTAGTTTCTAGAAAGTATGCGTGCGAATGAGAAATATCGATGTTTATTTTATTTTACAACTGTACTTTCGTGAAGATATTTTTTTTCTTTTGCCTCGAGAAATATTGGACAACTTCACAAGAGTGGGCGTCGTTCGTATGGAAAACCACTAGACGTCGTACGAAACAACGAGTTTCAACAGTTGTCGCTACAAATATTCACATCCCAAGTTTATCTTTTCGAATTATTGTTATTTTCAGTAATTCGTTTATCGGTAAACTTTTTTCACACTTTATCGATGAACATCTTGTTTGTTGTTTTTTTTTACTCGAGCGGTGTTCAAATCAGTTTCAAAACGGCCGAGAACAAATTGAAACGAGTTTTAACGTGCATGACAGGTCGCATTTCGGTGTTGCTGAAGACGAAGAAAAGCATCGTGTTGAAGTGGCGACAGAATAGATTTTTGTCGTCAAACAAACGTCTTGACTTTCCCATGAGTGTGGCTAATTAATTTCCGGACACGCCACGCCCCGATCATCTAGACTGTTTTGAAAGTATTGTCAATGGAAAATTGCCGGATCAGTAAACAATTATCTAAACGATAGATATGGTTTTTTCCCCGAGCATGCGAGATATCTTTTTTCGCCAAGAGTCGAATTTCCAAGAAATTTCGAGAATTCACTGCCCATTCGGCTCTGTTCCACGGGTAGCAATTCGGTCGCAGCTTTTTCAAGATTACGACAAATTTTTGTAACGCGTCATGATTTTTTACCGATCGATACTGGTAAATGTTGAATATCGCAATGTTTATTTCAACTCGCGGTACAAATAGCTGCGTCATTGGGGCGACCGTTCACTGAAAGTACGTTTCCGAAAACTATCGACGGTTTTCCTCTGTGCAAGAGTTTATAAAAAAGAACGATTAAATACGTTATTGGTCGAAATCCCAAAATCCGTATACCGAAAAATAATTTCCTCGTTAGATTCAAGCAATTGCATAGCTCGGACAGAGAAAACTTGAAAAGAGTATTTGAAAGTGACTTCGAGCGTGATCGCACGACGAGCTCATTATCTTCGTTGAATTTCGTTCCGTCTGTCCGTTATTCGTTCGTATTCGTCCCGTCCCTCTGTCGATGTGAAAAAATAGCACTTCACTGTAACTATAATCCGATGAAATGCACCCTTGTATTAAATGTGTCTTAACATTCCACGCTTGGATTGGGAAGAACCAACGGAAATGTACTCCCCACGTCGCGACACAGAACATACCCGGTCCCGATAAACATTATTTATTGCGATCTTTTCGTACACGATTTAAAACGTGATTTAACGGAGCGTCGGAAATCAGTGGAATCATCGATTGGAACTTTTTGTCACGCGATTGCACGAAAAACGAGAGAAACAGGAATCGATGCAAGAAGAAAAGAAAAAGAAAAGAAGTAACGCGAGAAAAGAGCACTTGAATACGTGCAGAAAAATGCGCGTATTTGTGTCGTCGAAAATCAGTTTTAAAAACTGTCGATTCTCCGATCTGATGAAATATTTTATGATACGACGAAGTGAGTACTTTGATTGAATATCTTGATTTTTGTACGCCCCACCGGCTGTCGACGTCGTATGATATATATATATATATATATATATATATATATATATATATATATATATATATATATATATATATATATATATATATATATATATTGTACTTTGGAAATGCGCCAACTCCAGCTACGAAATGTTTTTTTTTCTTTCTTTTCTTTATGAAATTTATTAATTTCACGAGGCAGCGTACAAATATAGTTTTTAAGTTTGTATTGCGGGAAAACGTCTCGACGAAACGTATTTAATAATATTGCCTCCCACGTAAGAGTAATGGTGAAATAAAGCAACGTATGCATTTTTTTTTTTCGAAGAAAATAATATTGATAATAAAAAAAGCTTAGCTTTTATAAGCATCTTTTTTTGCGTACACGTTCAAATAGTCGGAAAAACACTCGTGTCGCTTATTGCGTTACATTGTATCGAAGTTTTTTTTCCGACTCCAGCCGTTCCTCTCCAAAAGGGCCTCGGTGCCAATCTGCTGTTCAATTTTGTACCAGCGATCGCAGCAGCTGGTCCATAAAAATAGGTCGATTAATTTTTCTTCTTTTTCTGTGAACGTAGTTGAGACTTTGGGACTCACTGGATTTCCAGGCAGGAAATACTTGAGGCTGCGATCCGGCCGTGCCGGAACTCACGTTGAGGGTAAACTTTGGGCCTGGATGCTGCTGAATTATCGCACGCGACACCGATCTCTCGAAGGCTGGTGGTAGATTCAAAGAACCTGAGACAGAAATTCATACGCGTTTTTTATGTTCGCTTTGGAAAAAAAGGTGACAATGTCGAAAGCTCACTCGCTATGTCGTCGCTCAGAGTCATCTTGGTACGTCTTCGAGTCTGACGAAGCTGCTTTTCCTCCTTGAAATTCTTCATGAATTGACGACAGATCTCGGTTATGAGCTTTCCATCTAAGTTTACTGTAAAAAAAATAATTTGATTTATACTAAACGCGTATTTCTGATTCGTTCGTTTTAGTCGTTTTAAGGGGTAAGGCTACTGTGAAAAGTCCAAAAAATCGATCGTCGCTTGAGACAACTCAAATTGAAGAGGGAAGTTTTCCAATCGACGTGGTGGGTTGGAAAAGTCATTTTCCACCCCTCCTACATTCCTTCCCTTCCTATACCAACATTTTGTGTGAGAATCCCAGATTGAAGGTAAACTTATGATTACAACGATAGAACTGCTAGTAAAACGTTAAGGGGTGAAAACGTGGGGTTGAAAATTTAAAAAAATCAACGCAGGAACAAAATGATGTCCTGGACATCGCAGTCGCAGCAGGATCTTTGCTTTATGGAGCTGGAATCGACAATTCTATGTAAGTGAAAACAAAAATTCTTCGTTTTATTTCTACTTGAGGGGCCAGTCCACTGAGAATATCAAAAAATCGGAAGCAAGCGAGACTTGAAGAAATCGACAATGATGAGCAATCAGAAGGGATTTTGTACGGTGCAGGAATTGCCGATTGAGTTTAGGTAAGAGTTTTTCATGTAATAAACTTCAAACGCTTTTTTCTCGAAACAACGTTTTCAAAATCTAGCTCCATCGTATCTCTAAAACTAATAAACCGATTCTCTTGAAATTTAAACCACATATTGTAAACATGATTCGCAACAAGATGACCCTCGATGGTTTTAAAATTTTTATTTTTACTTTTTTTTTGCGAAAAACTGCGAAAAAACGCGTTTTTAAAAACTTTTTTCGTTTTTCATCTGCCATTTTTTTATTTTTTGATAAAACTTTATATCCGAGGGTCATTTTGTAGCTGGTGACATACTGAATCTAATGGATCTTGATTTTTTTGTTTCAGACGAGCCGTTGCCGAGTTGTGATGGAGCCACCTAGCACACCTATTTTTGAGGCGTTACGTTAAACTATAGTTTTGTACTTAAAAATGAATAAAAATGAATTAAATTTTTTTTAAATGTATTTCAAGACATTATTTATCAAGCCCAACAACTTTTATATTCATATCTTTGATAAAATCCTCAAAAAAAAATCGCGAAAATAGCCTTTTTTCGTGGCCCCTTAAAACTTTAATCGAATTTTTCTCAAAACAGTATTTTTGAAGTCGGTGGACACGATTTCTCAAAAACCAATGCACCGAAATTATTGAAATTTTGCACAATTCTTCAAAATAGCATTGACTAGTGATCGAACGAAGGTTTTTTCTCGATTACAACTAATTTTACAAGGCTATACAAAGTGGAATTTGTACCAAAAATTGAACTATTTTGCATACAACTCTGCCAAAAATTCAGATTTCAATTTTTTTCCTTCGTTCCATCACGAGCTATACTTATCTACTAACAGAAAAAAATGGTTTTTTAATCTCAGATAAAGCTGTCATGAGTTATCCTGACCACGACGACGACACTTTTTTTAGGGGTCTCCGGAAACCAGGTCCCACTGGCGGAATTTCCCAAATTTTTGGATGCAATTTTTTTAAATATTGTTGAAATGTTGCTCTTTTATATCCTTAACGTTTTGAATGAAATAATTTACATATTATATTTTCTTTTACATAGAGAAAATATGCTTTTATTGGCTTCGAAGCCTACGTAACCCCTTAAACGCGTTTTTCTCAAAACTATGTTTTTTAAAACAGCGTACATGATTTCTCGAAATTTAATGAACGGATTGACTTGAAATTTGGTACACATATTCAGTGTAGTAGTAGTTTAGGCTTGACCAACGTTTTTCTTCTTAACTTTTTTTCAATCAGTTATTAACAATAATGTCATTTTTCCTTGAAAAATAATAAAAATCCATAGTTTCTCGATGATCCAAACACGATAACGCACAAAAAGCTCGATGGAGTCTAGCCAATATTATCTATTTTAAGAAGAAAAAAAATCGTAAAACTAGTAAAAATCTAATGAACGGATTAACTTGAAATTTGGTACTTGAAATACTTGAAATTTCATTGTAATAGTAGTTTAGTCTTGACCGACGTTTTTCTTAGCGTTTTTTCCTCATTAGTTATTAACAGTAGTGATGACATTATTTCCTAAAAACATCGAAGATAAAATTCAAAATTGTTTTTTTTCGATAATCAAAACACGATAACAAAACAAAGCTCGGTCAAGCCTTGGCAAATGTTATCTATTTTAAGAACAAAACGAGTTTTTGTGGTTCAGATTAACCGGATGGCCAAAATCAAGTACACCGTTGAGCCACTCACGTTCAAAGGTCCTTCACGAGATTGTTTATAACTTCCTTAATTATTAATATTTTTAAATGAAATTTTGTACACAACTTTGTCAATGTACATACAAATAAGTGTCCAAAGAATTTTTCAATTATCTTACCTATTGCTTCAAAATTCGTTCTCTTCAATAACCCTGATTTTCGGGTCGTCACAGTAGCCTAACCCCTTAAGTACGTTTACTCATCTATTCCACAAGTTTGGTGTAATTTTTGGTGTCAGGATTTTTCAGAGTTTATTGTGAGTCGGGCGGAAAACTATCGTGGTTAAAATACAATTTCGATGTTTCTTTTTCTAGAATACTTTGCGAAATTCTCGATAAAAATTATGAAGCTGAAAATAACGGTGGTAAAAGCCTGTAAACGCATACGAATAAATATGAAAAATAAAAGAGATTCAACAAAAAAAGACTTACTCAGAGAATCGCTGTTCGCAATCAAATTTTCCCTGTATCTATAAGCCCGGGTAACCGGATTATCCTGAAGATACAACTCCCTCAGCATTCTCATGCAGCTTACACTCTCAGTCAAATCTTCCATGTCCTTGATATGATTTTCTCTGGCTTCCAGTATTTCCAAGCTCACGATACGACTTATTGGTCGCAACGAATTCAATTGATTTCCTGTTACGTTCAGCACTTTCAGTCGACTCTACGATCGAAATTTTTGAAAATTGACAACATTTCTCGATAGACTTCCGAGTTTTTTTTGTCAGGACCATTGCGAAAAATATGTGGATACGTAACTTTTGTCGATTATTATTTTCTTCAAATCAACTATCGCTGCGTACATTAAGTGTACGTTTTTTCGTCGATTGAGGGGTTTGTTTGAGTTACTGTGAAAATGACGAACAGTGGTGAGGCAACTCAAATTGAAGAGGAAGGTCCAACATATGGTGCAGGGCTCACAGATCGAAAGTAAACTTTTTACAACGATAGAACTGCTAGTAAAGTTTGAAAGGGTTATACCAGTACGACACTTTAAAAAAATCGATTTTTTTGCCTTTTTCGACAATTTATACTTTCAAGAATATCCTGTAGAAATTTCAAGGCCGTATCTCTATCATTTTTTCTTGCAAACATCGATGGTTAAATCTTTAAACGCGTTTTTCTCGAAATGAGATTTTTCAAATTTGCTGACAATGTAACTCAACGAGCACTTATCCGATTGACTTGAAATTTGACCTAAGTACTCTTCAATATATTTACTCTACAATGACGTAGGATATTTTTGATTGGATGAAAATTGGCAATTTGGCATTGAAAAAAACGACCATTTTATAGGCAAGAAAACAGACTTTTTTCATAACTACGCCAGTGGAGGAACTTTTTTTTTGAAGTCTCCGAAGGCACCGCATAAGTCGCTTGGATCTCAATATTTTTCTATGAAAAAATTATGTAATATAGGTCAAATATATTCTTAAGGGGCCAGTCGACTTTGAAAATTTCAAAAAATCGAAAGCAAGCAAGACTTGAAGAAATCGACGATGATGAGCAATCAGAAGGGAATAAGGCCATTTTTTAATTTTGTGATAAAACTTTATATCCGAGGGTCATTTTGTAGCTGGTGTCATACTAAATCGTATAGACTTTGATTTTTTTGTTTCAGACAAGCCGTTGCCGAGTTGTGATGGAGCTGCCTAGCCCACCTATTTTTGAGGCGTTACGTTAAACTATAGTTTTTGTACTTAAAAATGAATTAAAAAGAATTAAAATTTAAAAAAAATGTATTTAAAGACTATTTATCAAGCCCAACAACTTTTATATTCATATCTTTTATAAAATCCTCAAAAAAAAAACGCGAAAATAGCCTTTTTTCGCGGCTTCAAAGTGGACTGGCCCCTTAATTTCCGAAACATTTGATTGAGTACTTTTCTTTCAAAAAATTCCCGAAAATCATCCAAATTTTCAGCGTTTACACTGGTATAGTGTAAACGCGTTACCCCTTAAACGCGTTTTTTTCGAAACTATGTTTTTCAAAACGGTGTACACGATTTCTCGAAATCTGATGAACGGATTGACTTGAAATTTGATATACCTATTCACTGTATCAGTAGTTTAGTCTTGACCCATGTTTTTCTTCTTGACATTTTCTTTACATTAGTTATTAACAGAAATGTAATGTTTATTCGGAAAATTAAAAAAAAACAATTTTTTTTTATTATCCAAACACGACAACACAAAAAAGCTCCGTCAAGTCTTAGCCAATATTATCTTTTTGAAGAAAAAAACTCGTTTTTCTGTTTCAGATCAACCAGATGGCCAAAATCGAGTAGACCGTTGAGCCATTCACGTTCAAAGATCCTTCACGTGATTGCTTATAACTGCTTTAATTATTAATATTTTTCAATGAAATTTCGTACACATCGTTATCAAGGTCTTTAAGTTGGTTATTTTTGTTCAATTTATACAGTAAATTCTTTGTCATATACTAAATGCACCCTTCTAATTTTTAATCGAACGTTTACACCGTTTCTATAAAATTTACAATTGAAAAAACACTTTAACGCATAGGGAAGGAGATACCTTCGGTCATCGCTAAATGGAATTATGACAATTTCGTCATCAGTGTTATAATGTACGAAGTGATTTGACAGTTTGTCATAACATTTTAAACATTTACACTATTTCGTGCATAAAACTGCTATTCAGCGATGAGCATAGGCATCTCCCTATGTTAAGGGGTCATCACAGTGTAAAGTTTTCAAAAATTGTTTTCATTCGATAGTATAGACGGTTATAAACATGCTATTTAATTTTTGGGGCGAAATTCGAATTATTCCGGTTGGTATTCCCTTTCTGAGAAAATGGGATTCGACCACCCGCGTGGGACCTGGCGCGGACGGTGGCCTTTTTCTCGAAATGTCGTTTTTCAAAACGGTGTACACTCTCAAAAAAGACGTTACAAGCTATCTGTTTCAAATTTTGACAAAAAAATTATCCACGCCGTGTTTTATCTTGTTATGGAAGCTTTTTTGAAATATTCATACTTTTGGTAAATTCGATAATTTTTTTTCAAACCATCGCTATTTTGTCAATTTTGATTTAGAAAAACACCTCCATAGCAAGCTAGCGGCTTAAATACTGATTAATAATCTTTTTACAAATTTTGGTCCAGATAATATTTACGGCCATAACCGTGTACACCGTGAGGAATCCTTTTATTCGAAGACATTTTCAATCGTTAAAATAATGTAAAGAAATAAAAATAAACGATTAGCGTATTTTAACCATCGAATAAAAATCGCGAAGATCTCCTATTTTTCGACCCGTTACACTGTGACGTTCCCTTAAGGTAGTCCTATCGCCAGGCTTCAATCTATAGGATTTTCATTTTTTTTTTTTGAGTTTCACTAAATATACTAATAATCGTCTCTGTAAAATTTCAGGGTCGAGTATCGACCTAAATACAGAGAAAACGAATATTAAAATTGCGCATTTTTGTGAAGGAATTCCGAGATGATATACAAAAACCCAATTTCCGGTCGCTACAAAAGTGTACATAATAGTGGGAATCCGTCCGATTCTTAAAAATAATCAGATTTACATACTTAACACTTGTAGTAATCCAATGCTCTTCGAAATAATTACGCTTATTGACCTAATTTTTACGTAATATCAAGTTTAATTTGAACTTCCGGTATTGGATTTATTACCACTTGCTACGATAAAGAGACGTGACAGCAAGGCAACAGCTGACTGTAGTCCTAACCTCATCTCACTCATTCGAATTTCCACACATATTTCACTTTTAACCGACATATTTCGCCGACAAAAATTTTCCACGCTTTTTACCAGTCGTGGCCCGAATACAATGCTTTATATTTCCCGCACCGGACATTGTTTTAACAGATCGACGTTGAAAAGCATGGAGGTTAAACTCGCCTGGTTGAGTAAAAAGAGACGGAAATAGAACCAATGTTGCCAAATACCAACCTAGAAATACTGCGCGAATCGTTGGAATGACTATTTTTTCATTTTTCTTATTAGATGTGAACATTCATTAAACAGTTTACACATGGAAAATTGTAGTTATTACAAATGATTTTTTTTTGCATATGTTAAAAATATGAATTGTACAAGGCTCAAGTATGATCAGTGGTATAACTAGTGTGAAGCGATAGGATTACCTGAAAAAGTGTTGTTTGAATTGGAAATGGTATAGAAATGGTGTCGACGATCTATTTAAAATTTCGAGGGTGCATTCAGTATATGTCAAAGAATTTCTGTATAGAATTGTAACGTTTCGTCAATCGTCCCGAAACTCGTTAAGGCGAGAAATTCCTTTAGAATTTTCAAAAAATCAATTTTTTTACATATTTCGAAAGTATGGTGCCCAAAGAATATACTGACCAAAGAAAAACTCGAAATATTGAATATTTGCGGAGTTATCGCGCATAGTCTAGAGCGCGGGGACAGCATGCGGTCAGGTAGCGAGTAAACTTTAAGCACGATTATCTCGAAACTACTTTTTCAAAAACTGCTCGTGTTGTAGCTCAAAAAGTTATCGACCGATTTGGATGAAATTTTGGGAGGTTACTCTCAGTAATATTATCGGAGGGATATACCTAAAGTTTGAAAGGTAGCGTGTAAATAAATAATTTTTTTGGGGTCAAATATGTCGAAAAAATGGTCGAAAATTCGAACTTGGAGTAAAAAGACTCCCAAATTTTCAATTTTGCACTTTTTCATCATTTTTTAGGTATATCCTTCCCCTTAATATGTCAGTAAACGAATGACACTTATTAAATCTTTTTCAGATCAACAGAAAAAGAGTGAAGACTGCAGCACTTTTCGATGTCGCGGAAAACAGGCGTCCGAAGGCCCTTAATAACGCCGCCATTTTGTTGGTCTTACCAAATTTTTTTTCGACGACAGTTATAATAAACTCATGTCCAAATTTGAAAATGATCGGATTATTTTATCCCCTCTAAAAAAATTCCCGAATAATATCTATTTTTCACGCTCCTAAAGGGATTTCTCGCCTTCACGTACATACAAATAATTGTCCGAACGATTTTTCAATCATCATACTTATTCCATCAATTTTCGTTTGTTTTGAAATACCCTCGAATTTTGCGCCGTCACAGTAGCCTAACCCCTTAACCCCGAAGATCTGCAGCATCGAAATTGAATTTCGCCGTTGGCGCATGTTGGAAGTATAAATATAACATAAACAAATGACAGTCACCGACAACGCATCCAATGTTCGCGGGTCAAAGACCAAAGATTCGCCCTGAAGGAGTCGTTGCTTCTCGATGTGGAGCTCGCACAATTTTTCCAACTTCTCCAAACCCTCCACGACGCTTATACAATTGTGGCCTAAGCAGAGCTTCGTAAGATTTCTCAGCGCCTCCAAATTCTCAATTTTCGGTAATTCGTTGCGTTGCAAATAGAGATGGATCAAATTTTCAGCAAAATCGAGATTTTCGATCTTCGACAAGCAATTATTCTGAAGATAAACGACTCTTAGACTCCTGCAGTTGGATAAGTCGCCCTGAAAGCCAACGGAAGTACAAAACGACGCGAGATATTGAGCGAGAGTCATTCGGTAATGGCGAAACTCACGATTGCACTGATGAATTTGTCGTTCATGTAAAGATGCGATATTTTTTTCAAATGATTCTTCTCGATCCCCCTCGTCAGAGATTTGACCGATTGCGTTCTCGCGCATTCTTTCTCGACGTAGGCGTTCGTAAGTACGACCATATTTAAGTTCGTTTGACTTGGCACGATCGGGCATTGGGGAAATGTGCGACGTTTGTGTCGAATGTCAACCCTATCGATCAAACATCGCACTTGACCCGCTTTGTTATGGAACAACCAATCGCATTTGCCCTTGTCCGAAGCACGTAAACTGTATTGAGACAAGACTGTCGTAACATATTTTCTCGTTCGCAAAAATATTTTATTCCCATGATCGTGTCGCCTAAAAAGATTGTATACAGGGTGACAATTATAATGTGGCCATGCGTTTTAAAGGTCTCTCGCGGCAATTTTGCCACCGAAGTATAATTTCTTATGGTTTTCTAAACCCTGTTTAAAAAAAATACAACGTATTGTTGTAATAAGTAGTGTTTGCCGGAAAGCTTTGCATTCTGGAAAAAAATTAAAACCCCATTTTGACTACAGCAGAATGAAGGTAATTAAATTCCGGATACGGAACGCTTCCGAAAAACATAATTTGTGGCTCCGGTCATAGAGAAAAAAATTCTCAAAGATGCGATTTAAAGCGGATAGAGAATGGAATTTAATTCCTGGAACAGAAGAGTCGAACGAGGCACGATCGCGCTATAAGAAGTGCTGCAGTTTACAGCTGCAACTTCTGGATGTTCGGCTGCCACACGAAGGAGCTTGAGACTCCTATGACGTGCCGTTCGGCCAATAGCTCTGAAGTTGTCTCTGTCGGACAACTTTACTGAAAATAATGTCGATTTCGAAAATGTTCGGGATTTTAATATTCCGCAATGAATATTCTCATTAATTCGCGAGTCGCTAACAACTGTTCAAGTAAATAATTATAACAATACATTTCGAAGTAATTTTGTGTAAAATGATTATTTTTTACCAAATAATAAGACGATTTTTGGGTTTTAATGTTCCATGAATTATCTTAAAATTCTGTAATTAATAGAATTCTAGCTCGAAAGGGGCCGAAACAACTGATATGTGATAATGAGTGATAGTTTTGAATGACTGATTTGTCATAATCGTACAGAATAAGTCCAAATACCAACGAAAACGAGCCAGTTATCGATATGTGCTACTCATTCGACTGTAATAGGCATTCCGTGAGACGGCTCGAATTCGCAGTTGATGATTTCGTGGAGATTCGTGCGTCCCTCCATGTTGGAGGCAATTCCTTTGCGTAAATGTTTTCAATATAAATAAAGGATATTGAAGACGTCACGAATAATAAATAAGTGTCTCAAAATAACCTGACATTTTATTTTTTTACCAAAACGTATTCTTTATTTGAAAAGTACGAATATTTTTATTTTGATATAGGCTTGAAAAACCATTGAAAATTATATTTTTCCCGGTCGCAAAATCACCGCGAAGACCCTTAACAAAGCACGGCTACCTTATAATAGCCACACGCCTGGAATAATTGTATAGATATGTAAAGCTGTATTTTCAACAACCTCTCATTGATCATCCCTGATGCACGTCATTTCTGCAAGACTTAGAAAAAACAATCCATGATTAGTAAAAACTTCAATTTTTTTCTTCCCATTTATTAAAATCTTTTTTTTTTTTCGACAACCGGTACAAGTATACGAATCGCGGGGATGAAGATTAATATATTTCACAGAGTCAGAAGAATCGGATGACGGGACAAATATTTCCTCAGCGACGCGCGTGTATATTCGACGAATGGACAAAGACAGAGTATATATGTATATATATGTAATAAAAGTTAGTGTGTATAATTCATCGAAAAGGTCAGTTCGTAAAAAAGAAAATCAACATTCCACTGCCCCGTGTGTGTGCGTTTTGTGAGAAAGAACCGAAAAATTAATATCCTCGACACGTGGTACGATATATCTACAGATATATTGCATGGAATAAATTTTGTCTCCGTTGTTCCGCAATGGCGAGCATGACTAGAAAATCTCACAGCGACGCGTTTTACGAAATATATAGAGCTTTGCAACAAAAAAAAACCGTGTCCCTCCGTATCTTTGTCTACCATCTGATGGTACTATTTCTCAGATCTTTGTAAGCCGACGCCGTGATGACTCCGTGGCTTTGGCTGTAAGCATTCAAGGTCCGTACTCCTCTGACGACGGCTGTCGGTTTTTGCACGCCGTTGTAGCGAAGAAGGCTCTTGGACGTTTGGCTCCGAATGACGGAGCTCTTAGGGCGATGATTTTCCAACGGATTGATCTTCGTTTTATTTGCTTGCGAGTAATCGAGCTTTGCCACCGTCTCCGTGAGCGCACGATCGTTGTTCGATCGCGTTTTCACCGAGACACACTTTGCGCGAGTTTGCATACTCGTTATCGGCAACGTCTGATTCAAATAATTTTCTATGACGCGACTCTGCGAGCTTATCGTTGAGCGTATTTGCGAGGCTTGCTGCTGCAAACTGTGACGATTGTTTGGGTTATTGCTGGACGAACGAGCAGCTCGGTCATCCGTTCCCACTGCTGACGACGAGACGAAGTGCTTCGTCACGTTGCTATTTGGCATTCTCGTAAAGTACTTGGCTTGTATGCCCGGACTCTCCGGACTCGAGCGTTTTGGCAGAGTCAACTTTGACGACGAATTGTCGTTGTTCGATGTCGCCACCTCAACGGGTGCTAACAAAGTCGATTTCGCGGTTGAATATCTGCTGTGGGGCTGTGACTTTACGCCCCTCCGCAATTTCGGCTGGCACATCGGTATGTGAGATCGAGCAAGGGCCCCGTACTGGAAGAGAGCAATTTCTATTCGTTACATTCGTCAAAATACCTGCTCAAGCACCATCAAATTTTACATTCCGATTTACATTCAAATGTTTTTTGTGGTTTCCTTCTAGTTGGAACTAACGATGGACAGGCTGCAGTGAAATTTCGTCTCTACGAAGCACCGGATAGCCGCGCGATAAATGATTCTTCCCATGTCGTCAGCTGTCGTATTTACGTACGGACTACTGAATACTACATACTGTATTTTTAAGGCCTTAGGCCACAGTAACGGGTATAAAATCATGTGTGAATTTAGCAACTTTCTTTCGTATGAAAAAGTGATTAACTCATAAAATTAATTACACATCTATTTAGTACGAATATCAAGCTGTTGGAAAATGTTTTTTTTTTTCGATGGACAAAATGGCTGACTACTAATACTTTCTTTTGTTATCTTTTTTAGGCGCTCCGCGGCGGGACATTTAGCATCCACAATTTTTTACCTAGAACAAAAAACAATAATTCTCGTCAATCTACATTAGAATACCTAGAGAAGTACGTAGGGAATTTAAAAAATATTGTTATAATCAAAAGTTGTAGGTATTTGAACTTAAGAAATGAATTTTCAGTGAAAAATTTCGTTATGACTGCTCATAAAATGAAAAGTTTTCGATTAATCAGAAATTCCGTACGTACTTCTCTGCGAAATGCAATTAGGAACATAACTTTTAAATTTGAAGTAAATCGAGTGGAAATTGTTGAAGTTATTTGTCACGCCAAATGGAAAAAAGTTGTTTGGAGAAGTTTCGAGTAGTCGGCCATTTTGTACATCGAAAAAGAAAAATTCTAACAGCTTGATATTCATACTAAATAAATGTGTAATTAATTTTATGAGTGAATCACTTTTTCATACGAAAAAAATTGTTCAATTCGCACATGATTTTATAGCCGTTACTGTGGTCTAAGGCCTTAATGCTTTATGGGAGATGAACTGCTAGGCAAAACTGGTCGAAATAAAGAATTCTTAAATATATTAGGTGTGCAAATTGATTCGATACCTTTGGAGTTAAGGTGGAAATAATTGTAGAAATAATTATTCTACAATTATCAAACGTCAGGTATGCTTTAATAATATATTTAAGTATTAAGTATACAAAACAATTTTTTTTAATTAATTCATCATCAAAATGACGGTGCTGTGGCAGAGTGTTACAGGAAGGTCGCCGCGGGAGTTGCGAATCGGCGTGCAGTCTAGCTTCCCGTAGACTTTGATTTGCAAAAAAGTTCAAACATTTTTTCAGTTACAACATGTATAGTCTCCATGTGACGGAAATTAAAATGAAGAAAATGCAAATTTAAGAAAATGGCACACATTTACAAAAAACATCCACATTTCGTGCAATATTTCTGTAAAATGTGGATTAATAAAGTAGTTTTTTTTAAATTATTCAAAAACAATTCTCGTCAAGTAGAAGGTACCAATATTATTAATCTTTCTACCAAGTTTCAACTCAATCGACTTAATAGTTTTTGAGTAATCCTGCACGCCAATTTCGATAATGCAGTTTTGAGAAAAACGTGATTGAAGTTTACGCCCCCTCCGAATCCGAGCGGTACAGCATTGACGGGCTTGAAGCAAATATTCTACATATATAGTTCTATCGTTTAAAGAGAAAAAAAAAAAGAAATCGATTTTTTGATCGTTGTAAATGTATATCCCGCCTTAAGGGGTGGGTAGGGGTTTGAGCGTGAACAAAAAACACTTTTTTGCGATTTTTATTCATCTATATGGAAAGAGTAAATTTATTGAAACCTTTTGTACATTGTTAAGTGTCATTTCAAGAACATTCCGTGAAATTTGTACGCGAAAATATCCACAAACAAGCCGGTGTCGCGTTTTTCTCGAAACCACTTTTTCAAAGTCCGTGTTCACTGCCATTTGAAAACTACATGACCGATTTATTTCAAACTTGGTACACACTTTCTACATATAAAATACCTCCCCCCAACGGTTAGTTAGAGATTTTTTTTTACATTGAGAGGGTTTTCCACCCCCAAAATGGCGGAATTTTTCGTGAAAAATAGCACTTTTCACTTTACATGACCACCAAAAATTTAGAAATGAAAAAAAAATGTATTAAAGTCCGTTGGGGGGAGGATTTGATGATACTTTGACTAAATTTTAATGGTACTTGATTGGTACCATTGTACTTGAGATCATTTCTAGCTGAGATATAGTGAACATCGCAAATCGTGTTTTTCCAAAGGCGTTCTTGGAAAAGCTTTGTCAACGGCTTGTTTGTGGATATTTTCGCGTACCAATTTCACGGAATTTTCTTGAAATGACACTTAACAATGTACAAAAGGTTTCAATAAATTTACTCTATCCATATAGATGAAAAAAAATCGCAAAAAAGTGTGTTTTTTCACGCTGAAACCCCTACCCTCCCGTTGACAAACAAGATTTATAAAGGGCATCGAATGGATTTTTACACCTAATATTTTCCAGGCATGACGTAAAATGAGGCGTAAATTGCATATTACCAAGTATCAACTTCCCGTTGAAAGTGTTTTTTTAAATTTTAATGAATGATTCCCCGGTATTTATTAATATTTATCATTGTGAGTGCGCAGCTCTTGAGATGAATGCGCCGAGGCTCACGTCCGCCTCAGTTTTTGGGCCGCTCAACTGTTCGCAACGTTACCGTACATTTTCGTAAAATTGTATGAGAAAATTCAACACGAATATAAGCGAAAATTCAGAATTTTGCAATCAATAACACTACAATTACATAATGAATAATTGTTAAATTTTCTAAAAAAATTCGCTAATAATTTACCTACACGCAAATCCAGACACACTACAACTTTTTCGTTATGACCTTGCTCGTCATATCTGACGTTTTATAATAACGCGTGTAAAACTACTGTGCTACAATTCTTCGACTAGTTAGAAGGGATTGATTTCAAACTTGGTATACATGCTTGAAACAAATAAAGTAATAACGCATCCAAATTTTCATTTTCATGGTAGCATTTCTTTAAGGTATTCCTTTCGCGGAGGGCCGTATCTTGTGGGGGCATATGGAGAGCCCTTTCGAATCATTGCTAAATCATAGTAACGCTTAATAAAAGTAAATCGCCATCGATTGTTATACCCAAGGATAAAAAAATGTCGCGTATATTTAGTAGATTAAGGCATTTATACATTTTCTTTGAAAAGTCGCGGCCATGAAAATTCTTTCTGCTAGTCACATTTTTCGAAGTTTTATCGTTGTTTTTTTTGAACATTCGATGACGCCCTATTTTTATTGTCGTTACGGAATCTTTGGATTTTTTTACACGCGTGAGCCGTTTATAGTCGGCATCTAGAATTATTTAGTGTGTAAATTATTGGATAAAAATGTGGCTAGCGTGTGGACTCCATACAGCGCCGTATAAAAGAGACGACTGTTAAAAATAATTTATTATATTATTTATATTAAATATGAATAATATTACATTAAATATAATTTGTTATATTTGATAACTATCATTTGATTAACAAATAAAAAATTATTGTTAAATATTTCGGTTTGTGAAACGAATACCTTAAGGCGGAAGCCTGAATTAGAAGGTCCGAAAAAACCTTTTTTTTTTTTCATTGCTGAAATCGATAGATAAACTATCCAAGAATAAATTTACAAAGTTACAGAGGCCAATTGTAAATATTTTCGAAGATACAAGGCCAAAAGCAGAGAAGCGATTGATATTTGATATTGATATTTCCTCCTATAGAAAGCTTTGAAGCGCGTTTGCTCCAGTTTTCACTTGCGCGATTTTTCCAAATTGTCGGGCGTGATAGCAAAAAAACTAAACGACCTATTGAATCAAACCAAAGCTTATTTTCTTCAGTATGAAAATCGCTTCTCAGTGAATTAAGGGGTTACCCCCACTGGCGATTTTGAAAAAATCGATTTTCTTTATTGCATTTTTTTTAAGTATAAGTATCTGAGAATATGTCCTGAAAATTTCAAGTCGATCCGAACAAAATTCACTGAGATATGAGCGTTGAAAGAGAAAAATCCGCGTTGAAAGAGAAACTTTAAACGCGTTTTTCTCAAAATGGCATTTCTGAAGTCGGTGACCAAGATTACTCGAACACTAATGAACCGATCTTCTTGAAATGTTGCAGGCTTATTTAATACATAAAAATGTAGTCTTTAATCGTTCGATTTTTTTTTTTCGAAAAAAAATCGCCTTTTTATAGCCAAAAAACGGCCGTTTTTTCGTTAAAATCGAACCATTAACTTTGACTGTCCGCCATTTTGTGAAAAATGAATATTTTTTTAAATCCTTCGATTAAAGACTAGTTTATACTTATATTTGACTAAATCCATCCGCATATTTTTTTTTCAGATGATCCACGTCGCCGCAATGTTGGTCACCGCAAACCGTGTATATGAAAACATTATTTCATTGACGTCCATTTGCCACTAAACAGAGTGATATTTTTCAATAAAAAAATTACTGAAAGTTCTTCAAGATGTGTTCTTTAAGATGGTATATTGAGCGATTAAAAAGTTTTGTAGTTTTCTTTAAAAAAATTCATGAAAAAGGCCTTTTTTTGCGCTACAAGTGGGGGTAACGCCTTAAGGGGCTATACCAGTGTGACACTTTCAAAAAATCGATTTTTTTTGTTGCTATTCACGACAGTTAATACTTTCAAGAATATCATTATCATTTATATAATTTATATCAATATCATTTTATCTTGCAAAACTCGACACTTAAATCTTTAAACGCGTTTTTCTCGAAATGAGATTTTTCAAATTTCCTGACATTGTAACTCAAAGAGCAATTATCCGATTGACTTGAAATTTGAACTTAGTACTCTTGAATATATTTACTCTACAATGACGTAGGATATTTTTGATTGGATGAAAATTGACGATTTGGCATTGAAAAAAACGACCATTTTATAGGCAAGAAAACAGACTTTTTTCACAACTACGCCATTTTGTTAGATTTTGATATTGTTCGAAAATCCTACGTCATTGTGCAGGAAATACCTTCCAGTTTAACGACATTTTTTCCTTTTTCGGTTTCAGCTACTCAATCGGCCGGAATCATGTCAGCAGTGGAGGAACTTTTTTTTTGGCGCCTCCGAAGGCAGCGTAAGTCGCTTGGATCTCAAGATTTTTCTATGAAAAAATGATGTAATCTAGGTCAAATATAGCCAAATACATTCTTAATTTTCCGAAACATTTAATTGAGTACTTTTCTTCCAAAAAATTCCCGAAAATCACCCAAATTTTCAGCGTTCGCACTGGTATAGCCCCTTGACGTTGCTATCGAACAGCAATCAACGATCCTGCCTATCACAGGAGTTACGTGCGACAATAAAGCTACAAGATGATCCACCGACAACCGAGCCATCAGCGTGTTCAATATCGAGTGAAAATTCACTGCAGCCTCTGTCGAATTAAAAATAAGGCATGCTCGCCCACCCAACGTCAAAGCCACATTGGAAATTACAGTACCTAAATATATCCCATATGACAAGTAGCCTGTAACGAGACACAATTTTCATGTGGTTGATTTTGTTTTTTTTCCAACAATGATACGACTCACCTGCCTGAGCAGAGAAAAACATTCGCTCGAGGGCGCTCAAACTCACCGCGTTGACTTGATCCGATTGTATCGAGCGCTGAGATTTGGAGAGCTGTTGTTGCTGTTGGCCAAGATAGAGACAACTCTTCGCCTGTCCCGGTTGTATGTTACGAAACGATCCGTTTATGAGATTCTGGTTGTATTGGTGTTGCGCCGGTGGTATCAACGTTCCCTGATGTTTCGCCGTCACCTGATCGTCCTTCGCCGTCTCCCGTCGAACATCATCCGACGACGTATGAAAGTTTTTCTTCGACGCGACATCACCCTGACCGGTGTTTTGAGTGGTTTCCTTTCTTATGTGCTCCGAAAGCCGTCGTATCCTTGACTTTGACCTGTCGAGAAAATTCCATTATTCCATGTGAACTTTGTGAAAGGGGACCAAATTCGGAGGGAATTCCTCACATGTTTTTGTGTTTTCGGTGTTTCTCGTCCATCATTGCGTACAATTTGTTCCTGTATTCCTCGATCGACAGTTGCACGTCGTCTCTCAGGGGTGGCACGACGCTGGCACCGCGCTCCGGCTCGTTTGCTCGGCTGTGGAAACTGCGGAAACGGAAGAGAACGCTGAACGTAGTACTCGTTTCACATGATAATATGGAACGAGAAAAATAACACAGGTCGATTTAAAAAAATGCTTGGTGGGGGCAAAATTTTTATCGGTTTTTGTCGAGTGACTACTGGGCACTATTGATAGGTTCATATTATAGATATAGTCACTATGATATATTATAGATATTGTCACTATGATATGTCACTATGATAGGTTGAGAGTGACTACTGGTCACTATTTACAGGTTTATATTATAGATATTAATATAAAAGTTGTCACACTCAATAAATACCCTTTCGAAATACATTGAAAATTTTATTTATTTATTTAAACCAATCTATATTTCGAGTTACTTCACGGGTAGACCTTGCATTATCCGTTAATTTTTCGTGTAAGGATAATATGGATAGTAGTGAATCTTACTATCCGGATATCCGGATTTTTCGGATAATTTTGAAAAAAAAACAAAGGAACAAAAAAAGTAGTTTTATTTATATTTATTAGAATTATTTATGTTTATAAAAAGTATTATTCAATGAAATAATTAAAATGATTTAAACCAATCTGTTTTTCGAGTTACTTCACGGGTAGACCTTGCTTTATCCGTTAATTTTTCGTATAAGGATAATATGGATAGTAGCGAATCTTACTATCCGGATATCCGGATTTTTCGGATAATTTTGAAAAAAAAACAAAGGAACAAAAAAGTAGTTTTATTTATATTTATTAAAATTATTTATGTTTATAAAAATTATTATTTAATGAAATAATTAAAATGATTTAAACCAATCTGTTTTTCGAGTTACTTCACGGGTAGAACTTGCTTTATCCGTTAATTTTTCGTCTAAGGATAGTATGGATAGTAGTGAACCTTACTATCAGGATATCCGGATTTTTCGGATAATTTTGAAAAAAAAAACAAAGGACCAAAAAAAAGTAGTTTTATTTATATTTATCAAAATTATTTATGTTTTTAAAAATTATTATTCAATGAAATAATTAAAATGATTTAAACCAATCTATTTTTCGAGTTACTTCACGGGTAGACCTTGCTTTATCCGTTAATTGTTCGTATCAGGATAATATGGATAGTAGTGAACCTTACTATCCGCATATCCGGATTTTGCGGATAATTTGAAAAAAAAAAAAAAAAAAAAAAAAAAGAAACAAAAAAAGTATTTTTATTTATACGTCCTTCATTGTCTGGATTTAAAAAATTGACAGATATCCGGATCGCAAGCCCTATTCACAGGGTTTTCAAATGAATATTTATTCACGAGCGAAACAGCGCGGAATGCCTCATATGTAGAATATTTTCCCAAAGTTTCAAAGCGGAATTTGCAAAACTTTAAACGTTACAGCCCGTCAACGCTGTGCCTCACCGCTCGGATTCAGAAGGGCGTGAACTTCAAACGCGTTTTTCTCAAAACTGCATTATCGAAATTGGCATGCAGGATTACTCAACAATTATTAAGCCGATTCAGTTGAACATTGGTAGAAATATTGATAATGGTGGTACCTTCTACTTAACGAGAATTGTTTTTGAAAAATTGGTTTAAAAAACGACTTTTTTCATTCACATTTTACAGAAATGTTGCGTGAAATGTTGATTTTTTTTGTTAATGCGTGCCATTTTCTTCATTTCAATTACTGTCACGTAGAAACTATACATGTTCCAACTGAACAAATTTTTGGACTTTTTTGCAAATCAGAGTCGACGAAATGCTAGACTGCACGCCGATTCGCAACTCCCGCGGCGATCTTGCTGTAACACTCTGTCACAGCTCCGTCATTTCGATGATGAATTAATTCAAAAAGATTGTTTTGTATACTTAAGGGCATGTATAAGGTCAACATAACCTCACAAATTCTTCAACTCTATTTTCTCATAGATGGTTGAATTTTTTAGAAAACACAAAGCATTAGGCTCTGGAGAATTTACTGACGCAGAGCTTGATGATTTTTTTTTGCCCTAAATATTATTCATCTCTGAGAAATCTCTGTTCGAAAATTTCAGCTATCTTTCTCGCACTCATATGTCACGTGGTACATCTTCTACCTCGTCTTGAATATACTATTGAAGTATACCTAAAGTTTGATCTTTGTAGAATAATTATTTCTTAGTTTAAAAAATCCCTCAATATTGCTTATTTTTTTCCTGTCTAAATGTATATCCCGCCTTAAAATTGTTTTATAAAAAAATGTATATTTCCTGGTTTTACGTAGAATGTCGATATAACGCGTTAGAATACGATCAGTATAGAGATTTAGAAGAAAAAAATACAGTTTTGAGGCACCAAATCGGCCGTGGAGCCGTGTAGTTGACTGCAAGTTTTATACTTACTCAGCAACGTAGGAGTGCTCTAAAGCTTGAACAGCTGTGAGCCTGTGATTCGGATTGAAAACTATCAGAGTATTTATCAGATTCAAGGCACTGCTCGCTATGTTCGGTGGTAAAAGTTCCCTCAGAGTTCGCCGCGGTACCGATGGCCTCTTTTCCAATAGATTTAGACCGTATCCAGCTCCAATCGATGCCACATCTAAACAAAAAAAAAACAAAAAGTTTATTCGTAGCAACAATCTAATATAATTAATGAACATTTTCGTGATTATACTTTTGTCATCGTCGTTAATCATAATTATTATAAAATATAATTATAACCATTATACACCCTTGATATTTAAAAAATGTAATGCATTTTTCTGATGCTTTGGAAAATGTTCAGCCAGCTCATTGCAACACGCTGTTCTATCGCAACTGTAATCGCTATTTTCTTGCAGTACCTTCCGGTGTTGGGGGTGGCAGAGTAGCCATTATTCTTTCGACCTGATTGATCGTCGACGAGCCGGGAAAAAGTGGCTTTTCCAGGAGCATTTCGCCCAGAATGCACCCGAGCGACCACATATCGATTCCCTTAGTATACCTAAAAAAAAGAGAGAATAAAGAGAAAAAGAATGACGAGACATTGCGAAACACACGAGTCAAGCAAGCGCGCGTCGCGTGTCGCTTAACGATATTTTATTTCTCATCCGTCATAAAGCGTTATTGCCACGCGAATGCGGATCGAAACAAATTGTGATAAAAAATACCTCTTCGAAGCTATCAATATTTCAGGGGCTCGATACCAGCGGGTAGCTACGTAATCCGTGAGAGTTGGATCGCTACTGGAATCAGCGTCCCCCTCGCCGATTTGCGTTACCGATCGTGCCAATCCGAAATCGGCAATTTTACAGTGACACTGCGTATTCAACAGTATGTTCGACGGCTACATCCAAGGGCGTGGAATGAGAAAAATCCGAAGGGTCAGGGGTCGAATGTCTTTCTCAGTAGAGCCAATATATCTTATTGCTTTCGTTTCGTGTATCATTTTCAATTAAGGCGAGAAATCCCATTAGAATTTTCAAAAAATCGATTTTTTTACATATTTCGAAAGTATGATGCCCAAAGAATATACTGACCAAAGGAAAACTCGAAATGTTGAATATTTGCGGAGTTATCGCATATAGTCTAGAGCGCGGGGACAGCATGCGGTCAGGTAGCGAGTAAACTTTGAACGCGATTATCTCGAAACTACTTTTTCAAAAACTGCTCGTGTTGTAGCTCAAAAAGTTATCGACCGATTTGGATGAAATTTTGGCAGGTTACTCTCGGTAATATTATCGGAAGGATATACCTAAAGTTTGAAAGGTAGCGTGTAAGAAAATAATTTTTTTGGGGTCAAATATGTCGAAAAAATGGTCGACAATTCGAACTTTGGAGTAAAAAGGCTCCCAAATTTTCAATTTTGCACTTTTTCATAATTTTTTAGCTATATCCTTCCCCTTAATATGTCAGTAAACGAATGACGCTTATTAAATCTTTTTTCAGATCAACAGAAAAAGAGTGACAACTGCAGCACTTTTCGATGTCGCGGAAAACAGGCGTCCGAAGACCCTTAATAACGCCGCTATTTTGTTGGTCATCCGAATTTTTTTTTTAACTTGACAGTTATAATAAACTCATGGCCAAATTTTTAAATAATCAGATTATTTTATCCCCCCTAAACAAATTCCCGAAAAATACCTATTTTTCACGCTCCATAAGGGATTTCTCGCCTTAAGGTAGTCCTATCGCTTCACACTAGTCATACCACTGATCATACTTGAGACTTGTACAATTTATATTATTAACATACGCAACAAAAAAATTGTAATAAATAGATTTTCCATGTGTCAACTGTTGAATGAATATTCACATTTGATTAGAAAAATGAAAAAAATAGCTATTCGAACGTTTCACGCAGTATTTCCAAGTTTGATATTTGGCAATATTAGTTCTATCTCCGTCTCGTTTTACTCAATCAGGCGAGTTAAGAGCATGTACAAGGTCAACATAACCTCACAAATTTCCAACCCTATTTTCTCATAGATGGTTGAATTTTTAGTAAAAACAAAGCATTAGGCTCTGGAGAATTCCCTGACGCAGAGCTTGATGATTTCCTTTTGCCCTAAATATCATTAATCTCTGAGAAATCTCTGTTCGAAAATTTCAGCTATCTCTCTCGCACTCATATGTCACATGGTACATCTTCTACTTCGCCTGAAACCTCCATGTTTTTCAACGTCGATCTGTAAAAACAATGTCAGGTGCGAGAAACATAAGCATTGTATTAGGGCCACGACTGGTAAAAAGCGTGGAAAATTTGTGTCGGCGAAATATGTCGGTTAAAAATAAAATATGTTTGGAAATTCGAATGAGTGAGATGAGGTTAGGACTACCGTCAGCTGTTGCCTTGCTGTCACGTCTCTTTATCGTAGCAAGTGGTAATAAATCCAATACCGGAAGTTCAAATTAAACTTGATATTACATAAAAATTATGTCAATGAGCGTATTTTTTTCCCACAGCACTGGATTACTACAAGTGTTAAGTATGTAAATCTGATTATTTTTAAAAATCTGACGGATTCCCACTATTATATACACTTTTGTAGCGACCGGAAATTGGGTTTTTGTATGTCGCCTCGGAATTCCTTCACAAAAATACACAGTTTTGATATTTCTTTTCCCTGTAATTAGGTCGATAAACGACCCTGAAATTTTACAGAGACGATGATTAATATATTTAGTGAAGCTCAAAAAAAAATTATGAAAATCCTATGGATTGAAGCCTGGCGATAGGACTACCTTAACGAAAATTTCAAAATCGCTACGGAAAAATCATCGCGAGCTCTCGTCGCGATGAAAAGAATCGACGAACCTTGAGGTCTCTGTGAATGACGTTGCCCGAATGTATGTATTTCGTTGCCTTGAACAATTGATACATGATGAATACTTTGTGAATATCCTTCAGTATATTCCCCCTCTTGATGACATTGTGCAAGTCCGTGTCTGTGAAATGAAAGCAGAAAAAATATTACGAACGCCCGTGCCATTTCGTGGAGAAAAAAAAAAGCAAACACGACACGACGTTACGGAATTTCTCACCCATGTACTCAAAAACGAGATATATATCCTGATTATTGTTGGCCTTGTGCAAACCGATGAGCTGTATGATATTCTCGTGATTCGCAAACGAAAGTAGGAACATTATTTCGCGAAATGTACGCTGCGCATCAGTCTGATTCCTAAATGCGTCGAAGATCTTTTTCACGGCTACCGTTTCCTTCGACCGTCTGTCAACGGCCTTCCACACTATGCCGTAAGCCTGTCGAGGGAACATTTCATACATAGTTCACGATGAATAATACATTCAATCGAGTCTTAGCAAATGAGAACAAGTTACGAGTTAAATAATCGATAACATTTATGATGAATTAATGGGAGGTGAGCATGATTCGCAAATTTCTCGTCCTCCATAATGTAACTAGAGAGTTGCTGGTAAGCCGCGATGGTACTACACACACACACACTGTCGATAGTTGGTCAGATCATGTCCTGCTAATATGCTGAAATTTCAGTTTAGTAAAAGTCCCACGGTTTTCGAGAATTTGGGCTGAGTTATTTTTTGAAAAAAAAAAATCATCTGCTTTTGGTTTTTTGCATGCCATTTCTACAAATAATATGAATCGACAATAATCAAGCAACTTTTTAAGGTGTTAGGACCACAGTAACGGGTATAAAATCATGTGCGAATTTAACCATTTTTTTTCGTATGAAAAAGTGATTCACTCATGAAATTGAGTACACATCTATTTGGCATGAATATCAAGCTGCTAGAAAAAATATATATTTTCTTTTTCAATGTACAAAATGGTCGACTACTAATATTTTCTTTTGTTATCTTTTTTTTTAAGCGCTCCGCGGCGTGACATTTAGCATCCACAATTTTTTACCTAGAACAAAAAAACAAAAATTCTCGTCAATCTACATTAGAATACCTAGAGAAGTACGTACGGAATTTAAAAAATATTGTTTTTTCCAAAAGTTGTAGGCATTTGAACTTAAGAAATGAATTTTCAGTGAAAAATTTCGTTGTAACTGCTCGTAAACTGCTCATAAAATGAAGAGTTTTCGAATAATCAGAAATTCTGTACGCACTTCTCTGCGAAATGCAATTAGGAACATAACTTTTAAATTTGAAGTAAATCGAGTGAAAATTGTTGAAGTTATTTGTCACGCTAATTGGAAAAAAGCTGTTTCGAGAAGTTTCGAGTAGTCGTCCATGCTGTGCATCGAAAAAAAAAATTCTTACGTATTCATACTGAATAGATGTGTAATTAATTTGATGAGTAAATCACTTTTTCATACGGAAAAAAATTGTTCAATTCGCACATGATTTTATACCCGTTACTGTGGCCTAACCCCTTAAAGTAATTGACACGATATGCGTAGTACATATTTTTTACACCGCAGGCTAACAAAGTCAGTTGTTCGAATTGGTTTGTATGAAAATTCTGCATAAGATCTTTTTTCATATAGTTTCCTTAACATTTAAAGTTAAAAAGAAGACTTTTCTTGATAAAACAAATAACCAAGACTATTTTTAAAAAAACCGGATCAAAAAAGTTATCATTTGTAGAAATAGCATGCGAAAAACCAACAGCAGATGATTTTTATCTCGAAAACCGTGGGACTTTTACTAAACTGAAATTTCAGCATATAGAAGGACATGATCTGACCTATCGACAGTTGCAGGATTATCTATTCATCATAGGACGTGTGTGTGTGTGGGTGTGTGTGTGTGTGTGAAATATATCATTATTTTAATATGATAATGAAAAACATACAATAGTTCATATACATATCATGTCATCATCATTATGTATAACTTTTCGAGTTTTTTTAATACATGCCTACATGCACATGCATATGAATATACACATATATCCGCGTGTGCGTGTGGGTATTACCACAGGAACGTTACTAGGAAAATGAGGGAGTAACTAAGGAGTCACTTTTTGGGTATAATGAACTTGAGGATCACGCTACCCTACCAAAATATTACTATGTATAACATTTCTTTTCGTCATGACTATGTTGTCAACAAAACTTAAACAAGATTGAACAGTAAATTAACATTATAACATTAGATCCAATTTAATATTGCCACGATATTAAATATAGTAATCTTTCCCATAGTCGGCATTTTTCTGGGGGGGGGGGGGGGGGAGCCTGACAAAACTTTGGGTTGCCATCATTTTAACAATAAAATTTACATAACAGTCGATAATCAGGTAACACACATCAAATATGAAGCTTTAATTACACGTTCATGTTAATATTAGTATCAAACTCTTGCAATACCTTAAAAAATAATCAACTAGTTTTTCATCATTCTTTAATCCAGTTATCAGTCTTTAAACTATACTTTCAGTAGGTACTTGATTGAATGAGTCTTAGCTTTCTTTTTTTTTTCTGCCAATCGGTCCACACTTTTTCAGTTGGAACTTTTTTTTACGATCTCATTATCATGATGCTGAAGTTTGCATCGTTGCAATGCAACGAAAATTCTTCATGATCTTCTTCATTTCTCTATTTTTATTATTATCTTAAATCTTTTTTGCAGGTTTCAGTTGTAGATTTTCAAAGAGGATCCTCGAAAAAGTTCTAGTAATTTTAGTAGTCCAAATGTATTTTAAGAAATCGGTTATACGAAGAAAATATATTTTCTTTGCAGTCCAACGATGCAAACTTCTATACCATTAATTATCTGCATTCACGAGTGACATATGCGAGAATCGTTCCTGAAGCATTGTGCTTCTAAGACACATTTTTACCCGCCTCATGGCAGAAAAACTCCTCTCACACCCGGCGGAGCTCACGGGGAGTACTTTTGCTGCTTGGAAAAGTTTATGCAAGTTAGCGCAATACTCCTGTTCAATATGCTTTCTTAAATGTCCGGCATTTATTTCACCATTTTCAAATGCAACTCTGTTTTTCATGACCATCGCTTCAGCTTCTAAGACTGACGTATCAATTATTGAGATTTTTTAAATATTATTGATAAAATCCTCTCGGTTCTTCATATTCATTTACATAAATGCGTCAACTGCACGAGCTTACGCTAAATCCTCAAATCGGCGTTTTAGATTTTCGACTATATTGTCTACTAGCTTTCCGCCCTCGGCGCTTGCGTAGACTTTTGTTGAATGCTCCTTAATGAAATGTGCTCCTGAAATGTTTCATTAAGGAACACGTAGAATCGTGTTGAAGAGCATTAATACTAATTTTCAAGTAAATCTGAACAGATATTTCTTTTATCATACAAACTTTGCTACCCGCTTTTCCCCTTAAGGATTGAATTTCCAAAAACGCTGAAATTTCATTAATTGTGCCTAGAAGCAGTAATACAAAGTTTGAAGTAAATGTGACCCGATTTTTTTAATTTTCCGGTCAAACTTTGCCACCCCCTATCGTTTAGGGGTTGAATTTCGAAAAACGGTAAAATACGTGTTTTATCAATTGTGTTGAAGAACTTTAATACTAAGTTTCAACTAAATCTTCTAAACAGATTTCTTTTATTCTACATACAAACTTTGCCACCCTCGTTCTCTCCCTTAGGGGTTGAATTTCTAAAAACGCTGAAATAGGTGTTTCATTAATTGTGTCAAGAAGCACGAATACCAAACTTCAAGTAAATCCGACCAGATTTTTTTTCATTTCCATACAAACTTTGCACCCCCTATTGTTTAGGGGTTGAATTTCGAAAAACGCTAAAATACGTGTTTTATTAATTATGTTGAAGAAATTTAATACTAGGTTTTAGTTTCAAATAAATCTTTTGAACAGATTTCTTTTATTGTACATACAAACTTTGCCACCCTCTTTCTCTTCCTTAGGGGTTGAATTTCTAAAAGCGCTGAAATACGTGTTTCATCAATCGTGTCAAGAAGCCCGAATATCAAATTTCAAGTAAATCCGACCAGATTTTTTTCTTTTCCATACAAACTTTGCCACCCTCTATCGTTTAGGGGTTGAATTTCGAAAAACGCTTAATTACGTATTTTATTAATTATGTTGAAGGAATTTAATACTATGTATCAAGTAAATCTTCTGAACAGATTTCTTTTATTCTACATACAAACTTGGGCACCCCTTTTCTCCCCTGAGGGGTGATTTTCAAAAAATCCCTTCTTAGTGGGTGCTTACGTCACAAAAGCACCCTACTGTACGCATTTCATGTAATTAGCTTCATAGGTTTTGGCTCGGCGTTGATGAATCAGTAAGTGACATGTTCTTTTATATGTATAGATTACTCGGTAGTAAATGTTGGTCTTCTGCTATTCTTCTGCTTGTGTATCCGCCGGCAAATCTAATGTATTTCATTCGCCCACACTTAACTTAATCTGAATATCTATTTAATGTAATAATGAAATAGCCATTTTTTATACAAATTACGAAATTACGACGAAGAAAATAATTCAAGTTTTATCAAACGATTTCTTTATGCTTGCTTAGGTGAAACAAATAAAATCAATCGATCATTTCAATTCAATTATTCCGGTTCAATTTTTTTTCTGGGGAGTGGGGCACCTGAGGCCCCTTCTGGCTACGCCAATGGCAGTAACGGAATAAAAACATAAATACGAATAAAAATCCTAACATAATTTTGAAAATTATTAAAAACATACCAACATTCATTGCAAGCAAAGGTGTTGAAAAAGCTTAACATCGATTAAAAAAAAAACTGAAACGATATGTTATCAGTATCGCATATGGTACCTGTGTATATATAATTCACATAAATTACACACGATCCATAAAAAGCAATGAGTCAGTGTTACGAGGTTGTTTTATCTATATCACCAAGTACGCCGCCGACGGATGCACGTGTGTATTCGAACAGACGTACATGCGTCACGTACACACGTCCCGTCACAATGCTAGTCTACCGCTGTATACAACACACGAGCCTATACAGGTATATTTAAATGAGGATGCTGACACGTGCTCGAATGGAGCGTTGCACCCCCGTGTGTTATCAAGCCGCGCTCCATTAAGAAGGTAGCCAAGACTATAAGAAACTTATTGACACGCGATGTCGCGAAATTGTGAGAAAGTAACGAAACGAATTCAATAAATAAACGACTTTACCCCTTTGCCGAGTCGTCGAACGATATTGTATTTCTCGATAACGTGACTGTCAATCTCGGTGACTTTTTCCTTGCCACTTTTTCCAGACATTATCAATCCTATTTTTATCGCTCTTCGTCTCCCCGAAACACACCCACGGCAATGTCCTGCACCTTCCTCGCGAATCCGTCGACTCGGCGTTCACCGATGACGTTTCCGTTTCTCTTCTTGTTTTTCTTCTGCTACGTGCCCACGAAAATTTGTTCCCAAGCGCGCGGTTTGTATCGCGCTTGTGTCACCCTCGCTCTCTCTCTCTCTCACAGTTCGATGGGAAAACCTGCTGTTTTCTGTCAATCGCATTCACACGTCAATCACACATATTATCCATACACCGGGGATACGCGAAATTAGCCACGAGCGAGCGCGCGCGCGATCCTCAACTTGACACGTTTGTTTATTTCGTCTCGTGTGGTGTGCCGCTGCTGCATGCAGCCATCCAACACGAAACTCGATATCGGAATAGGCAAAGAGAGAGAAAAGAAAGCAACTTTTGACACACCAATGCGGTCGTGTGTTTGTAAGGTATACATTCTCGGTCACCAAGGTTACCGGTGCGAACCGCGAGTACGTTGGCTGCTCCGCCGCCCACACTCCCCCGGCCGCTTCTTTTCCTATCGCATATTATCACCGCTGGCAGCCTTTCGTTTTTACCCTTTTACCTGCGGGAAATCATGCTTCACGATTAATCGATTCGAACGTCCAACTTATCGCAATAGTCACAATCAAATTGTCCGCAATGTCGCTCGTCTCGCGGATAATGCAAAACAAAGAGAGCTTTAAGGGGCCAGTCGACTTTGAAAATTTAAAAAAATCGAAAGCAAGCAAGACTTGAAGAAATCGACGATGATGAGCAATCAGAAGGGATTTTGTACGGTGCAGGAATTGCCGATTGAGTTTAGGTAAGAGTTTTTCATAGTATAAACTTCAAACGCGTTTTTCTCGAAACAACGTTTTCAAAATCGAGCTCCATCGTATCTCTAAAAATAATAAACCGATTCTCTTGAAATTTTAACCACATATTGTAAACATGATTCGCAACAAGATGACCCTCGATGGTTTTAAACTTTTGATTTTTACTCTTTTTTACGAAAAACTGCGAAAAAACGCGTTTTTTTTTACTTTTTTCGTTTTTCATGTGCCATTTTTTTATTTTTTGAATACTGAATCTAATGGACTTTGGTTTTTTTGTTTCAGCCAAGCCCACCTATTTTTGAGGCGTTACGTTAAACTATAGTTTTTGTACTTAAAAATGAATAAAAATGAAAAAAAAAATTTATTGTATTTGCAAGACTTTATTTATCAAGCCCAACAACTTTTATATTCATATCTTTTATAAAATGCTCAAAAAAAAATCGCGAAAACAGGCTTTTTTCGTGGCTCCAAAGTGGACTGGCCCCTTAAAAGATATGTCGAACGAATTATTCGAAAAATGTATTTTATTCATCTCTCACACTAAAATACAAATCGTCGAAGAATAGTTTTAAACGCGTTCGAGACTTGCCCAAACTTCATCGCGTATTTCGTAGTTCGCATCTACGAATATATTTTTCCCATAACCCAAAAAAAAACACGTTACTTTATAATTGTTACGGAGTGTCCAGCGGGAATATTAGCATATCGTGAAAAAATAAAATCGCTTATTTATATGTGTGTATGTATAGATGCATATTCTATAGAAATGCTTTGCTATATTGAACAAGATAGGATAAGGAATAACTAAAGAATAAATGCTCGATAATGGTCGTAAAAGACTTTAAAAAAATATATATGGAGCTGAGAAATATAGGATCTACCGAGGTGCACGGCTGCTATTCTTTATCCAATTTGATGTCATTGATAATGGCATTTGAAGTCTTATTTTCATTTGCCGCCGTAGAATTATGCAATTACTCTCAGAGATCCGTAATTTCTTATGGACATTATGGAAATGCTATTCTCATCCGTCTGTTGTACTCCCGCGCCTTCCACGCGCCATCCCCCTGACTCCGGGCCGTCGCTCTTGTGTTTCGCGACGTCCTCGTTGATGGTAAAAATGCCGAAGCTTACTTCCTTGGCTGTTGAATAACAATTGGACGAGAGCAGTGAGCCGGGCGCGCTTCGTGAGTCGGCGCTGGCTTTTCGTGAAAGTGTTGCACAGCCTCGGGAGGAAAATCTGCGTTTCCTCTAGCGATCGCACCGCTTATCAGCATAGTCCTCGGTGGACTGTGAAAAAACAGATAATCCAATGATATACTTTGCGATTTGGTCCATTACTGCACTTTAGACGCTAAAAAAAGGCTATTTTGATAATTTTTTTGATAGGCTTATTTATAGATATTGATATAGAAGTTGTTACATCTAATAAATACACTTTCGAAATACATTAAAATTTTTTTTTATGTATTTATGTAACCCAAACAAACTTTAAACGCGTTCTTCTCGAAAAAACGTTTTTCGACGGCTTGTTGATAAAATCTCGAAACTACTGAACCAATGCTTATGAAATTTCAACCACATATTCTTTACAACTATAGCTGTAGCGCGTGTCAAGGATATTTTTAAATTTTGATATGTACCCTTTTTTTACAAAAACGGTGAAAAGAAAAAGTTTTTTTTTCGAAAATTGGCCGCCATTTTGTTATTTTTGCATATATCAAAAATCGTCTGATATGCACTATAGCTATTAACATACTGAATCTAAAACCGTTTGATTTTTCTGTTTCAGATGATCGATCTGCGAGATTGCATCAACAGCGCAGACCTACAATTTTCTTAGGGCATTTCTTTAACTACCATTTTCGTCTATAAATAGTGACTTAAATAAATAATTATTTTTAAAAATGTGTTTTAAAAGTGTATTCATTGAGTGTAACAATTTTTCTATCAATATCTACAATATAAACCTATGAAAAAAATTCATGAAAATAGCCTTTTTTAGCGTCTAAAGTGAGAAGACCCCTTAATATGTATATTCGCAATGGTATCTTGCAATTACTTGGGAATATCTGAAGGAATGCAAAACGGAACGACGTTGAAGTTTGCATCGTTGGAATGCAACGGAATTGATTGCTTTTTAATGTTCTGAAATGAGGTTCGCATCGTTGGAACGCAACGAAAGCTTAGCAATCCGAAGTTTTTGGCGAATTTGGGGTACGAAGAACACTCCGACTTTTTTTACAATTTTTTTTCAGAAATCTGGACCCCAAAACTTCATAAGATTTTGAACGATGAAGAAAATGAAGATATTTATGTGTGTGTGTGTGTGTGTGTGTGTGTGTGTGTGTGTGTGTGTGTGTGTATTTCGTTGCATTTCAACGATGCAAACTTCAATGCGTACAACGAAACGGTTCTTCTTGAAGGCTCAGCAAGGTTCAAGCACACGAGACCACCAGATGAGCCTTGCGATAAACTCCTCGGTTCTTTTTTCAGATTGTTCCCGTGATGTTGAACTTTGCATCGTTGCAACGAGAATTAATTCTGGTTGATACTGCAAACTTTTTGACCCTTTTAGACTGTGTCACTCACTCAAACGTTCTTACGCATTCTTATTAAAGATTCACGACACCATTTTGCAAAGAAAAGGCATCGGATAATGATAAAAAAGAAGAAATGCAAAGTGAACCGAGAAAAAAAACGTTGCATTCCAATTATGCAAATTTCAGCGTCATTTCTTGCCTGAATGTTACTGTGTCGAGTCGAAAACGATTTGAACGAGTCGCATAAGTATTTCCACTATAAAACATTGTCGCGGCGATGGAGACAAAAAAGATCTATCCAATTTACATAATGAAATAACTACTTTTCATACAAATTGCGAAATTACGACGAAGGAAATAGTTCGAGTTTTATAAAGTTATTTTCTTGTGCTCGCTTAAGGCCTTAGGCCACAGTAACGGGTATAAAATCATGTGCGAATTTAACAATTTTTTTTCGTATGGAAAAGTGATTCACTCATAAAATTAATTACACCTCTATTTAGTATGAATATCAAGCTGTTAGAAAATGTTTTTTTTTCGATGTACAAAATGGCCGACTACTAATTTTTTTTTGGTTATCTTTTTTTTAGGCGCTCTGCGGCGTGACATTAAGCATCCACAATTTTTTACCTAGAACAAAAAACAAAGATTCTCGTCAATCTACATTAGAATACCTAGAGAAGTACGTACGGAATTTAAAAAATATTGTTTTATTCAACAGTTGTAGGTATTTGAACTTAAGAAATGAATTTTTAGTGAAAAATTTCGTTATACCTGCTCATAAACTGCTCATAAAATGAAAAGATTTCGATTAATCAGAAATTCCGTACATACTTCTCTGTGAAATGCAATTAGGAACATAACTTTTAAATTTGAAGTAAATCGAGTGAAAATTGTTAAATTATTTTTTCGGCGAAGTTTGCGAGTAGTCTGCCATTTTGTATACGAGTAGTCGGTCATTTTGTACATCGAAAAAAAAATATATTTATTTTCTAACAGCTTGATATTCATACTAAATAGATGTGTAATTAATTGTACGAGCGAATCACTTTTTCACACGAAAAAAAATTGTAAAATTCGCACACGATTTTATACCCGTTACTGCGCCCTAAGGCCTTAACTGTCGAACTGAAATAACATTGATCGAATATTTGAGTTCAATTATCGATCGATTTTTTTCCAGGGTTGAGGGCACTGGCACTTCTGGGAGGGGTGAGCTCGCCCCTGCCTCCTCCTGGCTACGCCAATGACCTCAGGCCCGATTGTGGTGACTCAAAATTCAAAATCTCCCAACTGCCATATGTCGGTGCTCCAGCAACCTTCTCTTCCCAATAACGTTGGCAATTATTAGCCGTGCGGTATCACCGGACTATGTTGGCGAACAAACGATAAATTATATTTTGTATCTTCTCTATTTCACCTAGCGGAAGGTCTGCTCTCCTCGGAATCTTTGCTCGGCTTGGCTTCCTTTTCTTCCTTAGGATTCTTGTGTTGCGTTATCCTCATCCCACCTGCCTTGACTGTAAAAATGTTGAACGATGATTGGCAAGGTCCACTGTGTTTTAGCTATTTTCTTTATCTGCGATTATGATATTAGTATTTTGTTCGGTAAGCAACAATTGAGATGTCAAAATACAGAAAATAATCCTTACACACACACACACACACACACACGTGTATGTGTGTGTGTGTGTGTAAGAGTGTTCTTCGTACCCCAAATTCGGACCTCACACACACACACACACGTGTGTGTGTGTGTGTGTGTTTATGTATGTGTGTATATATATATATATATATATATATAGACATGTATGCGTATGTGCACATGTAACGCAACGCACACACGCACGTACATGTGCAAACGTTCGTCCTTTTATCTCTCGGAACGACAAGTACGTGACACGTCGCACATTAACAGATGTGTTTTTCCAAAACTTTAATCATAATCAAATAATTCGCAAATTGACACTCACCCGCCGGTGGGTGACCCGCTTTAAGTTTGCACTCGTCGGGACTCGACATTATTACTTCTTACGCGTTAAAATCGAACAACAATTATTCGCTCGACGATATTGCTCACGAAATGTTACACTCGCAACAATTTGAACGAACAGCTTTGGTATTACTTTGTCACAGCAGCAGATCGCAACAGATTGAATAACGAGGCAATAATGAAGCAATGGAGTCGCGAAAACAAGCGACAGTCATACCACACGAAGTAATATCAGCGATCGACACGTGTATTAGTGTGGGCTCGTGTATACGTACATTGGTACAGCGGGTGCGTTTTATTTTTCCGCACGACATCGTGTCGACGCGGCGATGTGGCTTATCCGAGGGATTGGAATTTTCGGTACCGATATTTCCGCTAGATGCCGCCAGTAGGTTCGTTTATCGGAAAAAGAGCAATCTTTTATTGAGGCTCGGTATTTGCTTTTTCTTTAAATCAATTTTACAGCGATTCAGATGAATTTTTCGGCCGTACGTGAATTATTTGGACTTAAGGTTGGGTGAGTATTTTGTGCTTGGAAAACATTGGAAGAGAATGCGGCAATTTACATCCGAGGTGAGGCAATATCGGCGATGGGTAAGAGCCTGCGGGTTTCTACCTTTCCATCAAGGATACAATGGACAATGTTTTCGCCATCAGTCGCAAATCTGAGATTTTGCGTATCGCCGTGTTCCTTTAAGGCCTTGTATACGGGAAAAATTGCAAAATTTTCATTTTTCTGAATTTTTTTATTCCATTGGCCTGATCGGTGAGGTTTTTTTAAAGCTTTACAGCATTGAAAAATTCTGCAAAGCTCTTAAATGAGGTAAGATTGCATTTATAATAGATTCTTATGATAGATTCACTTTGTTTGAACCTTGTGAGAGTTCTAACTCTTGAACGAAGGTTCAGATCGCTTTGAAATTTTTACAACATATTCTTAGTATCATCACCTATCGTGTGAACCACAGAGACAAAAAATTTAATGACAAACGAATTTTTTAAAATAAAATACCGACAGAAAATAGAGTTAACATTTTTTTATTTCGAACTTTGATTATAATAATTTAAAAAAAATAATATTATTGGTTCACACTGAAGATACATTCATTATGCAATTACAAATATGTTCATTTTTATTCAGACACTCACATCGATGCCGAAAACTTACACCATCAACGCACGCGCAAAAAAAAATACATTGCTCTATTATGTTATTTTTCCGCCATTTGTTAATATTTCTAATTTTTTTCTTACATATACTTAACCATGTGCATAAATGATCTGTAAAAAAAATGTTGTCCATATATACGTCATTTTTTTTAACTGCGTCTAGAAAAGTACCTTCAAAAATCGGCGAAATCGCGTATATAAGGCCTTAATGGGCTATATCTACCCGGGTGGGTAAAAAATGGACTTTTTCAAAAATATTTTTATTCGATAGTATCACGGTTTAGCGATATTCCTAAACTTCAACCACAGCTCCTTATTGAATAGTCACATAAAAATGACGACTTCTTTCAAACATTTTGTATGGTCGAGTTTCAATTCGTCGCCACGTTGTTAGAAAAAAAACGATTTAAAAAATGAATTTTTTGGTTTGGTTTTTGGATCGTTTGGTTTTCAGATTTCGGATGGATCGCTTAAACTGTAGAGTGTCCAACCCCAAATAACGCGCAAAAACGTAATCATCTTCCGGCGGCCATGTTTTTGTTATTTTTCTGTATTTTATGGTGATTTTTATGGTGATGTACCTTTGTGTAAAGAAAAATGCGTTTTTAGTCACCAACCGTTTCCCAGAAATGAAATTCGCAATTTGGCCATGTTTTTCGGGCCTCTAGGTAGATGTAGCCCCTTAATAAGGCTCAATTAATCACTAGGTAGATGTACCCTCTCAATAAGGCTTAATTAATCACTTATCAAATTACACCCCGAATGATTCAGTTTTTGACGATTCCGTCGTTTTCCCTTCTCATCGCTAATTTCGTCTTCACGGAATTCAAATGTCCCGCCATTTTTGGCGCCCGTGCGAGTGACGGAGCCGTCTTCATCTTTATCCCCACTCCCAGGGAATTTAGTTCCGACGCGCGTTGGTTCGCCGGTCAGTCGTCAAGAGGGCCAGGCCGCTCTGTCGAAGAACAGGGATAAAATCACTCCGAGTGCCGTTTCGGAGCGCCGCGCTAATAGTTTATTAGGAAGTGAGTTCCTCCGAGTGAAGTGTGGGGTTGCCTTTTATGGTGATCCAGGGAGCTCACGAAAAAAACATTCAAGCGAACATTGTAATGCTACGAGTATCGAAGTGAACTTAATCAATTTGATCCCGACAGAATCAAGAGAGTAAGAGAACTATTCGTTTTTTTCTTCTTGCGTAGATAAAAAAACTGACGTGAGAGGCGATTTTCGTCGTACGGTGTTTATCGCGGCTTAATATAGACGGGCTTCGAGGGGTACGAGTGAGCGATGATACCGTTGTAAATATAAGAGTGACGACATCTCGGATCGGACGTCCGGACGCTATGACTCAATTTTTCATTACTCAATTCTCCGGACTCCTTTCATTCTCGATTAATTCTTCGAGGCCCAATTCTTTTCTTTCACCCGAGTACTACGGAAAAGCGTCATCGAACGACCATAAAACGTGAAATTCAACAACGCCGTATTTTCACTTTGGAGCGTGGGTGATCTGGTTTCGACCGCACCTAAATCCGTTTTTCACACATGCCCAACAATATACAGAGAAAGTTCTTTTTTCTTTTAACCGACAGTCATCGCTATTTTCGTAACTTTGCGTATACACATCGCGTATGCGTACGCGCGTATGTATAGTCATACGCGCATACATTTTTTATAATGACAAAAATGCCTCCAGGTCCCTGGCCCAAACTTTATCTTCCCACCTCCTGTTTTTTCGCCGCATGCAAATGCGACATTTGTTTATTCCGCGTGTCGAATTGTCGCGTGCTTAATCAGTGGACGGTCAAGATGAAGCTTATGAGAGAAACGGAGCCCACTGGGCAAACTGACTCACAGGCGTAAGAATAGATCGTCGCAGGCTCGCACGAATCAAGCCACTTTTTATTCCTGCTCTCTCGACCCGTATAACACGTCATCGCTCAATAATAAAGACCCAAAAACTTTTAAATACATCCGAAAGTTTCACGCTCGCATGGTTTTTCTCGCAGAGCAAGAACGGTCGCGCGATGAATTTGTTTATAGAAGGTCACGCTTGTTGAACGCAACGAACGGTTGGGTTGGTTTGGACTCAAAAGTCATTGCAGGAAGAAATATAATTGATGAATTTCTCTTGTCACAGAAATGCTAGGCAGTTTAAGATGGGCTGCGATCCTGGCGGTCGTAGCGTGCACCATTGGCGTCAAGTCAAATTATCCTCCACCCGAGAGATTGACAGGAATGAATCCCTGCATCAGCAAGCAAACCTGTCACGAGTGCATACAGACGCCTCATTGCGCTTGGTGCGCCGCTCCCGTAAGTCGTACAATTCTTTTAGATCCAGTCGCATTTGAGCCTCGTCACGTTTGTTGTTGCGTTACAATGTAACGTCACTGGACTCTTCTACGCTATCGACATTCGTTGAAGAATAATTGTTTGATTATCCGATGATTCGCGACTCTATAGAAATTTCCCGAGAAAAGGTGCTTTCTCCCGAACGTGAATACGAAAATTTACGCCACCTGTCCGGAAAGATACACCTGGGACCCTGACAATCGGTTCAGCATGGTACGACATAGGAATCTGACGAAAGGCGGCGGATATTTGGCGGGTGGCGGCGCATCGATGGAGGGAGTCTGGATTTCTTCGACCAATACCAGTTCCTCTTACAACGCAAGTAGCACCAGTAGCAGTAGTAGCAGCAGCAGCGGCGGCTATGCCAGTGGCCAGGAAGCCGTTCAAATATGGCCACAGGAGGTCAACTTGAAATTGCGCATAAGTGAGTCCTAATTATTCCGTGATTTATTCATTCGCTCGTTTTATTAACAGGAAGACTTCAATGGAGACCTCTCTCACGTATGAGTCAGCATTGCGCAATACCCAATGACCCGTATTCATGGTTACCTTCGGTCGAAACGGCCGAAAAATTACGGTTTATTTTGGCGAATTCTTTTATAGAAATATGTGCCAAACGTCGAAAAAAAGCTTTTGACCTCGTTCACTTGTATTCCAACTACGCAAAATTATATATATACGGGGTGTCCTGTTGTGAATGACGATGCTGAAGTTTGCATCGTTGGACTGCAACGTATTTAATTTATTTTGGCAGATTTTGGCTAGAAAAGTCCTTTAACCATTGTTAAGATATCTAGTCAACGATCTACATTATGAATCTTATAAAAAAGATCGCCTATGATAATAAAAATATGGAATATCAAATGTAAAACGGAACTTTCGTTGCTTTCCAACTATGCAACTTCAACACCATTTATGAATCATGTCCTACTGTATGCTGGAATTTAAGTTTAGGAAAAGTCTCACGGTTTTCGAAATAAAATTCATCTGCTTTTGGTTTTTCGCATGTCATTTCTACAAATGATAATTATTGTACCCGGTTTTTAAAAAAATACTCTTGGTTATTTGTTTTATCTAGAAAAGTTTTCGTTTTAACCTTAAATGTTAAGGAAACTTTATGAAAAAAGGTCTTATGCAGAATTTTCATACAAACCAATTCGAACACCTGTCTTGATAGCCTGTGGTGTAAAAAAAAATGCTCAGTTATTGTCGATTCATATCATTTGCAGAAATGGCATGCGAAAACCCAAAAGCAGATGATTTTTTGCAAAAAAATAACATAAAGCCCGAAATCTCGAAAACCGTGGCACTTTCATTAAACTGAAATTCCAGCATATAGTACGATGTGATCTGACCTATCGACAGGTGCAGGATTATCCATTCATAACAGGACACCCTGTATATATTTCGATACCCTGAAAAACAAGTCGATTTTCAATGTTTTTTCCTTACGAGAGTATTGGGGTGACGAAATCGGGATTTTACACACAATTGGTAAATCGTCTTGCCGAATGAATTTCATTTTTTAATTAAAAAATATAGAAAAACAATGACGTTATTGTTATTAAGCAAAGTGCCGCCGTTGCTACATGTCGGGGTAGATGGTTTTGGCAACTACGATGATATGAAATGAAAAATAAGAGTTTTTTAAATATACTAATAAAAATTCCGTTTGACCGGATACTTGGGCGAAATTTTAAAACTTACGGAAATGGCAAATAGAGATAAAATTTCGATTTTCGACTTAAAAAACAACTTTAATAATTTTTTCTTTAATATCAAAGGTTAAAGATAGCGAAAAATCATGCGCTAGAAAATGTTATCAACTATGCCTGTTCGAATTCGACGTGAATCGGACAAGTAGATTTTGAAATACGTCTTGCACCATTTCATAAAACAATTTCGAGGGAAAACGCAAAAGTAGCGGAATGGACAATGTGACCCCTTCCAAAAATCGTCATAACTCGGTCAATTTGTTCGATTTTTACAAATTTTTTGTTGCACCTTCAAGCTAAGCCCCTAGGCAATTTAAGAATGCAATAAAAATCGTATTTTCTACATTTTAAACGGACGCAGACCCCTTAAGATGGTGCACGATAACAAAAAGTCCATTTTTTTCATGGTATTGAAATTTCCGTCGTTGAAATGCAACGAAGAAAGATTTTTTTTTCGTATTACCGTATTTTTTATGGCATATTTAGGCTACGACAGTCACTGCAACATTTTTGAGAATCCTTATTAAAAATTAATAACCAAAACCTGCAAAAAAACGTTCTAGATAACAATAAAAGTAAAAGAAAAAACAAAATCGAAAAGACCTTTCGTTGCATTCCCATGCAGACTTCAACGCCATTTTTTCATGGGAGGGTACCCTTAAGGGGTCTTCGCACTTTAGACGCTAAAAAAGGCTATTTTCATGAATTTTTTATAGCTTTGTATTATAGATATTGATATAACAGTTGTTCCACTTAATGAATGCACTTTCGAAATACACTGGAAAAAAAATTATTTATTCAAGTAACTGTTTATAGACGAAACTGGTAGTTAAAAAAAATGTCAAAAAAAATTGTAAATCTGCGCGGTTGATAAAATCTCGGAGACAGATCCGAAAAAAAAAATCGAACGGTTTGAGATTCAGTATGTTGATGGCTATAGCGCATATCATACGATTTCTTATATATGCAAAAATAACAAAATGGCGGACATTTAAAAAAAACGTGTTCTTTTCACCATTTTTGGCATGAAAAAACAGTAAACATCAAAATCTAAAAAAATCCTTGATATCCGCTATAGTTGTAAAGAATATGCGGTTAAAATTCCATAAGGATCGGTTCAGTAGTTTCGAAGATTTTATCAACAAGCCGTCGAAAAACGTTGTTTCGAGAAAAAGGCGTTGAAGGGGCTATACTAGTGTGGATGCTGAGAATTTGGGTGATTTTCGGGAATTTTTTGGAAGAAAAGTAGTCAATTAAGTGTTTCGGAAAATTAAGAATATATTTGGCTATATTTCACCTATATTACATAATTTTTTCATAGAAAAATATTGAGATCCAAGCGACTTATGCGCTGCCTTCGGAGGCGCAAACAAAAAGTTCAGTAGTTTCAAAGATTTTATCAACAAGCCGTCGAAAAACGTTGTTTCGAGAAAAACGCGTTTTTCGAAGGCGGACACTTAAGGGGCTATACCAGTGTGAACGCTGAGAATTTAGGTGATTTTCGGGAATTTTTTTGAAGAAAAGTACTCAATTGAATGTTTCGGAAAATTAAGAATAGATTTAGCTATATTTGACCTAAATTACATAATTTTTTCATTAAAAAATTGAGATCCAAGGGACTTATGCGCTGGCTTCGGAGGCGCCAAAAAAAAGTTCCTCCACTGCTGACATGATTCCGGCCGATTGAGTAGCTGTAACCGAAAAAGGAAAAAATGTAGTTAAACTGGAAGGTATTTCCTGTACAATGACGTAGGATTTTCTAAAAGCATCAAAATCTAACAAAATGGCGTAGTTATGAAAAAAAAGTCTGTTTTCATGCCTATAAAATGGTCGTTTTTTTCAATGCCAAATCGTCAATTTTCATCAAATCAAAAATATCCTACGTCATTGTAGAGTAAATATATTCAAGTGTACTCAGTTTAAATTTCAAGTCAATCGGATAATTGCTCTTTGAGTTACAATGTCAGCAAATTTGAAAAATCTCATTTCGAGAAAAACGCGTTTAAAGATTTAACTATCGAATACTGCAAGAGAAAATGACATAAATAATATTCTTGGAAGTATAAACTGTCGAAAAACCCAAAAAAATCGATTTTTTGAAAGTGTTACACTGGTATAGCCCCTTAAAGTTTGTTTGGGTTACATAAATACATAGATTTTTTTTAAATGTATTCCAAAAGTTTATTTATCAAGTGTAACAACTTTTATATCAACATCTATAATATAAACCTATCAAACAAATTCACGAAAATAGCGTTTTTTAGCGTCTAAAGTGAGAAGGCCCCTTAATACAGTTTACCAAATGTACAACCACTCCAGTACGTGCTCCTCGAATAATAGTCCAATTGTACGTGGCAGTATAGTTTCAAAATTTTCCTACGCTGGACAACAAACCTTTGTTATTCTGTCGACAGACGAGGCGTATCGCATGTCCTTCGCTTATTCCCAAGCGGAGGATTATCCCGTTGATCTCTACTATCTCATGGACCTAAGTAAATCCATGTTGGAGGACAAACAAAAGCTGTCGGATCTTGGACAACTCCTGGTGGAGAGTATGAGTAAGATAACGAGGAACTTCCGTTTGGGTTTCGGTAGTTTCGTCGACAAAGTCGTTATGCCTTACGTCAACACAATGCCACAAGCGTGAGTTTGTACAACTTATCGTACAAGACGCGAGAAACGGTTTCTTTTATCTTATTTTTTCTTCTCTCTATCAGTCTTCTCGAGCCTTGTTCCGGGTGTGCACCGCCTTACGGATACAAGCACGTGATGAAGTTATCCACGAACACTAGCCAGTTTGCCGTAAGCCCGGGAGTCTTCTATTAAAAAATCCTCCAACCTGCGTCAGAGACGAATAATCGGCTAATATTGTCGTTACTTTCCACTTACGCAGAGCCTCGTGAGAGCTGCGCCAGTTTCCGGTAACTTGGACGCTCCCGAGGGTGGCTTCGACGCGATAATGCAAGCGATAGTTTGCCGAAACAACATAGGCTGGCGCGAGAAAGCTCGCAGACTCTTGGTATTCTCGACCGACGCGGGCTTTCATTACGCCGGTGACGGAAAACTCGGCGGTATAATACGACCCAACGACGGCCTCTGTCATCTCGACAATACCGGCCTCTACACGCACTCCTCCCTCCAAGACTATCCGAGCATTTCTCAAATCAATTTGGCAGTCAAGAAAAACGCGATAAACATCATATGGGCGGTGACCGACGAGCAAATCAGTATTTACAAGAGATTGTCGAAACACGTCGAGGGCTCGTTCGCCGGTATACTCGCCAACGATTCCAGCAACGTCGTCGAACTCATACGGGAACAGTACGACAAAATTTCCAGCTCGGTCGAGATGAAAGACACCGCAAGCAGCTGGATCAAAGTACGTTATCTCTCGAGCTGCCTCGGCGGCGGACCACCCGTCGAGACTTCGAAGTGCGACGGCCTCAAGGTCGGCACCAAGGTCGAATTTATCGCCGAAATCGAAGTCGCCAGTTGCCCGAAAAACCGCTCCGAGTGGAAGCAAACTTTCGAAATTTATCCGGTAAGTCGGAAAGCAGAAAATTATATTTATAGAAATAATTTCTATATCGCGTACATACGTTGGAAGCTTCATCGTGCTCTACTTCCGTTGTATACGATGTCATGGCTGTTACGCATATGGAAAATCGGGAAAACTCCGGAAATTTCTCTCCTCCTGGAATAATCAGGGAAAAGTCAGGGAATGTTGAAAATTCGCTGGAATTTTTCTAGAATTAACTTTTCGAAAGAATTACAAAAAATGAAACCGACTTGAAAAACGAAAAAGTATAAAAATAAATATTTCTGTATATATTGAATATTTATGTTATTCTTCATTATATACAAGAACATTTATGTCAGTGCCAAACATTGAAAATATCAATAACTAACAAGGAACATCCCTCAGGTGACACCCTTCGATTTTGTTGATATTTGGATATGTTATAAAGCACCGAAAAGTAAGCGATTCGTATTTTTTTTTATCGGCGGACAAACGGTTTCAAGAGGTAAAACGAACCCTCGAAAATAGGGGTGTTTTTCGTCGATAACGTTACCGTTCTCATCTCCAATGTATAGTGCACAAAAAAATAAACAGTGTTGCAATTTGAAATTTTTTGATATCTCGTACCGTTAAAACGTTATCGACGAAAAACGAAAAACATCCCCATTTTTGAGGGGGCGTTTCAGCCCTTAAAACCGTTTTTCCACCGATAAAAAAAATACGTATCGTTTACTTTTCGGTGCTTTATAAGATATCCAAATTTCAACAAAATCAAAGGGTGTTACCTGAGGGATGTTCCTTGTAAGTACCAATCTACTCCAAAGTCAGTACACAACCACACAATTATTAATGTAGGTAAGTGTTTATAGTAGTAGTAGTAGTAGTATTTATTCCGATTATGCCGTTTTGAGGGTGTTTGGGGGCGTACACAAATTACGAAACGCCGAATTCCCCAATTTTCGACCCCTCCCCCGCACGCACCAGGACCGTAACGTCTGGCCGAACCCCCCGCCACTATTTTTTTCACTTTGCAGTGTTTAAATTGTTTTTCAAAGTTCAGTTTTCTTTCATTTTTAATGTCAATATTTAGATTTTTCATATAGAGTTTATTATCACTTGCATGCCATTGGAGGCTTTTACATTCTCCGTTCCATCCCACCTTGCTTCGCTTACACTATTTTTAAACTTAGATTCAGAATGACAGATAAATTACAATTACAATACTAATTAAGGTAAACATTACATTTCTCCTTTCTCTTTCAGTCGCCTCTGCCCTTCTCTTCGCTATTTTTTAGAACTGACTCATTTTCTTGCACATTCCCTCAATCAGAGTTGAGCGTAATTCTATTTATAAATACGAATTTATTCGCATCGTGATTTTCATGTGAATATAAATACAAATGTATTCATACTTCATTCGTTTTTATTCACATGCATGCATACAAATACAATTGTATTCACAAATATTCTGAACATACAAATAAATGCACAGAAAAAATTGTGAATATTCACAAATATGTGAATATTTACAAAAAATCCTGTGAATTAAAAAAAATTCACATAAAAATCTGTGAATGCAAATGTATTCATAGAAATTGTACATACAAAAAAAATCACAAAATAAGTTATGAATTTTTTCGTATTTAAGACAAATTAAAATCAAATTCACAATGATTAGATTAAAATTTACACCAAAAGTGAGTTCTCACGTATTTTGAGAGAAAACATTCTGTCGAGGCAACGAATTTTTTGCAAAAAAAAGTTGTGAGTTTCAAATATTACATTATAAATATGAAAAAATTCACAAAATGAGTTGTGAATTTCCTCAAGTTGAAGAAAATTAAAATCGAATTCACGACAATTATAATAAAATTAACACCACAAGTGAGTTCTTACGTATTTTGAGAGAAAACATTATATTGAACACAACACAATGTTGAACTCAACACAATGTTTTTGCTCGACGCAATGTTTTCTCTCAAAGTACGTAAGAACTCACTTTTGGTGTAAATTTTAATCTAATCATTGTGAATTTGATTTTAATTTGTCTTAAATACGAAAAAATTCACAACTTATTTTGTGAATACATTTGCATTCACAGATATTGATGTGAATTTTTTTTAATTCACAGGATTTTTTGTAAATATTCACATCTTTTTCTGTGAGTTTATTTGTATGTTCAGAATATTTGTGAATACAATTGTATTTGTATGCATGCATGTGAATACAAAAAAGTGAAGTATGAATAAATTTTTATTTATATTTACATGAAAATCACGTTGTAAATAAATTCGTATAGGTATTTATAAATAGAATTACGCCCAACTCTGACCTCAATGATCTCTTTCCCCTCTAGGGCCGCAACCTATTCTGCTCGTTCGATCTGCTATTGTTCCGTTCACCTTTGAAAGTCTCTTACCACCTCCTGATATATTTGCGTCTTCGCCTCCTCGCATCCCCATATGTGCTCTAACGTTTCCTCCTCCTTCTTGAACACTCTACATCGCGTCGGTATAAATCCCCTTTTTGCATCCCTTCCAACACCCCCGCATCTCATTCTTACCCGGATTTCCTCAAGGGATAACACCACTCTAGCGGCAGAAAATAAGGCTTTGATAATTTATTTTGGGAGTATGAAAAAACGCATAGGATTTTTTTTGAGGGTTTATTTAACACATATTAAAGTATTAAAAAAACATTTACTATAACTTTCATACAAGATATTTTTTTAAAGAAAGGTTTTAATTCGAGCATTTTTTACAAGCAATTAGCAATTAAAGTATCATGTGTATCATTATGTCGTTGTATGAAGGTTTCGGGTGTCTAGCGAAAACGAAAGTATAAGGTGTATAGGTATACACCTAGGAGCCGGAAAAAAGGTCATTTTGTGAATTTTTTCAAGGAAACTATTTGGAATTTCGGATTGGGGTTTTAATGATCTAAAAGTATATATATTCGAAAATATGTTTAATTTTCTTTATTTAAAAATATCAAAAATATACAAGGATATTGTATGATCCTTGGAGCGTCGTAAAAAAATCTGCGTATACGGTACCCACTGGCGTTTCTTCAAAAATCATCTGAAAAAAAAACCAAAAAGATTATTAAATTAGATACTATAATCTAGTACTTGTCATAGCCGATTTTGAAAATATCGATTTATGACAAAATGGCGGACGTTTGAACATAAATAGTGATTTTTGGGCCAAAAATTAGTTATTATTTTGCTTATAAAACAAAAACTAAGTAACGGGAAAAAAAATCCCATGACAAGTATTAGATAATGGTGTATAGAATAACCACAAAAAACCTCAAGGCAATCGATTCATTGGTTTTCGAGAAATTTTGGGTACCGATTTGAAAAACGTGGTTTTGAGAAAAACGCGTTTGAAAATGTGGGAATGAATAAATCATGAAATTTGTGAACTTGCATGGAATCATCGATACCAGGCCCACAGTGTAGGTCTTCTACGGTCGACGGAATGTTCATAGCTTCTAAATCCTCGACCTCGACCATCTAGGTGTATATCTCCAGTCAATAATAATGATGTTCTTCATTTGACCCCAATCTTTCTGGAATATTTGGAAAACCTGGAAAGTCGGGCAATTTCTGAGTCAATAATGCACAACAATCATGAATGTCTTCCAACGCCTCAGGTCGGAGTGAGCGAGACTCTGAAGGTGAATCTCGAGATGCTCTGCGACTGCGAGTGCGAGCGCAGCGGTCCTCTGTACGAGGAAAATTCCCCGGAGTGCAGCGGTGCCGGTACTCTCAAGTGCGGCGTTTGCGACTGCAATGAACGCGCCTTTGGCAAAAGATGCGAGTGCAGCTCGCATCCCGATTCGAGCGGTATCGACAAGAATTTCGATACGTCATGCAAACCGACCAACGAGACCCTCGTCGATTGTTCCGGGCGCGGTACATGCACCTGCGGTCAGTGCGAGTGCACCGAGAGAGAAAATCCCGAAGAGGTAACGATAATTGGCTTTAAGGCCTTAGGCCACAGTAACGGGTATAAAATCATCTGCAAATTAAACAATTTTTTTCGTATGAAAAAGTGATTCACTCATACAATTAATTACACATCTATTTAGTATGAATATCAAGCTGTTAGAAAAAATATATATTTTTTTTATGTACAAAATGGCCGACTACTAATATTTTCTTTTGTTATCTTTTTTTAGGCGCTCCGCGGCGTGACATTTAGCATCCACAATTTTTTTATCTAGAACAAAAAAAACAAATTCTCGTCAATCTAGATTAGAATACCTAGAGAAGTACGTACGGAATTTGATAAATATTGTTTTATTCAAAAGTTGTAGGTATTTGAACTTGAGAAATGAATTTTCAGTGAAAAATTTCATTATAACTGCTCATAAACTGCTCATCGAATGAAAAGTTTTCGATTAATCAGAAATTCCGTACGTACTTCTCTGCGAAATGCAATTAGGAACATAACTTTTAAATTTGAAGTAAATCGAGTGAAAATTGTCGAAGTTATTTGTCACGTCAATTGGAAAAAAAGCTGTTTCGAGAAGTTTCGAGTAGTCGGCCATTTTGTACATCGAAAAAAAATATATATAGTTTTTAACAGCTTGATTTTCATATTAAATGGATGGGTCATTAATTTTATGAGTGAATCACTTTTTCATACGAAAAAAATTCTTAAATTCGCACACGATTTTATACCCGTTACTGTGGCCGAAGGCCTTAAGAGGGGCTACGTCTACAGCGGCCCGAAAAAAACGTCCGGATTCCGAATTTTTTTCTGGGCAACGGTTGGTGGAAAAGAAACGCATTTTGTAATACATATATTGAGAGCCTTTAAAGAAAAAGAAGAAAATGCCATTTTTTGACCCACCTAGGCAGATGTAGCCCGTTAAGACGAAGCGAAAAAAACCGTTTCTCATTTTTCTCCCAGACAATTGATGTTCTGGAGAAGAAAAGTTTCGTTGTGCGCTCTATCAGACGGAGAACAAAGTGAGACTTTTAATTTTCCCAAAATGTTAAGTGATCATCCAATTGTAACGGGTCGAAAAATAGCTGATTTTCGCGATTTTTTTCCATGGTTAAGGGGAGGGTAGGGGTTTCGGCGTGAAAAAAAAACACTTTTTTGCGATTTTTTTTCAAAATTTCGCCAAATTTATTAAAACCTTTTGTACATTGTTAAGTGTCATTTCAAGAACATTCCGTGAAATTTGTACGCGAAAATATCCACAAACAAGCCGGTGACAAAGCTTTTCCAAGAACGCCTTTGGAAAAACACGATTTGCGGTGTTCACTGTATCTCAGCTAGAAATTATCTGAAATCAAGTACCATTAAAATTCAGTCAAAGTATCATCAAATCCTCCCCCGAACGGTCTTCGATAATTTTTTTTTCATTTCTAAATTTTTGGTGGTCATGTAAAGTGAAAAGTGCTATTTTTCACGAAAAATTCCGCCATTTTGGGGGTGGAAAACCCCCTCAATGCAAAAAAAATCTCAAAATAACCGTTGGGAGGAGGTATTTTATATGTAGAAAGTGTGTACCAAGTTTGAAATAAATCGGTCATGTAGTTTTCAAATGGCAGTGAACACGGACTGTGAAAAAGTGGTTTCGAGAAAAACGCGTTTGAAGTTTAGAGAAGTCGGAGCTACAGTGTTAGAGGGGCGGGACTAAATAGTCAACAACTTGTTGACTTGAAATTTTGGGATTATATTCTTGAAATGTTTAATTATAAGAAAAGACAAAAAAAATCGATTTTTCAAAAGTGCAAACCCCTACCCTCCCCTTAACATACGCTAATCAGTCTGATATTTTTATGTCGAATCAAAGCACTCTTAAAGAACAGAAAATAATTTTTGAAACGTTTATTCTAATTTTTTTGACATTTTTTAAATGGATTCAAAATGTCTTCGGAAAAAGTGAGCCCTCACGATGCACCCGATTGTGGCCGTAAATCTTGTATGAAAGAAAATTTGTAAAATGATTATAACTCAGTATGAAAGCCGCTATCTTGGTATGGAGTTTTTTCAAAAATCAATATTAACTAAATGGCGGTAGTTTGAAGAAAAAAGTATCGAATTTAGCCTTTTTTTCGAGTTTTTCGTTACAAATAAATTATGATTTCAGAAAAAAAGAGCTTCCATAGCAAGATAAAGAATTTCCTGAAGAAAGTTCTGTCAAAATTTGAATGGATAGCTTGAAAATTCTTCCTTTGAGTGTGTGCATCGCGTACACCGCTTTGAAAAACATTTCGAGAAAAACACGTTCAAAATTTCGAGTGCGGAATTTTCATATAAATTGTCTACTTACGATCAATCGGCGATGCCAGGTCCATGTTTATAATCGCCCATACTAACGGATAATTTATCGACCGAGCGGCTTTTGCCCCGCTTTACGGATACGGTACGCAGATTCTAAGCACGCGTGACGGATGCACAGTTTCCTCTCGAACGATTGATACCTTGAAGAAAAGGATAGGATCCATGTCCAAAAGATGAAGAGATTGTATTTCGCCATTTTCGCTAAATATACCTCGTCTACGAGGAAACTTCATTTATCATGTATAACTTTTTTTATAAATTATATATTATTTATCACTTCCACAAGCCTTCCGGTGTCAAAGTATGAAAAGTTCAGAGAGAGCGTACCATTGAGTATTCCCAAAACCTTTTTTTTTTCGCTCACCGAATTGTACAGTTGCACAAAGATGCGTATTTACTGGGAAAAAAATTATTTCAGACGATATCGGGACAATTTTGCGAATGCGATAACTTCTCGTGCGAGCGATATCAAGGTATGATGTGCGCGAATCACGGCACCTGCGAGTGCGGTCGTTGCATCTGTAACGCCGGTTGGAAGGAGTCCGACTGCCACTGTCCAACGTCCACGGATACGTGCATAGCACCGGGAACGACCAACGGAGTATTGTGCTCGGGTCACGTAAGTTGAAACGGAACACTTTAAGGGGCCAGTCCACTTTGGAGCCACGAAAAAAGGCTATTTTCGCGATTTTTTGATGATTTTATAAAAGATATGAATATACAAGTCGTTGGGCTTGATAAATAAAGTCTTGAAACACATTTTTTTTAAATTTGTTCATTTTTATTCATTTTTAAGTACAAAAACTATAGTTTAACGTAACGCCTCAAAAATAGGTGGGTTAGGTAGCTCCATCACAACACGGCAACGGCTTGTCGGAAACAAAAAAATCAAAGTCCATTAGATTCAGTATGACACCAGCTACAAAATGACCCTCTGATATAAAGTTTTATCAAAAAATAAAAAAATGGCAGATGAAAAACGAAAAAAGTAAAAAAAACGAGTTTTTTCCGCAGTATTTCGCAAAAAAAAGAGTAAAAATAAAAAATTTTAAACCATCGAGGGTCATCTTGCTGCGAATCATGTTTACAATATGTGGTTCAAATTTAAAGAGAATCGGTTTATTAGTTTTAGAGATACGATGGAGCTAGATTTTTAAACGTTGTTTCGAGAAAAACGCGTTTGAAGTTTATACTATGAAAAACTCTTACCTAAACTCAATCGGCAATTCCTGCACCGTACAAAATCCCTTCTGATTGCGCATCATCGTCGATTTCTTCAAGTCTTGCTTCGATTTTTTGAAATTTTCAAAGTGGACGCCCCTTAATGGGTTACACCTAGTTCGTCACCGGAAAAAAGAGGTGTTTTCGTGAATTTTTTTTGGGTAATGGGTTCAGGGTGTTAACTTTTGTTTTTCATAGTACAGGGTATCATTTCAAGTATCTTTGACAATTTCTTTATGGGGAAATATTTATAAACGACGGATATACAGTAAATTGCACAGACCGCTGTGCAAAAAAGGTTCTTCGCGGTGACCCCTCCTGCTCGGGAACAAGTCATCTGAATCATAATTTCAGTGTAATTCATTGCAACGTACGGAAATGCTATTTTTTTTTGTCGCTCGGCCCTCCCAAACGTTCTTATCATACCGTATGACAATGCTGTAAAGTGTAAACAGTTGAGGGGTTGACAAATGTCGGCAATTGTGAGGCGCGGCATATTCACTGTCAAGAGCTCCGCCCTAATAAAATTTAAAAAATTAAGTTTCGAATATTTAAGTTTTTTAAATTTAAATTAGATTTTTTTATTTAAATTCTTTCAATATCAATTTTTTGGAGGTTAATTTGTGGAATTTTAATTTGTTTATTAAATTTTGATTAGAATTTTATTTAAAAAAAAAATTAACTGTACCTTTTAAGGCTACCTTAGTCTTGGCTCGACCTTAGAATTTCTTGTAAACTAACGTTTGAATTTTGCTCCTTCAAACAGGGAGACTGCGAGTGCGGCGAGTGCAAGTGTCACGAGACCAACGATATTCGTTACTCGGGCAGATATTGCAACAAATGTCCGTCATGTCCGAGTAGATGTGAGGAGCTGCGACCTTGCGTTCAGTGTCAAATGTACAAGGTCGGCAATTACACGGAGGAGGAGTGCGCGAAGAATTGCATCGAGTTCGTGCCCGAACCCGTTCCCGTCGTAACGGTCGACGTTGACAAGGACGAGGTTCCCTGTATGTGGACCGACGAGGATGACTGCACCTACCAGTACGTCTACTATTACGACGAATCCAACTGTCTTCAAGTACGAGCGCAGAGCCAGCGGGATTGCCCGCACGAGGTCTTTTTCCTCGGAATCGTTCTCGGTGTCATCGCCGCCGTCGTTATCGTCGGCCTTATCTTGCTTCTCATGTGGAAAGCGGCTATGACGATTCACGACAGGCGAGAGTTCGCCAGATTCGAGAGGGAGAGAATGATGGCCAAATGGGATACGGTAAAGTATCATTTTTGTATGGGAAATTACGCATCGGAGCCTCGTGCTTTTCGCATTTTTATCACTCATTTCTTACCGCTCGCGACGTGGTTTTAAAAAACGATCTCGTAGTTTATTTCAATAATTCTTTCCTCCTGGACTAATCAGAGAATTTTGAAAATATTCTGGTATCTCTCCAGAATTTACTTTTTGCAAGAATTACGAAAAATGAAATCGACCTGAAAGGAAAAACCGAAAGGTATAAAAATAAATATTTTTGTATATTTTAAATATTTATATTATTCTTAATTATATACAAGAAAACGTTATGTCAGTGTCAAACATTGAACATTTCGAAAACTAAAAACTAATTTACTCTAAAGCTCTATACATTTGCATTCGATTTGTCGAAACACAACCACACAATTATTATTGTAGATAAGTGTTTATATTTGTTTTTTGTTCATTGGCACCGACATAAAAATTTCTGTACATAATAAAGAACAGGTTCTGTATTTGCTTTTGGTATATTTTTTAGGGTTCCGTATCCAAAAGCAAAAAGACCTAAAATTTGGATATTATGTGTAGAATGTTGACCCGAAACCGAATATTGACGTAGAAATTCAACTAAATTATTTTTCACGGGGGTCCCATACATGAAAAAGGAGCACAGAAAAATTCTTACTCTGGCATGTGAGATGTCATTATTTAAAACCCATTGAGTAGAGTACAAATATATTATTATTCTTTTTTATCTTCGCAAAGAAATTACGGGCCGTCAAAATTGTCAGTTTTAGACCATTTTTGTTACGGGGTATATATAAAAAACTAAACTAGTTAGGGATTTGGCATTTCTGTATATTATGTACCATATACTGCATTTAAACAACAAATACTGACAACGCCCATTGATAATGTAGTATATATTATAATTTATTGTATACATAATTTACAATGAAAATATATAAAATTATTAGTTAAATATTTACAATACCAACTGACTTATTTTTGGAGTCAGTGCCACCCAAAAACGAGAGATTGACGTCACGGAAGAAACGAGATTGCAAATTTAAAAAAGACTGTAGATCGTATATTTCATTTATTTTTCTTCGCCTTCTCTTTTTCTGCGAAAAATGTGACAATATTGCCAACCGCTGGTAGAGACTCCAAAAATAAGTCATTTGGTGTTGTAAATATTTAAATAACAATAATTTTATATATTTGTATTATTAGCTTACAGCAGGAGTATACAAAGCTTTCTTTAGCTATTATCACGCCATATGGTTTCAGTTTAGTACTATCTAAGAACTAAGACAGAAAAAAAGCATTACCTAGTTAAACATCTAGTTTGGAAAAAAGTTAATTGGTACGGAACCCTAATAGAGGGAGGCCCGACTCGCACTTGGCCGAGTTTTTTTTACTTTACAGGGTTTAAGGCCTTATATACACTTGTAGGGGGTGAAGGGACGTGATTTTCTTGATTTTTTTTGACGGGACAATAAATGTTTATTAAAAAAAACTGTGAACAACATCGATTAGTACATATTTTCATGTACCTGTACATTTTTTTTTATTCGAAAATATTTCAAAATGGCGGAATTCCAGCTGTCTTCCAGGAGCGCCTTCTTTTGAGCATCAGTTACGGTGGACATGATAACTCGAGAACGGTTCATCTGACATCAGAATTTGAAATAGATTTTGCGATTTTTTTTCATCTATATGGATAGAGTAAATTTATTGAAACCTTTTATACATTGTTAAATGTCATTTCAAGAACATTCCGTGAAATTCGTACGCGAAAATATCCACAAACAAGCCGGTGACGAAGCTTTTCCAAGAACGCCTTTGGAAAAACACGATTCGCGGTGTTCACTGTATCTCAGCTAGAAATTATCTGAAATCAAGTACCATTAAAATTTAGTCAAAGTATCATTAAATCCTCCCCTCAACGGTCTTTGATATTTTTTTTTTTTTTCATTTCAAAATTTTTGGTGGTCATGTAAAGTGAAAACTGCTATTTTTCACGAAATTTCCGCCATTTTGGGGGTGGAAAACCCCCTCAATGTAAAAAAAATCTCAAACTAACCGTTGGGGGGGAGGTATTTTATATGTAGAAAGTGTGTACCAAGTTTGAAATAAATCGGTCATGTAGTTTTCAAATGGCAGTGAACACGGACTTTGAGAAAGTGGTTTCGAGAAAAACGCGGCACCGGCTTGTTTGTGGATATTTTCGCGTACAAATTTCACGGAATGTTCTTGAAATGACACTCAACAATGTACAAAAGGTTTCAATACATTTACTCTATCCATATAGATGAAAAAAAATCGCAAATAAGTGTTTTTTTTCACGCTGAAACCCCTACCCTCCCCTTAAAACTAACACACTTTGATAAATTTAACAATTGAGTTAAAAAAAATGAAAACTCAATTGTTGCAAAGCAACTCCGCCAGATCCTTCAATTTCCATAAAATGCATTGTTATTGGTTCGTTTGCAGGGCGAGAATCCAATCTACAAGCAGGCAACGTCAACATTCAAGAATCCTACCTACGCCGGCAAATAAACGACGTCGAAAGCCCTTCCCGGGAATCTAGAACGCAAAGGGTGAAATCTCCCGTTACGAAAGAAAAACGTTGGACGACCTCACAGCGATGTAACGAGTCTATGAAAATGGCGCAGCAGCGAAGGACGTTAGTCTTACTTTGTCGAGGTCTAAGCTGAAGAATGAAAAAAGTATATAGCCCGTATTTAAAAAAACAACAAAATTAACGGGTCGAGTTGTATAACTAATATAATTTAACCGATCAATTTACCGCGATGTAATACTGCCATAATACTTAGATATTTTAGACAGTTGAACGTTTACAGGCGACAACGAAGCGTCGAACAGAACGGACGAAAGATATTACGATATTGATATATCTGTCTGATATCGCGTTTTGCTACTATTGTTTACCGTTTTATTCATTGCTACTCACTTAATTAGTAACTTAATTAGCTATACGGATGAAGTGGAAAAAAAAAACACGAACGTATTAGTGCCTATTCGATATACATCTGACGTGATTTTTAGCTAAAGTGCCTTTCACGCCTTATCGAAGGCAAACATTCGCGACGTTCTTTTTTTGTTCAATGCAGTAAGCAAACGCACTTTTTTCAAACTCAAAATGTCCTCAGTACGCGGTGCTTTGCGGCTCTTGCTTTTTTTCTCTCCTATTCCGTGACTGAATACTTTGCGTGCTTTTCGTTGACGAGAATTTTCAAAAAACGTGCGTGTCTTAAAATTCTCGAACGAACGCAGCATCTTGACTTATCGTATTATACGAGCTCCCCGTGCAATTTGAATTTTCAATCTGCCAATTTACGTCTCGACGCGCTATACCTCAAAGAGCATTATTATCTTTTTCACGCCGAGAAGCGGGCACAGCCCGAATGAAAAAGTAACATAACCCCGAAAGGACGGAAAAAAAACGATATAACACGAACTTTTATCTTCATCGAAAACCTCGAAATAATCGTCTACGTTGAAAATGTCGAATCAGTCGTTGACGCTTCGCGAAGAAAAATCATCTCGTGTTTTGCATTCGATCAACGTTTCTTTCTTGTGACGAATCGTGAAGCGCTGAGAATATTCATCGCTGCGTGCGATTTCATTCATTCTATTGATAGTACCGGAACGTAACGTACCAGAAGTGACGAAATGTTTTGTTTTTGATTAGGTAATCTCGAAGAGGGAAAGGAGAAAGCGGGGGAGTGAGGGATAGGAACGAAGAGAGCGAATGATAATGAGCTTAAAGAGTGTGTGTGTGTGTGTGAGAGAGAGAGAGAGAGAGAGAGAGATATATATATATAATGAAGTCTCCATTATGAGAGAGAAAAAAACGGGCACAGCGCCACACAGCATTTAACACGTGCGTATTGGCTGATGTATGTCCATCGTCAACCTTGACCCACGCATTGGTGTTACGTATATCAAAGCATTGAAATCTCACGAGGAATGTTTCATTCGAATTTTATTGGGTCAATTAAAGTTTCAGTGATCCTAAAAATATACATACAAACGTATGTATACGTCTATCAATCACGAGCACACGGTGCAAAAATCTCATTAATGATCGGCCAACGTATATAGATATATATGTACATGTGCACACATATACATATATATGTATATATATATATATAAAACAATACATATTATTTATTTATCGTATTGCTGTATAAATAGTAAAGTTTTGAAATCTTTTACAATAAGGAACCACGATTGTTACGTGAGTGGCCGGCGTCTTCGAATCTATACAAAGCCAACTTTTTTATCCTCTATATACATATATATATATACATTGAATTATCGAGAGATAACAATTTTTAATCGATTGACCTCCGAAGGAATTTGTACGAATTTTCCTTTCATCTTTTCTTCTTTTTTTTTACAAGTCGATTATAACGATGGGTATGAGTGATAATTACGAACACGACTGAATGAATAAATATATATACTGTTGAAAAGCGAGAAGAAAAAGAAAAACTTTACGCATGTAAGACGATGTATAAGAGTAAATGAATTGTAACAGTTTGAAAGACTTGATGCCTTTCGCCTTTTTCGTTGCGTTACCCGAAATCGCGAGTAGGCGATTCAACGGAACGAGGTTGGTGCGCGACTTGGTTTCTTGCCCGCGAGGGGCCCAACGAGGTCAATGAAAAGTGAAAGGACCCAACGTTTGTTATGGACCGACTATAGGAACAAATCGGAGTTGAACGTGTCAAGAGCCGTTTATGGAAATAACGCGCGCTTAGATTCAGGAAGCACGGGGCGCGAGTCTCAACTGGTGACGCGAAATCAAGGCTTCGTGAAAATATCAATATTTGCATATTTATCTATACATTACTCATTGGCGTAGCCAGCATTTTTCTCAGAGGGGGAGGAGGGGCGAAAAAGTGATTTTGTTCACAATCATCTTTTATTTTTTCAAATAAAATTTACATTATAGCCAATAGTCACGTAACACTTAAAACATGAAGGTTTAATCACACACTCATGTTAACATTAATAGCAAACTCGTGCAATACCTTCAAAAATAACAATCCATTTTTAATCATTCTTTAAGGCGGGATATGCATTTATACAGGAAAAAAATAAGCAATATTGAGGGATTTTTAAAATTGAGAAATAATTATTCTACAATTATCAAACGTTAGGTATACTTTAATGGTATATTTAAGTATACAGAACAATTTTTTAAAATTAATTCATCATCAAAATGGCGGAGCTGTGGCAGAGTGTTACAGGAAGGTCGCCGTGGGAGTTGCGAATCGGCGTGCAGTCTAGCTTCCCGTAGACTTTGATTTGCAAAAAAGTTCAAACCTTTTTTCAGTTAGAACATGTATAGCTTCTATGTGACGGTAATTAAAATGAAGAAAATGCAAATTTAAGAAAATGGCAGGCATTTACAAAAAAAGCAACATTTCACGCAACATTTCTGTAAAATGTGGATTAAAAAAGTAGTTTTTTTCCAATTTTTCAAAAACCATTCTCGTCAAGTAGAAGGTACCGATATTATCAATATTTCTACCAAGTTTCAACTCAATCGGCTTAATAGTTTTTGAGTAGTCCTGCAGGCCAATTTCGATAATGCACTTTTGAGAAAAACGTGTTTGAAGTTCACGCCCGCTCCGAATCCGAGCGGTGAGGCACAGCGTCGACGGGCTGTAACGTTTCAATTTTTCCAAATTTCGCTTTGAAACTTTGGGACAATATTTTACATAAACAGTTCTATCGTTTAAAGAAAAAAAAGAAATCGATTTTTTGATCGCTGTAAATGTATATCTCCTTAAGGCGAAGTAGAAGATCTACCACGTGACGTATGAGTGCGAGAGAGATAGCTGAAATTTTCGACCAGAGATTTCTCAGAGATGAATAATATTTAGGGCAAAAGGAAATCATCAAGCTCTGCGTCAGGAAATTCTCCAGAGCCTAATGCTTTGTTTTTCCTAAAAAAATCAACCATCTATGAGAAAATTGGGTTGGAAAATATGTGAGGTTATGTTGACCTTCTACATGCCCTTAATCCAGTTAAGAGTCTTTAAACTTGACTTTCAGTAGGTACTCAATCAAGGAGGTTGGGACGTTACTCACAATTCAAGATTAATAAAAAGGAATATATGTTATTGCCAAGACTATACTGAGTCTTTACGATTTTTGGAATTTTTTTATCGCCTTAAAACACCAGAGATAAAAAATAGTTTAATGTATGTAACTTCACGTACAGTTGGATGGGATGGGCCAGACGTTTACATTTCGGGTTATGTAATTTTTTTGGGTATTTAGCACCAAGATAAACCATTCCTAACAACGGATTCACGCAAACTAAACCTATGTGAACATTTAGAAGCAAGGAAACCCATCTTGCCCATCGTAAATCATATATATTCAATATTGAACAGTCAAGGTTTGATAAAAGATTACTAATCTTAGCTGGCGAATGAAGAGCATTTCTGCCCACCTCAATGTCTGCAAAGTTGCCGTATGTCGACAACACTTAATATTAATTCACAGCAATAATAAATAATCTCGCGACAAATAAAAATAGGCGTTATTATAAATTACTCAAAATTTCATTCTGAGTCGTATAAAACATTTACTGACGCAGTTTTTTTTTCATAATAATCGCCGATAATGTTGTACTTTTTCAAGATGGTAGTAACACAAAAGTTTTTCTTATTCACGTAATAAAAAATACAAAAATGCATAATTTTGCTCTTTAATTATATATTTTATGAAAAATTAGCGGGTGCAGTTTCGAAAAGCGGAAACCGAATATTAATCTGAAATTTTGCATACATCTTGCTTTTAATCTTTTAACCCTTTGTGTCACACATTTTTCCTTTAGTCCAATCGGCTTGAAATTCATTACTCGGGGGTTTTTGGGGTTGCTGATGACGAATCTGAGCTCAGAATTCCAAAATTCAAAATGGCGGACAGAAATGCAAAAAGTTGCCCGGTGAACGAAAAAATGAGCAATCGGGGGTTTTTGGGGTCGCTGATGACGAATCTGAGCTCCGAATTTCAAAATTCAAAATGGCGGATAAAAATTCGCGAAACGGTGCAAATATGATGAAAATGTATGGATTTCTCTGTCTGAAACTCTGAACTCTGAACAGTCTGAAACACTGGTTTCGACTGAGTGCGGAACTTTGTGCAGAAGATTGGGAGTTCTATTGGACCCCCGAGTGGCGACTTTAACGCAAAAACTTCGAAAACTTTCGGAGATAATGAATTTGATTTACAACCATTGCAATTTGTTAAAGTTTGTTTATGCGCACAAACGAAATCATCCATGATTTTAAATTATTGCACATCAATTCTTATTCTTGAATATATGTCTGATGCTGAAACACCAAAAAAAGTTCGAAAATTCGGTCGAAATTGCTCAGAAAATGGTTATAAAACAGGAAAATGGTTATAAACCATGGCACAAAGGGTTAAGAGATTCCTGAAAAGGTTTTTTGGCGATTAACAATAGTTTTCGAGATATGGAATTTTAAAGTTCATTGTTTGAACCCGTACGGATATCTTATCGCCCGCCACGGTCGATCGAATCCCCCACTCCTCCGGCTTCGCTGTTGCCTAGCGAACAGGGCTCGCCTGTATGTGATGGGGTTGTTTGAGTTCGTTTTTTGTTTTTTTTTCTGTGTCTGTTTTAGTTTATTTGGGTCTGTTTGAGTTTCGTTGGGTGTGCTTAGGATTGTTTAGTATAGCGGGAGCGCGGTGAAAAAAAAATAACTTTAAAAAATCGATATCTCAAAAACTGTGGTGCGTCGCCAAAAAAACTTTTAACGGATCAAAGAAAATTTTTAAAGGAAGGTGTTCCGCTTTTCGGAAGTTTATCCAAATTAGCATCTACAGAACAAATCTATAGCTCGTTGCATTTTTTTGAGGTCCATTCAAGAAAAAAAATCATAAACGGTCATTTGACTCAACCGGAGTGCTCCTTAAGGGGTTAAGCCAATCTAGAGGCCGAAAAAATAGGCTTTTTGGGTTTTTTTTTTCAAAAAAACTACAAAATAAATCTAGATTATAAAAAAGCGTGTTTATCATACATATCAGTGACTGCATACAATAATTTTTTTGAAGTGATTAATTTCAAAATGGCGGCTGTGCAGCGTTTGTCTCAAAAATGCATTTTTTAAGTTGGCCGGAAACATAACTCTGACAATTTTCAACCGATTCACTTGAAATGTTGATTATATTTTGAAAAATACAGTGTTTATGGAAGTACGTAGGATTTTTTTTATATTGCATAGTTCACTTGTTGGTAACAATTATCTGACGATTTTTAGGCAAATTTTTCACTTTCCATAAATTTGCCTAAAAAATCGTCAGATAATTGTCTACGATCGCGAAAGGGCATGCGAAGAAACATTGGAAAAAAAAAAATATATATATATATATATATATAAAATTGGGTGAATAATATCACGATTTATTTTCTGCACAGTGAATGCTCGCGATATCTTTAGTTCTCATTGGCAATGACCTTTCCTCGCTATAGAATTCGTATTGACAATTGTAGCCGTGTACGAAGGATCTAGAGCTCATGACCGAATAGACGATAGCTCACTGACGTTCTCGACATTTGCATATACAGGTGAAGCTCCGTTAGAACGAGAATCCTGAAAATTGTTCGGAAAAAATATCTTTATCCCGAAGATCGTTAAAGAAAAAGACGAGCCAAGTGACAATGAAATATGACATACATGGAATGCTTTTAAAAAATCTTGTACATAGTTTTTTTTTTTAATATTTTTAACTCACGTATATAGGTATGCTACCAGCTAGGGTAGAGTGATTTATTTTGGCACCCCACCAATTATTGAAACTTCTCTCCTACCTACATAATGGTCCTCAAAGTGCCAATAATTGGGCTTAAGGTATATTTTCCACAAAATGTGTAATTATTTCACCTATCTTATTTTTATTCACATGCATGCATACAAATACAATTGTATTCACAAATATTCTGAACATACAAATAAATTCACAGAAAAATTGTGAATATTCATAAAAAATGTGGATATTTATTGTAGGATTAAATAAACAATGACGACGTTCCTTTGTTTGCACACACTCTTTATTCAAAAGTCTTAATCTCTCATACGCGCTCTCGAGATACTTTTCTCTACGCGAGAGTCTCCTTACGAGTGAGCAAGCCTCGAGCCTGCTGCAGTCGGCAGAGGTGGGGGAACCGTCCCCGCGCTCGCTGCGCCAACGCGCGGCACTTGCCCAGTGCAAGAAGGAATAAGATTTCCGATAATTATTTCTATATTTTTTCAACGATTTAACGAAAAAAAATTGGTCATAAATCGAAATTGTTTCTTTCCGGAGCCACGATTTTGTCAAAAATTAAAATTTCGACTATTCCTTCGATCGATACTTGGATTTATCTATCCCCTAAGAGAATCTTTTTGATTTTTTCATTTTAGATAATCCAAACCGGAGATACTTTGCTCACCGCCGGACACGTTTTTCGGGGGCCTCGAGAAAACTTCCTACAGGGGCAATGTTACTGAATATTTTTGAAAATAAAAAATGCCAATCTGAAGCTAAAAGATGCCACTACTCTGCCTAATACTTTTCGTTTTGCCCAAATGAAATCCTTTTCCAGAAAAAAATCGTGAAAAAACTACTTTTTTGGCCTTGCAACTGCGTATAACGCCTCAAAAAAAAGCTCGGTCAAGTCCTTGCCAATATTTTCTATTTTGATTTTCAAAGCTCCTCCTTCACGGGGTTGTTTATAAGTCCTTTAATTACTAATATTCTTCCATGCGATTTGGTACACAACTTTGTCAATGTACATAAAAACAAATGTCCGAACGATTTTTCAGTCTTGCTTACCCCTTAAAATTAATTTTTCAAAATAACCCTGATTTTCTGAAATCATAATAACTTCATTGTCTGTCAATATTTTCCAATAATTTAACGAAAAACACAAAATTAGAAAGACTACGTATTAATTGTGGGTAAAACCCGACCTCGCCATCTCGATACTCTCATTAGAAGAAAAAAAACCTTCAAAGCGCCTTGTTTTTTGAGCCCCAGGCTTATGCAGACCCGTTAATGTACAACCTTTCCCCCCACGTGTCTCTATACATGTGTATTTATTCGCGCAGAGTGCCATGGCGATAAGACTCACACGCGTAAAAAAATATATAAACTACTGCGGCTGGTCAAGAGTATGAAGACAAACACGCCCAGTGACCGTAACAAAGGTGGCCAACAATCTGACCATAGGTTGAGTGTACGGACGGCGAAACCAGTCGAAGGGGCAGCTAAACGAGCTAAACTGAACCTACAATGGAACGTAAAGCTTCTACTTGCAGCATTGACAAAGATCTCATCTCAAATCACACAGAGGTTACCCTTATCCCCACTTTTCGGGCGACGGCATCGTACAGTCTGTGCGACCGACAAACCCATCGATGGTCTGTTTCACGATGTTCGCGCATGCGCATTACGCTTTAGCGGCCGAACTGCCAGATACGATGCGATGCGCGGCGGCGATTTCGTTTGTGACTTAAGGGGCTACACCAGTGTGACACTCAAAATATCGATTTATTTTTGTTGCCTTTTTTGACAGTTTAGACTTTCAAGAATAGCCTGTGAAAATTTTAAGGCCGTATCTCTATCATCTTATCTTGCAAAAATCGATAGTTAAATCTTTAAACGCGTTTTCTCGAAATGAGATTTTTCAAATTTGCTGACATTGTAACTCAAAGAGCAATTATCCGATTTACTTGAAATTTGAACTGAGTACTCTTGAATATATTTACTCTACAATGACGTAGAATATTTTTGATTGGATGAAAATAGACGATTTGGCATTGAAAAAAACGACCATTTTATAAGCACGAAAACAGACTTTTTTTCATAACTACGCCATTTTGTTATATTTTGATATTTTTCGAAAATCCTACGTGATTGTACAGGAAATACCTTCCAGTTTAACGAGATTTTTTACTTTTTCGGTTCCAGCCGGAATCATGTCAGTGCTTGGATCTCAATATTTTTCTGTGAAAAAATTATGTAATATAGGTTAAATATAGCCAAATATATTCTTAATTTTCCGAAACATTTAATTGAGTACTTTTCTTCGAAAAAATTCCCAAAAATCACCCAAATTTTCAGCGTTCACACTCGTATATCCCGTTAGGGGTCTTCTCACTGTAGACGCTAAAAAAAGGCTATTTTCATGATTTTTTTATAGGTTAATATTATAGATATTGATATGAAAGTTGTTACACTTAATGAATACACTTTCGAAATACATCAAAAACATATTTTTCATGTGTTTATGTAACCCAAACAACCTTTAAGGTAGTTCTGTAGTTTTGGCAAAATCTTAGGAATTAGCTGAAATCTAAGTATGGTGTAGATATGACCTTCATGGACTGATGCCTAAAAATTCAATTCACCGTTTAGTTCATGAGATAATTGCAATTGAATATGTGTATTTTTGTACGCGATCCCTATACCTAACACGTAAACCGATAGGAGTTTGATCGCATTTCTAGATATAGGTTCTAAACGGATCTTAGGATTTCAAAATAAAAACACACGTGGGCGTAGTACTATTGTGAGATTGATTTTAAAAAAATGACAAACTTTGACCGTTTAGTTTCGGAGATATCGACTTATGAAAAGTGGCAATTTTATTCCACACCGAATTCGGCCCCAACCATCTGTAACGGAATGGCAACAGTGTACGCTGCAGCCAGCTGATCGGCGCGTGGTCTGGAAACGCTGATCGAAGCGTGTTTTTTTCCCCGAGTTCTAGTAATTCTGAGACTGATGTGAAATAAATTTATTTTGCAAACAAATTAAATTTGTTCAATTTATGCAAGTATTTGTCTTTGTTATAGCGAATACAATTTGAACTGTCGGCATGATGTTGTAAATCCACGATCCGACGTCGTTCGACAGCGAATTTTTGTTGTTGATCGTTGAGGTTATGGTTATTCTCATCGCGTTTAGCCGCATTTGCTTGACACATGGCTGCCACAGCTTTCAGTCTTTTAGCAAGCGCCTCTTCTCTTGTAAACTTTCCTTTGTATCGCATTTGGGTTGACATTTTCACGCTTTTTTAAACTTATATAAAATATTTTGCGACAGACGGATCGTAGGAAGCTCAACGCTATGACTGCAGGAAAATGGCGCTGTTGCCACGATTACAGCGCCGCTCTGTATACGAGTATGAGGCCTATCTATGCATGAGGAGCGAATGTGTGGGACATATAGAGGGTATAAGCTCTGTCAAAAATTTACTACCAACAGCATCGTATTGGCATTGGATGTTACTATACGCTTCGTCCGAAACTTTTGGCTCATACGTCTACTTACAGAACTACCTTAAACGCCTTTTTCTCGAAACAACGTTTTTCGACGGCTTGTTGATAAAATTTTCGAAACTACCGGACCGACCCTTATGACATTATAACGACATATTTCTTTACAACTATAGCTATAGCGCATGTAAAGGTTTTTTTTAAATTTTGTTATTTTCTATTTTTTTAACAAAATCGGTGAAAAAAACGTTTTTTAGTTTTCTCGAAAAATGTCCGGCATGTTGTTATTTTTGCATATATCAAAAATCGTATGATACGCACTTAGCCATTAACATACCGAACTTAAAATCGTTTGATTTTTTTTGTTTCGGATGATCCATCTCCGAGAATTCATCAACAACGCAGACCTACAATTTTTAGGACATTTTTTAACTGCCATTTTCGTCTATAAATAGTGACATTAATCATTTTCTCAAATGTATTTCGAAAGTGTGTTTATTAAGTGTGACAATTTTAATATGGATATCTGTAAAATAAGCCTATAGAAAAAATCATGAAAATAGCCTTTTTTAGCGTTTAAAGTCAGACTAAATGGGCTACATCTACCTTGGTAAAAAATTGTATTTTTCAAAAATATTTGTATTCGATAGTATCAACTTTTAGCTATATTCCCTGAAAATTTCATTGGAATATTCCTAAAATTGATTGAGCTAAAGCTTCCAACAGCCGTAACTGTTTTCAAAGTCGGTGGACGTGATATCTCGAGAACCACTAGATGGATTGTTTTCAAATTTACATAAGATACGACTACAAACATTGAAAGGTCGTTGACGATCTCACTTTTTCAAAATCGATCTTCATTTTTCAATAGGTACGTAAAAATGACGACTTTATTCATAAATTTGGTATGCTCGGGATTCAAGTCGTCGCCACGTTGTTAAAAAAAATGCTTTTAAAAATCGACGATCGTCAACGACTCGTATTTATTGTTAACTTGAACAACCCGTTTGGTTTTTACATTTCGGATGGACCGTTTAAGCTGAAGAGTGTCCACCGTAAAACATCGCGAAAAAATGTCATAATCTGCCAGCGGCCATGTTTTTCTGTATTGTTCGGTGATTTTTTTTAAATGCTGATTTTTTCGGGGCTTTAGCCCCTTGAAGTTGTCATCGATGAAAAAAGTAGTCACTATTTTATCTACACGTAATGCATACCGATGTGAACTTTCACGTAAAACTATTTCGAGCACGATAATACACTACTTGTATTACCATCTTCACGCGGTTAAACTTCGAGCTCCAACGCGAACATACGCGCATTTAATGGTACCTGAGATTTATTTATTATTATCGTACGCTTGGACGAGATCTAAACGCAACGGATATACAAAATCGACATCCGAACAAAAATATTCGATACTTTTCTTAAAATCGCAATATATGCAATTTTCAAAAAGTGTCGCAACCAAGTCAACATCATCGGTTCGGAGCCAACGTCGTGTTTTCACTACTCGCGGGTTCACAAAGCTGCCGAAGATTTATCATCATTCAGAAACAACGATCCGCCAAACATTCTAATCGGAATATATAGAAATTCAAAGTCGCGCGCAGGTCGCCGGAGCGTTCGCTCCATAAAACGCGATAATTTTCCTCACAGCTGCTCGCGTTGAGAATCGCCGCTAGAGGGATCGCGCGAGCGCGGCGGGGTGGGGCGGTGCGCGTCGGAAAATAGTCAAAGGGAAGGGAGCGGATTCGAGAGATGCTAATACCGCTTTGTATATACATTGACATCACTGTGGTGGGGGGGATTTCGAGCGTACCACATGGTTCTCAATAGATCGCTGCGCCTCCGCTGCTGCGAAAAACATCGCATTTTTTCCCCGAGAGCCGTTCAAGCGAATTATACCCGAGATTTGCGCAGTTTACGGGAGAGTCGCGCATCGTCGACGGCGAAAACGTTGAAAAGCCAACATTGTCGGCGCAGATTGTCACGTGGAATCGCGTGAAACTACGTCAGTACATTGCAAAAAAGTATAAAGCGTCAAGACGGGGAAAAAGGAGCGCGACACGCGCATCATTCGACTTGCGAATACACATTGCACACACACATCGTTTAACGTTGAAAACGAAGAGAGACAGGCTAAAAGGGTAATAGCGCGCGTCTCTTCGTGTGTGGGTTGTGGCGAACGTTCGGTGTGGCGCGCAGCCGAAATTAAACACGTTTGTGAGGAAACTCGAGAAGAGCGCTCGCCGCTCTCGGAAAGACACAAAACGTACACAAAGAGACACAAGGGGCTGTTTCGGTGCACGTGTTTGAGTGTGTTGAATGTATACGCGTGTGAGGTTCGCGCGTGTGTGCGTGCGTCTCGAGACTCCCGCAGGAACGAGAGCGTGAATATTACTTTTCCCTCATTCACGGCGAATTTCTCTCGTGGATAATTCGCGTCGTTGGGAGCTTCGTTCGTCGTAAACAGCGAAGTGATAAAATTCGTGTTTCGCGAGAGCTTTATGATGCAAAGTGACGAGCTATTTTAGCACGATATAATAAAGGTAAAACCCGGCGAGCGCGGGCGCGATTTTTCTTTATTTTCCTTCTCTCCCGTTGCGATGGACAAATTGTCCAAGTTCGTGTATTTTTTACGTCGCGGCGACGAGGACGAGCTACAGCGTCGAATATCGGCCAAACCGTCCTCGTCATCGTACAGCGACGACGAAGACGACGATGACGACGAAGACGGGAAGGACAAAGAAAACAACGCGAAAACAATTACCGCCGAGGGATCGCACGCTCGCGGTGAAATTTCCCAAAGACATTTTCAAGCGTCTGCGAGGATTTTGAGCGTACTGGAGAGCATACTCCTATGGGAAAATACTGTCAACAGTATTTCCGTCGTCATTGTTTTTCACGTTATTTTCTGGTAAGCCTTTTTTTTGTTGCTTTCTCCACGCTTCGCCAACTGCGTAACCCCCTTTCCAAGCCTATACATATACGTAGCGAATCACTCGCCCGCGGGGTATCGTCTACAAACAGACGAGAACCCGCGCGCGCGCACTTCTATGTCGCGGCTTATCGTGTATGCACTTTTCGCCGTGTATGACAACTTATTTCCTTCTATACGTACACGCGTATCTTACATTGCGCCGTACAATGTAATTACGCTTTTCTCGACTTCAAATAATCGAGAATAGCGGAAAAATCACCTGCACGGGTGGGGAAAATTGATAAGCTCGCGCACGATGATTCATTCGAATTGCTTTTTTTCTCTTCCGCAATAATTTTACTCCCGCGGTAGGATCGAATATCTGTTGGATGTATGAATGTTTGTACGTGACGAATTGGTGCTATGCGACACGCGAATATTGTCGAACCTCGATTTTGGACACGACGCGCACACTTCGCTATGACGCTTCACACGTGAACAATTTCAAGGTCATTCGCCGATCAGTTTCGCAAATAAATACTTCCAGAGCCCCGGGGACGTTCTTGGTCGCACGTCAAGTGGTACAGCCCGGTTGATTGATTATTCTTCAATGTTCCTCCGGACGAGTCACTATTGTTACTATCGTAGGTTGATGGAGATTATCGTTGTTTGTGACGGTAAACTTTCATTCGTTGGAGTCGTTCGCTACGATTGTTAAAAAAAATTAATTTAAAAAAATCGAAATTCTTTCGAAGATGCCTTGCTCTCGATGCATTTCGGGAGTACCTGCGGCCCCTAGAATGAAAATACCGCGATACGGTTCGAACTAAGTATAGCATTTTCCAGTCGCCTCGTTTTTGGACACCTCGGCGTTTTCGAGGCTTCGCTGCTTGGTAAATGTACGAGTTTTCAAAACGTCACGAGAAAATCGCGTTCGTGTTTGCATCGTTGGAACGCAACGGAAGTTCTTTTTTACATTTTTATTATTATGAAGATTTTTTTCCCGTGGAAAATGCTAAATAAGTATCTTAAAAACATATTGTGGGATTTTTGCAGGTTAAACATGGCAAAATACGTTCAATTTATTCAGAAATATTAACGCTTCCTTGACACACTTATATTTGGCCACGGCTTTGACACACTGGGTCAATTCGACACGCATAGTACTTCATCCAGCAGCCCTTAAGGGGCTATACTAGTGTGAACGCTGAAAATTTGGGTGATTTTCGGGAATTTTTTGGAAGAAAAGTACTCAATTAAATGTTTCGAAAAATTAAGAATATATTTGGCTACATTTGACCTATATTACATAATTTTTTTATAGAAAAATATTGAGATCAAAGCGACTTGTGCGCTGCCTTCGGAGGCGCGAAAAAAAGTTTCTCCACTGCTGACATGATTCCGGTCGATTGAGTAGCTGAAACCGTAAAAAGGAGAAATGTTAAACTGGAAGGTATTTCCTGCACAATGACGTAGGATTTTCGGGAAATATCAAAATCTAACAAAATGGCGTAGTTATGAAAAAAAGTCTGCTTTCTTGCCTATAAAATGGTCGTTTTTTTCAATGCCAAATCGTTAATTTTTATCCAATCAAAAATATCCTACGTCATTGTAGAGTAAATATATACAAGAGTACTCAGTTCAAATTTCAAGTCAATCGGATCATTGCTCGTTGAGTTACAATGTCAGCAAATTTGAAAAATCTCATTTCGAGAAAAACGCGTTTAAAGATTTAACTATCGATTTTTGCAAGATAAAATTATAGAGATACGGCCTTGAATTTTTTACAGGATATTCTTGAAAGTATAAACTGTCGAAAAAGGCAAAAAAAATCGATTTTTTCAAAGTGTCACACTGGTCTAGCCCCTTAAGGCGGGAGCCTGAATTACAGGGTCGAAAAAGCGTTTTTTTCGGGATTTTTTTTCGAAGGGAAAAAAACAAGTGAGCCTGGTAAACATTGAGGTATCTTTTCATGTATATTTCAAATGTATAAAAAAAATGTTCCAACATGAAACATTAATGACTGCAGATTTATCAGCTTATTCCATGTGCGTCTTGCCACTGCAGTCCTCATCGGCGGGAAAGATCCAGCTCGTAATTCTTGACTGAACCAAATAAACCAATACAATTTTCAATTGTCATATATTTTTCTTCTTAAAATTGATGAAATTGAAATGAAATTATCACTTGTCTCAGGTTTAAAAAAATGATAAAAAAACACCTTAAGGAGCCAATCCACTTTGGAGCCACGAAAAAAAGGCTATTTACGCGATTTTTTTTGAGGATTTTATCAAAGATATGAATATAAAAGTTGTTGGGCTTGATAAATAGTCTTGAAATACATTTAAAAAAATTTAATTCATTTTAATTCATTTTTAAGTACAAACACTATAGTTTAACGTAACGCTTCGAAAATAGGTGGGCTAGGTAGCTCCATCACAACTCGGCAACGGCTTGTCTCAAACAAAAAATCAAAGTCTATTAGATTCAATATGACACCAGCTACAAAGTGACCCTCGGATATAAAGTTTTATCAAAAAATAAAAATATGGCAGATCAAAAACGAAAAAAGTACAAAAAAACGCTTTTTTCGCAGTTTTCGCAAAAAAAGGGTAAAAATCAAAATTTTAAAACCACCAAGGGTCATCTTGTTGCGAATCATGTTTACAATATGTGGTTCAAATTTCAAGAGAATCGGTTCATTAGTTTTAGAGATACGATGGAGCTAGATTTTGAAAACGTTGTTTCGAGAAAAAACGCGTTTGAAGTTTATAGTATGAAAAACTCTTACCTAAACTCAATCGGCAATTCCTGCACCGTAGAAAATCCCTTCTGATTGCTCATCATCGTCGATTTCTTCGGGTCTTTCTTCCTTACGATTTTTTGAAATTTTCAAAGTGGACTGGCCCCTTAACGTCCTATAAAAATGATTTAAAAATACTTTTTCAACGACTTTTTTAATACACTTAGAAGAGATTTTCATACTGAAGAAAAAAAAACTTTGGTTTGATTCAATGGGTCGTTTAGTTTTTTTGCTATCACGCCCGCCAATGTGGAATAATCGTGAAGATGAAAACAGGAGAAAACGCGCTTCAAAGTTTTCCACAGGAGGAAATGTCAATATCAAATTCAATGGCTTCTCTGCTTTTGGCCTTGTATCTTCGAAAATATTTACGATTGGCCTCTGTAACTTTCTAAATATAGTCTTGGATACTTTATTTATCGATTCAAGCAATTTTTCGGACCTTCTAATTCAGGCTGCGGCCTTAACAGCCCTTCGGTCGGTTTTTATCGAAAAAAATCCGGAATACACATTAAATATTTCTCAATATGAGGCATTCTTCATCAACTGTGCCACTTTTTTTAACCTCCCGTTTTTTTTTTGTTTGATGAATATTTGTTCGGATACAGTGTTCATAATGAAAAATTGAAAATCCCCAACGGACGCCTAAAAAAATCTAAAATAAATCACAAACGTTCCTTTTGAAAAAAATTGGAAAGGTTGAAAAAAAGGGGCCCAGTTGATGAAGAATGCCTCATATGTCTATATGATTAAAATTCCGAAAGTACAAAATTGAATTGTTGTGAAAAATTATTGAAAACTTTCGAATTTAGGAAAGTGAGCATTTCATTTCAAATTTGCCCGGGTCAAAATGACCCAGTGTGTCAAGGAAGGGTTAATTTTCATTGCGTTCCAACGGTGCGAACTTCGACCTCATACGAGAAACGCAGCTTGGGACAATCTTGGAGTCGCTTTTGAAAGCTCTTTTGTTTGGCTTGAAGTTTGCGTGAAAAGTGTGTACGCTGTACGCAGAAATGCAACGGAATTTTTAGTATTACCAAAATAATTTTCTCGCGAAAAAACTTGAAAAAACGAAAAAAATTGCCGAATTCCGTATTTTTTCTCGGAAACGATTGATGAAAAAGAATCTCATTTTTTTAAACGCAGCTTTAATAAAAATCATCGAAAAACAACAAAAACATGACCGCCGGAAGATGACATTTTTTTCGCGACGTTTGGCGGTGGACACTCTAGCTCAAACGGTCTATCCGAAATCTGAAAACCAAACAGGTTATTCAAGGTAACAATAAATACGAGTCGTTGACGATCGTCGATTTTTAAAATAATTTTTTTTTTCAACAACGTAGCCACGACTTGAATCTCAAGCGTACAATATCGACGAAAGAAGTCGCAATTTTTCGGTAACTATTAAAAAATGAAGGTCGACTTAAAAAAAAGTGAGATCGTCAACGACCTTTAAATGTTTCTCGTCGTATCTCCTGTGAATTTGGAAACATTCCATCGAGTGGTTCTCGAGATATCGCGTCCACCGACTTTGCAAGCAGTGTTTCGAGAAAAAACGCGTTTAAAGCTGTAGCTCATTCGATTTTAGGAATATTCCAATGAAATTTTCAGGGAATATAGCTAAAAGGTGGTACTAAAGAATAAAAATATTTTCGGGAAACACCATTTTTTGACCTACCTAGGTAAATGTAGATGACGTTGAAGTTTGCATCGTTGAAATGCAACGATTTTTTTTTTCTTCATTGTTATTATCCTTCGAAACCTTTTTTGCAACTTCAGGTCGTAATTCCGCAATAAAAATACGTAAGAATTTTCGGATGTTGTTCATAGCCTAAAATTGGCCAAAAAGAAATGTTACCAATGAAAAAATATTTAATTTTCGTTGCGTTCCAGCGATGCAAACTTCGATATCATTCGATGTAGCCCGTTGACAAGGATCCTACAAAACGTTTCAGTGATTTTCGTAGCCCGAATCCGCCGAAAAAAAAACTTCTCTGGAAATCTAAAAAAATGAGTTTCCGTTGCGTTCCATCGATGCAAACAGCAACAGCACAAATTGGATATTTCATTTAGGATGTTATCGCCTTACAATTTGTGTAAAGAATCAAATGTTCCGTTTTAACGCTCGTTCGACTAGCCCGAGTATAGTGACTACACCTCGCGGTATGTTTGGCAAGCGTAAATGCCGAGGAGTGGGGAGTACACGAATCGTCAGTCATTGTCGATTTTTCGTGTCCCTAACCCCCATCCGATACCGAAGAATGTATCGAGGCTAAATCGCGTCCACGGACGTTTTATTTACGCCGAAATTTGCACGTGTGTGTCTGCGTGTGTGTATGCATCTCGTAACCGCTTTTGACACGAGCGAACGCGACAACTATTTTTTTTCTTTCTAGTTGTAGACGGATTAAGATCGATTTGCGTCAACGTGACAACTCTGTTGTGATAACGATGTCTCGTGTATAAACGTGCGCTTATTATGCGCCACTTTGAAAACTGTTTCGGCACTTGTAACGTATTCGGATGACAAAAAAAAAGCTACACTCTTCGTAAGTTCGTTACTATAGGCATCAGTATGGTCCGACGTTCGATCCCTGACCTCCCGTTTCCGGTAGAACCAACAAGTTGAACAACTCCACGACGTCGTGTTATTTTAATGAGTTTCGTGTCGAAGCTATTTGACGATAGACTACGAGCCTTTCGTCTTTCTATGCAGAGGCTCAGCGAATAGACACGATACGTGTGTAATCTTGGCGGCCATATTGCAACGATTGCGCAGCCGGAAATGTGCAAAGGGCGGGTATTTGGGGCACATTGTGCATCGGGAATATTGAGAAATTGTGAATTACTGTGCGTTTCACTGACTCGTTCTCGGTGCCAATGCAACGGGAGATTAGGAACTGGGAGGGAAAGAGTGGGGGCAATAGTTCACGGGCTGTCTGAAGAACCGGAAGTTACGAAGTGACGCGTCTGGGGTAAATGCGAAGGATAGGATCGTAGGGGCATATGTAAAAACTTTGGAATTTGAGGAGGTCGAAGCGTTATCCACAATCCGAAATTTAAAAAAGAATAAAAAATATGTGTTATTGTCTAGACTACCGAGTCTTTATGATTTTTTTTATTTTTCTTCACTAGAAAATACCAGAGATAATTAGTTTAATGTATGTACTCTTATGTGCGGTTGAATAGGCAAGACATTCAGACTACGGGTGATGTCATTTTTGTTGGCTATTTAGCACGAGGATAAACCATTTCTAACGACGGATTAAGGGGTCTTCTCACTTTAGACGCTAAAAAGGCCATTTTCATGATTTTTTTTGATAGGTTTATATTATAGATATTGACAGAAAAATTGTTACACTTAATAACTACACTTTTAAAATACATTTAAAATTCTTATTTATTCATTTAAGTCACTATTCATAGACGAGAATGGGAGTTAAAGAATGTCCTAAAAAATTGTAGGTCTGCGCTGATGAAATCTCGAAGATGGATCATGCGAAACAAAAAAATCGAACGGCTTCAGATTCAGTATGGCTATAGCGCATATCATACGATTTTTGATATATACAAAAATAACCAAATGGCGGACATTTTTGGAAAAAAACCCTTTTTCACCATTTCTTGGCAAAAAGAAATAGTAAATATCGAAATTTTAAAAAATCCTTGATATGCACTATAGCTATAGTTGTAAAGAATATGTGGTTGAAATTTCATAAGGATTGGTTCAGTAGTTTCGAAGATTTTATCAACAAGCCGTCGAAAAACGTTGTTTCGAGAAAAACGCGTTTAAGGGGCCATACCAGTGTGAACGCTGAGAATTTGGGTGATTTTCGGGAATTTTTTGGAAGACAAGTACTCAATTAAATGTTTCGGAAAAGTAAGAATATATTTGGCTATATTTGACCTATATTACATAATTTTTTCATAGAAAAATATTCAGATCCAAGCGACTTATGCGCTGCCTTCAGAGGCGCCAAAAAAAAAGTTCCTCCACTGCTGACACGATTCCGGCCGATTGAGTAGCTGAAACCGAAAAAGGAAAAAATGTCGCTAAACTGGAAGGTATTTCCTGTACAATGACGTAGAATTTTCGAAAAATATCAAAATCTAACAAAATGGAGTAGTTATGAAAAAAAAGTCTGTTTTCGTGCCTATAAAATAGTCGTTTTTTTAAATGCCAAATCGTCAATTTTCATCCGATCAAAAATATCCTACGTCATTGTAGAGTAAATATATTCAAGAGTACTCAGTTCAAATTTCAAGTGAATCGGATAATTGCTCTTTGATTTACAATGTCAGCAAATTTGAAAAATCTCATGTCGAGAAAAACGCATTTAAAGATTTAACTATCGATTTTTGCAAGATGAAATTATATTTACCATAAAAACTGCTAAGTATAAACGTAAAGTATAAAGTATAAACTGTCGAAAAAGGCAGAAAAAATCGATTTTTTGAAAGTGTCACACTGGTATAGCCCCTTAAAGTTTGTTTGGGTTACATAAATGCATTAAAAAAATTTTAATGTATTTATTAAGTGTAACAACTTTTATATGAATATCTATAATATAAACCTATCAAAAAAATTCATGAAAATAGCCTTTTTTAGCGTCTAAAGTGAGAAGACTCCTCAAGGAATCATCGCAGCAAAATAGCCGATTTTCGCGATTTTTTTTCTATGCTTATAATACGCTAATCAGTCTAATTTTTTTATGTCAAATCAAACCACTCACGAAGAACAGGAAATAATTTTGCAAGCGTTTATTTTTATTTTTTTTACATTTTTTAACGGTTGAAAATGTTTCCGAAAAAGGAGTACAGTGTACACGGTTGTGGCCGTAAATATTATCTGAAACAAAATTTGTGAAAAGAATATGAATCAGTATGAAAGCCGATATCTTGCTATGGAAGTTGTATTAAAATAAAAATTGACAAAATATCGGTGGTACGAAAAAAAGTATCGAATTTAGCGTATGTTTCGACAGTTTTTCGTTAAAAAAAATATGAAGATTGAAAAAAGCTTCCATAGCAAGTTAAGGAATGGCGTGAAGAATGTTGTATCAAAATTTGAGACGGATAGCTTGAAAACTCTTTCTTTGAGAGTGTGCACCGTTTTGAAAAACGACATTTCGAGAAAAACACGTACGTCCGCGCCAAGCCTCGAGCAGCTGGTCGAATCCCTTTTCCTGAGAAAGGCTGTAGCAACCCGAATAATTCGAATTACGCCCCGAAAATTGAACAACACGTTTATAACCGTCGATACTATCGGAAAATGCAAAAAAAATCGATTTTTCGATAATTTTACACTGTTATGATCCCTCAACGCAAACTAAAGCTTTGTAAAGATTTAGAAAAAACCCATCCTGCCCATCGTAAACCATACGTATTCAATATGGAACCATCAAGATTTAATAAAAGATCACGAATCTTGGCTGGCGAATGAAGAGCATTGCTGTCAACCTCAACACTTAATATGAATTAATGGTAATAATAAATAATCTCGTGACACAAATTTAAATAAGCATAGTTACAAATTACTCAAAATTTTGTTCTGAGTTGTATAAAACATTCGCTGACGCAGTTTTTTTCATAATACTCATCGATATTGTTATACTTTTTCACGTTGGTAGTAGCACAAAAGTTTTTCTTATTCACGTTATAAAAATATAAAACGCATAATTTCGCTATTTAATTATAGATTTCATGAAAAAATTGCTTTTACAGAATATATATATAGCTCGTATGCATTTTTTTAGGTTAAATGAAAAAAAATGTATATACCGTCATTTGACTCAACTAGACCGCACCAACCTCCTTAATAAATGCTTTTTGAGAATATCGTTTTTGTTCTTCAATGCGCTGCTTATTTTCGCTAGCGATATATGTATATCTGAGAATTTGTACCCCGAGCGCACGAAATCGCTGAATAGGTCCGCGAAGCGACGCCTTGCGGTGGTATCGCGAACCAAGGAATCAGACTACTGTGACGATCCGAAAAACAGGGTTATTTGGAAAAATTCATTTTGAAGGTGTAAGTGAGATGATTGAAAAATCGTTTGGACATTTATTTGTATGTACATTAAGGGGTTAGGCCACAGTAACGGATATAAAATCATGTTCGAATTTAACCATTTTTTTCGTATGAAAAAGTGATTCACTCATAAAATTAATTACACATCTATTTAGTATGAATATCAAGCTGTTAGTTTTTTTTTCGATGTACAAAATGGCCGGCTACTAATATTTTCTTATGTTATCTTTTTTCGGCGCTCCGCGGCGTGACATTTAACATTCACAATTTTTTACCTAGAACAAAAAACAAAAATTCTCGTCAATCTACATTAGAATACCTAAAGAAGTACGTACGGAATTAAAAAAATATTGTTTCATTCAAAAGTTGTAGGTATTTGAACTTAAGAAATGAATTTTCAGTGAAGAATTTCGTTATAACTGCTCATAAAATGAAAAGTTTTCGATTAATCAGAAATTCCGTACGTACTTCTCTGCGAAATGCAATTAGGAACATAAATTTTTAATTTGAAGTAAATTGAGTGAAAATTGTTGAAGTAATTTGTCACGCCAATTAAAAAAAAGCTGTTTCGAGAAGTTTCGAGAAGTCGGCTATTTTGTACATCGAAAAAAAAAAATTCTAACAGCTTGATATTCATACCAAATAGATATGAAATTAATTTCATGAGTGCATCACTTTTTCATACGAAAAAAAATTGTTAAATTCGCACATGATTTTATACCCGTTACTGTGGCCTAACCCCTTAACAAAGTTGTGTATAAAACTTTATTTGAGAATATTAATAATTAAAGAAGTTTTAAACAATCCCGCAAAGAACGTTTGAACGTGAGGGGCTCAACGGTGTACTTGATTTTGGCCACCCGGTTGATTTGAAACAAAAAAACCGATGTTTTTCTTAAAATAGATAATATTGGATGACGTTGAAGTTGGCATCGTCGAAATACGACGGAATTTTCTTTCTTTATTTGAAGCTCAAACTTTTTTTGTGCTCTTAGATTATGAAAATCAATCGAACGTCTTCTTATTAGAGATCTGCGATCTTAATTTGCAAAAAAGCTTTTGGATAATGAGAAGATTGGAGAAATACAAAATTAAAGAAGACCGAGCTCTTTTGTTATCGTGTTTCAATTATGAATAAAAAGATTTGACATTTTTTCGATTTTTCGAGGTAAAATTACATGTCCCCGATTAACTTGGAATTTTGTGTGACCATCTATTTTTACTCGCTGATCACGAATATGATAGTGAAAATACCCGCAACGTTGATTTTCACGGTCAAAACTCACAAAAACTGATTTTTAAAAAGTTTTTCTATTTTATTGTGATAAATATTGGTCTTAGAGAAAAATGTATCCGAAAAAAGTTGAAGCCTATACAAAGATTGATCTTTTATGTTCTATACAAGTTTTGTCTAGAACCAATCTGTTTTGAGAAAAATGGGATCATGCTCCAAAAAGTACATTTTCCCAAACTCCATTAGTTTCGAACAGATTGGTTTTAGACAAAAACTCTATAGAACATAAAAGATCAATCTTTTTATCGGCTACACATTTTGTGGGAAACATTTTTCTCTTATATCGACATTCATTAAAATAAAGTGGAAAAAACTTTTAAAAAATCAGTTTATTAGTTTTGACCTTGAAAATCAAATTTGCGGGTATTTTCACTATCATATTCGTAATCAACGGGTCAAAATACACGTCCTATTCGAAACTACACCCAAACTGACATTATTATTGTTGACGAGTAATGAAAGAAAATTTTAAGAAGAAAAACGTCGGTCAAAACTAAACGACTATTATACCGAATAAGTGTACAAAATTTCAAGTCAATTTGTTCACTAGATGTCGAGAAAGCGTGTACACCGTTTTGAGAAGACATAGTTTTCGAGAAAAACTTTAATTAGCTTCGAGAAAAACTTTCTCTTTCGAGAAAAACTTTAATTCTTTAAAACTTTAATACTTTCGAGAAAAACTTTAATTCTCTAATTAAAAACTTTAATTAGAGAAAAAGTTTAATTAGCAGTTATATCGTTGTAATCATAATTTTACCTTTAATCTGCCACAATATGTTGGACCTTTCCCTTCAATTTAAGTTGCCTCCCGAAATTGAAACGATCAAATTTACTAAAGATTTAAAAAGTTGAGCGTCCCAAGCTTTTATTTATAGTCACATATTAGTACAATCGTGCTGTCGCTGAAAAACCCCGGAATCGAAGAAAATTAGAAGACGGCTAGTTTTTTGACAAGTGATTTTGTAGGTGCCGCGGGTTTTAAATCCAAGTTTGCCCAAAAATCGGGGTGTAGGGTTTTTTAGGGGATGAAAGGAGATGGGGGTGGATTAATGCCAAACTACAACCCCTACGAGGTCGGCGCCGTCAGACAAAATGTGCAGAAAAATCCGGGTTTTAGTTTTGTCCACAGCGCTGAAGTCGTGGAAGTTCGTTTTGGGGGTGAAAACGTGGGGTGAAATTTTGAAAAATCAGTTTTAATTTAATAACTCTTTAGAAAAAAACCGTACACTTTTTGTTCAAATGGGAACGTCGTAGCCCTTGAAAAGACGCGTCGATTGAGTATTTGATCATCTCTCTTCGATAATATCTTCACCCCCAAAAAATGGTTTAAATACAACAACAAAAATTGTTTATTGAATAACTTAAAAACAATCGGTTTTTCGAGTATGGTTCAAATGTACAAAATATACAGAATAATTTTCTCTATATTTTCGTTTGTATGGACCACCCTTGAATTTCGATTTACCAACCCCTCTCGGGGGTTGAAAATTCAAAATGAAATTGTGGGAAACCTATTGACCGCACGAATTCGCCGCCGTGGAAGAATTTGTAGCTTGAACCCTCAACTACATTTTTGTCCGCAGCGCCAAACTCGTATCTCTTTATTTTTGGTCAATAGTTTTCTCAGAATTTTATTTTGAATTTTCAACTCTTGAGAGGGATTCGAAATAGCAAAATTCAAGGGTGGTCCATAGGAACGAAAATATATAGAAAATTATTCTCTACATTTCGTACATTTAAACCATCCCTGAAAAATCGATTGTTTTTGAGTTATTCAATAAACAATTTTTTTGTCTATACTTCAACTATTCTTCTGGGGGTGAAGATATTATTGGAGAGGGATGATCAAATACTCGATCGACGCGTCTTTTCAAGGGCTACAACGTTCTCATTTGAACAAAAATTGTATGAATTTTTCCTAAATAGTTATCGAATGAAAACTGATTTTTCAAATTTTCACCCCACTTTTTCACCCCCAAAATGAACTTCCACGACTTTGGCGCTGTGGACAAAAATAAAACCTGGATTTTTCTGAACATTTTGTCTCCCGGCGTCGACCTCGTGGGGGTAGTAGTTTGGCATTAATCCACCTCCATCCCCTTTCATCCCCTAAAAAAACCCTACACCCCGATTTTTAGGCAAACTCGGATTTAGCACCCGCGGCACCTACAAAATCACCTGTCAAAAAACTAGCCTTCTAATTTTTTCCGATTCCTAATTTCCGAAACATTCTACTTCCTAGTACATAAAATAAAAGCTTGTTTGCCAAACATATTTTTTTCACATATAAATTTTCTCTGAAAAGTCGCGCCTACGAAAATTCTTCTGCTAGTCACATTTTTCTAAGTTTCCTCATTAATATATTTTTTTAAACATTTGACTTTAGATTTTTACACGCGTGAGCAGATTACATCAGGAATCTAGAGTGATTCAGTGTAAAAATGATTTCATGGAAAAGTGGCCAGCGTGTCTTTTCCATAAAGCGCTCTATAGATGAGACGATTTTTAGAGTCGTATTTTTTCGTCAAAAGTTCGGTTGGTTGGCTTGAAATTTTGCCTGTATACTGGAATGTATTTCTACTTGATTATAGACGAAAATCAATTTATTGTTGAATACCTTAAATGTAGATGTGTAGTTATATCTATTTTCATTTGTTTGCAGGGGTACTGTTGTACTGGAGGTTCGTGGCTTTGCAGCGGCCAGCAGTGCTGCGCTTTTCGCGGTTCTCGGTTACAGCACTCTGGAGGCTCAGGCAAAGAGGGAAACTAAACCTCCAGATACCAATGAGTAAGCTTACTTGAATCACTTTTCTAGCTACTTTTCAGCCCTTTTTTCCCGTAGATTCGTTCGACCGATGCATCGCTGTGTCCTTGTTAAGGCCTTAGGCCACAGTAACGGGTATAAAATCATGTGCGAATTTAACAATTTTTTTTCGTATGAAAAAGTCATTCACCCGTAACATTAATTACACATCTATTTAGTATGAATATCAAGCTGTTAGAAAAAATATACTTTTTTTTTCGCTGTACAAAATGGCCGGCTACTAATATTTTCTTTTGTTATCTTTTTTTAGGCGCTCCGCGGCGTGACATTTGGCATCCACAATATTTTACCTAGAACAAAAAACAAAAATTCTCGTCAATCTACATTAGAATACGTAGAGAAGTACGTACGGAATTTAAAAAATATTGTTTTCTTCAAAAGTTGTAGGTATTTGAACTTAAGAAATGAATTTTCAGTGAAAAATTTCGTTATAACTGCTCATAACCTGCTCATAAAATGAAAAGTTTTCGATTAATCAGAAATTCCGTACGTACTTCCCTGCGAAATGCAATTATGAACATAACTATTAAATTTCAAGTAAATCGAGTGCAAATTGTTGAAGTTATTTGTCACGCCAATTGGACAAAAGCTGTTCCGAGAAGTTTTGAGTAGTCGGCAAAAAAGATCGGAAAAAAAAAATTCTGACAGCTTGGTATCCATACTAAATAGATGTGTAATTAATATTATGAGTGAATCACTTTTTCATACGAAAAAAAATTGTTAAATTCGCACATGATTTTATACCCGTTACTGTGGCCTAAGAGGCCCAAGGGACACTTTGTCCTTGGAGTGCCATATTTCAGGTGTTTACATTTTATTTTTTTTAAAGCAAACGAGTAAAGCTTTTTGAGTGCGGTTTTTTCTTGCTTTTATTCACGATATACAGAACGTTAAAAATATTTAAAAAAAAACCAAAATGGCGGTCGTTGCAGCTCCGAGAAAACAGGTCCTCAAATCGCGGGAGGTAAACGGCTGACATCACTGCCCCCTATTTGTTGATCTGAAACACAAATTCAAAGCATATTATCAATCTGTGGCCCTTTGGTCATGGAATGACGGATGGGTTTTCCGTTTAGTACAAATTTCGGAAAATGGCGGCAATTAAAAAAAAATCGAACTTTCGCGTTTTTTTTTCGCATAAAAAGATAAATAATAAATGCAAAAATGTATCTATCGAAAAAACGATCCGTCATTCCGTGAAGACATATTTTCTGAGTATGCTCTCCAAATTTCAGGTCGATATGTTAATTACAGCGGTCAGGAGAATGTCAGCCATTTTTTAAAACGTGTTTCGAGAAAAACGGGTTTAAAGTTTTGTAATGTGTTTACACAAATGTGTTTATAATTACCGCTAATCGGCAATGCCTGGTCCATAGAGGCATCCCTCCCCTTCTAGCTGCTCATGTTGAGCCGCAAATTGATTTTTTGAAAATTTCAAGGACAAAGTATCCCTTAATTCCGTAATAGACTATACTATAAGATGCTTTTTTTCTAAATAAGCCTTGAGGATCAATGAAAGTTTCACGAAAATTCAACTGTGGCGATAACAATTGTATGCGTTATTGTTTCGTTCATTTATTTAAAAAAAATTAACACTACCAAGCAGCAACTTGAGGCTTGGTTTACGTATGCTTATTTTTGAGATATTTATTTGAGGAATTTCAAATTTTCGTGTCTTTGGTCTGGGATTCCCATATATCCTTAAGGGGTTAAGCTACCGTGACGATCCGAAAATCATTGTGATTAAACATAATTAATTTTGAACGAATAAGTAAGAGAATTGAAAAATCGGTTGGCAATTTTTTTGTATGTACACCCATAAAGTTGTGTACCAAATTTCATTTGAAAAATATGAACAATTGAAGAAGTTATTTGTTTCCTAAAAAATTGTAAAAATTTCCTAAAAAATTGTAGGTCTGCGCTGTTGATGACATCTCGGAGATGGATCATCCGAACCAAAAAAATCAAACGGTCTTAGATTCAGTATGTTGATGGCTATAGCGCATAACATACGATTTTTGATACATGCAAAAATAACAAAATGGCGGACATTTTTTCGAAAAAAAAAAGAAACGTGTTTTTCTCACCGTTTTTGGCAAAAAAAGTAAATATAAACATTTAAAAAATCCTTGATATGCGCTATAACTATAGTTATAAAGAATATGTGGTTAAAATTTCATAAGGACCGGTTCAGTAGTTTCGAAGATTTTATCAACAAGCAACCGAAAAACGTTGTTTCGAGAAAAACGCGTTTAAGGGGCCAGTATGGACGCTGCAAATTTGGGTGATTTTCGGGTATTTTTTGGACGAAAAGCACTCAATTAAATGTTTCGGAAAATTAAAAATATATTTGGCTATATTTGACCTATATTACGTAATTTTTTCATAGAAAAATATTGAGATCCAAGCAACTTATGCGCTGCCTTCGGAGGCGCCGAAAAAAAAGGTCCTCCACTGCTGACATGATTCCGGCCGATTGAGTAGCTGAAACCGAAAAAGGAAAAAATGTCGTTAAACTGGAACGTATTTCCTGTACAATGACGTAGGATTTTCGAAAACTATCAAAATCTAACAAAATAGCGTAGTTATGAAAAAAATCTGTTTTCTTGCCTATAAAATGGTCGTTTTTTTCAATGCCGAATCGTCAATTTTCATCCAATCAAAAATATTCTACGTCATTGTAGAGTAAATATATTCAAGAATACTCAGTTCAAACTTCAAGTCAATCGGATAATTGCTTTTTGAGTTACAATGTCAGCAAATTTGAAAAATCCCATTTCGAGAAAAACGCGTTAAAAGATTTAAATATCGATTTTTGCAAGATAAAATGATATTTGCCATAAAAACTGCTAAGTATAAACGTAAAGTATAGAGTATAAACTGTCGAAAAAGGCAAAAAAAAAACGATTTTTTCAAAGAGTCACACTGGCATAGCCCCTTAAAGTTTGTTGGGGTTACATAAATACATGAAAAAATTGTATTGATTTATTTCGAAAGTGTATTTATTAAGTGTAACAACTTTTATATCAATATCTATAATATTAACCTATCAAAAAAAATCATGAAAAGCCTTTTCTTAGCGTCTAAAGTGAGAAGACCCCTTAATAACCATAGCATCAGTCCTGTATCGACCTAACCAACATTTTTTGCATTTTCCTCGCATCCCATACACGCAGAGGAATGAATATCTATTTCTTTCCAGCCACCGGTCGTTCACATTCCATAAATTGTTTTCCAGATCACCACCAAAGGTCGAACGGATCAGCAAGATTGTGAAGAAAGCCAAATCCGGCCTAGAGACTTTGAAGCTCTTCCGGAAGGATCAGCCAGGAGCGGTAAAAAGACTTTCCCCTCGATCAATTATAATATACATTGGAAAAGACATTTTTGTTACTACCGCAATGAAACGGAGTTCAAACAATTGTCACAACCTGCCGTTACGATGATTCATCGAAAATGCGAAACAAAAAGGGCATTTATCATTTGTTTTATTTTTTTTATTTGTAGTTTTGTGCAGCAGTGTGCACTTTTTCAATAGTCCTCTGGCTAATAGGAAGTACAATTAACGGTGTTCTGCTTACATACGCGATATGTATGACAGTACTGATCGGACCAGCTCTCCTCCTACGAGTACCTTGCAAGATTTTTTCTCCAAAAGGTAATACGAATGTTCCTTTGTTCTCGTTGCGTCAAACTATCGTAATACGATTTGTTATTTTGAAGAAATGTTTCCGTTGAAATGCGCAGAGTTGTGCCACGAGTACGCGGTCGAATGGGACAACGAAATAGAAGAATTTTTGCCAGCCGTGACGGAGGACAACCTCGAGGTGTTGCAACGGGCGGGTGACACGGGAGAGCATTCTCCGATTCCTCATGGTGCGGTAACGGAAAATCAAATTGGTGAGTTGGCATGTAGTGCCTGCGAGCACCTCCGGGATGGACGGATCGTTACTTGGGGAGTTTCGATACCAAAATCGAAATGGTTGTGGACGATTGAAATTCATATCACCGAGAGATTAATTTAGGATGCATTAACTGTCCAAAAATTAATCCGTTTCACCACATAGTTTCGGAGATTTCGAAGGTTCAAGTTGAGTTTTGTTCGAGTATTATTAATGAACCAAGTGGAGAAATCCCTTAATTTTTTAACACGACATTCCTGACACTAATCGCAGTTTGTTCATTTTTTTTTTCATTTAAATCGAAGCATTATTTTAACCCCTACAGCCCTATAACTAGTGTTTACGGAATGCCACGTCCCATGACGGTTCACCGTGAACCTTCATCCATTTGGTAATACACGTGGCACTTCGTGAACATTAGTTATAGGGCTGTAGGGGTTGAAATAATGCTTCGATTTCAATTTAAGGAGGTACACCAGCTTCATACAATGTTGCCATGCTAAACCATGGTAAAATTTCAAAATGGTGATAGATCAATAAAATTTGGTGAATATATTCTTTAGTATTATATATGTCAATACAATTTTTTTCAGATTTTTTCATTGTGCCGTTATCGAGTAATTGAACATTGAAGTTCACGTGTATAAGCATAGCGTTTTTATAGATATAGGTATATATTCCGGGTATAAGAATAAACGCTTGTGAATTATTTGTAAGAAAACGGCACAACCAAAAAATCTGAAAAAATTTGTATCTACATGAATAATACTAAAGAAAATATTCACCAATGTTTATTGATCTATCACCATTTTGCTGAAGCTGGTGTACCTCCTTAAAAAACTGAACAAACTGCGATTTGTGTCAGGAATGTCGTGATAAAAAATTATGCGGTTTCTCCACTTGGTAATAATACTCGAACAAAACTCAACTTGAACCTTCAAAATCTCCGAAACTATGTGGTGAAACAAATCAATTTTTGGACAGTTAATGCATCCTAAATTAATCTCCCGGTGATATGAATTTCAAACGTCTATAACCATTTCGATTTTGGTATCGAAACTCTTTGAGGGGCTGCATCTACCTGGAGGCCCGAAAAAATGGCCAAATTCCGTGTTTTATTCTGGGAAACGGTTGGTGAAAAAGAAACGCAGAGGTACATATATCGAGCCTTTAAAAGAATCAGCAAAAATACCGAAAAACAACAACAAAAACATGGCCGCCGGCAGATGATAACATTTTTTCGCTACGTTTGGTGGTGGACACCAGCTTAAACGGTCCATCTGAAATCTCAAAACCAAACGGGTTGTTCAAGTTAACGATAAATACGAGTCGTTGACGAGCGTCGATTGTTTAAATCATTTTTTTACAACGTGCCCACGAATTGAAACGCGAGCATAAAAAATCTATGAAAAAAGTCGTTAAAATTACGTAACTATTAAAGGGGCTATACCAGTGTGAACGCAGAAAATTTCGGCGATTTTCGGGAATTTTTTGGAAAAAAAGTACTCAATTAAATGTTTCGGAAAATTAAGAATATAGTTGGCTATGTTTGACCTATATTACATAATTTTTTCATGGAAAAATATTGAGATCCAAGCGACTTATGCGCTGCCTTCGGAGGCGCCGAAAAAGTTCCTCCACTGCTGACATGATTCCGGCCGATTGAGTAGCTGAAACCGAAAAAGGAAAAAATGTCGTTAAACTGGAACGTATTTCCTGTACAATGACGTAGGATTTTCGAAAAAATATCAAAATCTAACAAAATGGCGTAGTTATGAAAAAAGTCTGTTTTCTTGCCTATAAAATGGTCGTTGTTTTCAATGCCAAATCGTCATTTTTCATCCAATCAAAAATATCCTACGTCATTGTAGAGTAAATATATTCAAGAGTACTCAGTTTAAATTTCAAGTCAATCGGATAATTGCTCTTTGAGTTACAATGTCAACAAATTTGAAAAATCGCATTTCGAAAAAAACGCGTTTAAAGATTTAACTATCGATTTTTACAAGATAAAATGATATTTACCATAAAAACTGCTAATTACAAGATATTCTTGAAAGTATAAACTGTCAAAAAAGGCCAAAAAAAATCGATTTTTTGAAAGTGTCACACTGGTATAGCCTCTTAAGGCGTTACCCCCACTTGTAGCGCAAAAAAGGCCTTTTTCATGAATTTTTTTGAAGAAAACTACAAAACTTTTTTAATCGATCAATACCATCTTAAAGAACACATCTTGAAGAACTTTCAGTAATTTTTTTATTGAAAATTATTACATTGTTTAGTGGCAAATGGCCGTCAATGAAATAATGTTTTTATATACACGGTTTGCGGTGACCAACATTGCGGCGAAGTGGATCATCTGAAAAAAAAAATGCGGATGGATTTAGTCAAATATAAGTATAAACGAGTCTTTAATCGAAGGATTTTAAAAAATATTCATTTTTCACAAAATGGCGGACAGTCAAAGTTAATGGTTCGATTTTAACGAAAAAAAATCGAACGATTAAAGACTACATTTTTATGTATTAAATAAGCCTGCAAAATTTCAAGAAGATCGGTTCATTAGTGTTCGAGTAATCTTGGTCACCGACTTCAGAAATGCCATTTTGAGAATAACGCGTTTAAAGTTTCTCTTTCAACGCGGATTCTTCTCTTTCAACGCTCATATCTCAGTCAATTTCGTTCGCATCGACTTGAAATTTTCAGGACATATTCTCAGATACTTATACTTCAAAAAAATGCAATAAAAAAAATCGATTTTTTCAAAATCGCAAGTGGGGGAAACCCCTTAACTTGCTGTATCGCCCTGCGACCCCATTGATCGATTTACCAACTATTTTGCAGATCCTTTGAACGAGGAAGAACTTCTTGGGCTGAAAATGCCGTCCCACGAGGACGGCAGTACCGACGGTCTGGACGTTTCGGAGCTCGAATTGAGCACTGGTGACAACGACGCCGATTCGATGAAAATTCAGAGCGAACATTTCGAGCCGGGCTCGTCGTCCGACGAGGAGGCTGAACTCGAGCCGGTATCGAGAAAATTGCCGAGTCACAGTGACGACGAGAGTGACAGCGAATTTGAGATAATCGACAGTCGGGAAATCGCCAATCTGGATGACGTCTGAGTGGATATATATATTTATATTTTCCTTCCTCAAATTTTTATTTTTACTCAATGCCACCGCCGGGCTCGCGGGAAGCTTTATCGTTGTACAGGCACACCGAATACGCGCGAAGGGACACGGCGAGATATCAAAAAAATAATCTAATACGGAAACGGTTTAATTCGCTTGCGACGCAATATATAAATATATTACAAAAATTGACATATCGATTTCTGCCCCGGGAGAGAATCGAGAATGTGTCTCTAGTTTTTAAAACCGCTGACGCCATTATATAAACACGATTAGAGGAAAGACGATTTATATATATATATATATTCGAAACGTGCGAGAAAACGCGAGCGAGATCCACAGGCCATGTAAATAGTACACACGTACGAACGAGGAGAAATGTAAATTCAATGGCGCACACGCGAAAGCTTTTTATTTTGTCGATCGCGCGGTTTTCGTCGCGCCTCTGCAGCGCTCTTAAATCTACGGGCTCGTGTTTGTTTTTGTCCCTCCCTCGATATCTCATACACGAGCGACGAAAATTTATTTTCAGGCATTGCGCGTGCCACATGCGTTTACGACGTACGATTTTTTTCCTTTGGCAAGTCCGAGAGAGCTCGCGGGATTTTTTTCTGCAATCATTGACGGTTTTTTTTGCCCCGCTAATTAGACGTTTTACCGAGGACGCTAATTGTTTGTACATTATGAGAGAATAGTTATATTGTTTTTTTTTGTTTTGTATTTATGGGTGGATTTTGGCGACAATGGAAACCGCCGAGGATCAATGAACTTTTGAAAAAAAAAAGGGAACAATTCTTCCACTCTGTTTTGTTGATGCGATTGGGGATTTTCCCGCTGCGTCATACACGTACATCAGCTCGATCGCGAATAAAAATGAACACGCCCGTCATCAGTTATTGCGAACAGAAAAGAGAGAGATATATATATACTTCGTATATTTTGCTCGTGTGGAAAGTCTCCCGAGAATCGCGGTGCCGTGAAGCCGGCGACGGTGTCGCGATGTAACTCATGATCGATTAATCGTAACTGGCGACATTCTAAACAGAAAACGAGATATTTGGTAAAGAAACAAGGCAAGGGTGATAATCGAAGACAGCGATTTTTCCCGCCCTCTGCCGATAACTCAATTCGACAGGAAAATTCTTTCTGAACAAGAGAAACCCAAGAGAATTTATTTCGCGTCTAGTCCCCGCACTGTGTATTTTATTTCTCGATTGATCAATCGAAATAACGAAAGGAAACGAGCAAATTGGAAAATGATGTTGAAGTTTCCATCGTTCGAAGGCAAGGGTTGCGGCCCAACGATGCAAACTTCAATATCACATTGCCAAACAGGTTTATCAATATTTTCGTTACTCTTTGACGCAGTGACAGTCTCTTATGGTATTTTTACATGAATAAAGGAAAAGAAAATAAAAACGAAGAGAACGAGGAAGCGTGTACGTTGAAGCTTTGAGACACTTGGCTCCTCTACAAGGACGCATCGCTCGATTATTCACGCGTATCCAAACCAAACGATATCGCCAGGACAATTTATCGATATCTATATTTTTCGTCCTATCTATACGAGATATGTATGTGCATATTCGAGCGAATTAAAAACGGAAAAAACAAAATCTTCAGCGAGCAGAACTGTGGAACGATTTTTCGATCTTGAAACAAAAAACGAGCGGAAACGATGCCCAAAATTTTCGCGCGCCAACGCATAATGTGCATCAGGGACTACGTGACATTTGATCCAACGACAAAATATCTGCGACAAAATATCCGATGACAAAACATCCGCGAGACAAAATCCTAAATCTCGTCCACCACATCAACGGGGTCGCGCGTGGAGGCATAACACGAATTTCTTCATCGAACCCAAACAAATAAAACCAATACAAACAGACAAACCCAAACAAACCCATACATATCCGTCACATATTAATAATTTTCCTCCTTTTTATGATGGAATAAATTTCAACGGCATGACTGTACACTTGACATGGAATTAATTTCAACGGCATGACTGTACACTTTAAACTGTACATAATATCGGCGGATCTTTTGTCCCGGTTATTTTGTCGAGGATATTTTGTCGTCGGGTCAAAACGCGTGTTACCGCATCAGAGTGTTCAAAATAATCCACGAATTAAACTTTTTTTTTCTTCGTTTTTTATAATCAGCGATAGAAAGAACATCGAAAATGGACGCTTTGTGAAATCGGACAACGTCCACCTTGCACAAGTAGGAACGGTGGCTACATCTGTTACAAATGACGTGTCGAAAAGAAAAATAATCTTTATCCCATCAAACACGAGTTGTAGGTAACAAACAAAAAACGGCATGCCAAATCTCAACTCTCCAACATGAGCATCAGTGATAGCGCTCGGTTATGCTTTTTCTTCCATTTGGTTCAAACAGAGAATTCGTTCTTCACGTTTAAACTCGAATAACTTAAAAACAAATTATAACACCACTAAATCTGAAGATTTTTGAAGCTATTGCAGCTTTGAAAAGTTTTTCTTAATCTCTATAATTATTTATATACAAATTACAGCCATTTGAAAAATGCGTTTTATTTCAATGAGAAGAATACATGCGTTGTTCGAATACGTGTAATTTGTGTATAAAATAATGACATTGAGATGCCCAAAAACCATTTTTAAAGCTGCAAAGATCATCTTGAGGAGCCTTCAATCGGACTAAGTCATTCAAGTCTGAACGTGAAAAGTGAATTTTCCGCGTGACTCAAACGGGGGGGATAACCACGCACTATCATTGAGGCTTGAGTTAGAGAGCTCAAATTTGGTATGGTTATTCTTATAACCGATATTATTGTTTTGTATGATGAAGTCTGCATCGTCGGATTGCAACGAATTTTTTTTTGTTCTTTTTGTTTAGGTTTTATACAGGCTGTGGAAGTTCCTGAAACGTTTTTTACGAATTTATATTAGAGATTTACGCCTTCAATTAGCAAATAAAAAGGTTTTGGATAATGATAGAAATAGAGGAGTGAAAAATGAACAAAAAATTCGTTGCGTTCGAACGCTGCAAACTGCAACGCCGTTGTTTTGTGATGGTCTTGAAGTTTGCATTGTTGGAACGCAACGAAAATTCTTTATATTTTTATCTTCTCAATTTAATTATTCTACAAAACCTCTTTGGCAGATTTATAATCTAGATCTTTGAATAAGCGTCTTAAAAAATGATTGAGGATTTTTCGTACCGAAGATTTGCTGGAAGAAAATCGAGAAATTGAAAGAAACCTATTTTCGTTGCATTCCAACGATGAAAACGTCAACACCATGTTTTGTCGGGTAACAGCAGATTTAATACAGGGTATTAGGAAGGTCAATGCAAAGCCTTAAGGCGGTGATAGGTCACTTGTTAGAAACATATCTAACCTAGGTTACCTTAGTCCGAAGTCTAAGGATTTCGAGTTATCATGGTAAGCATGATTTTTTGAAAAATTTCCCAACATTAGGTTCTAACTCGTTTACCTCTCGATGCTATTTTTTTTTGATAGCATTAACATAAGAGATATTTTTAATTGTTGACAAGTTTTTAATGATTCAACACGTCCCATTTAGTTGTGTGGATACAGATGATTGTATTGGTGTTTGTCGATTGAATACACATTAAGCTAAGACGCAAATAAGTTTTTAGTTACCAATTATTGTCTTTTTTGAACATTATGAACGAGTTGGTACCTAATTTTGAGAAATTCTCCAAAAATCATACTTATCATGGTAACTCGAAATCCTTAGACTTTGGATTAATTAAGGTAACTTAGGTTAGTTATGTTCCTAACGAGGTGACCTATCACCCCCTTAAGGCTTTCGACCTTCCTAACACCCTGTATATGATTTAGCCACTCGATACAAATTGATAGCTTTACGATTCTCCGCTTTCCTCAAGTCCTCTTCCGTCCATAGTTTTATCGGCGATCTCCGCTTCGTCACTGTTACTATTTACCACGCATTTAGAGTCCGCCTCCGATACTTTGTCGGCCATTGTTTCTTCAGCGATCTTTGCCTCGTCACTGTTACCTACTACCGCACATTTAGAGTCCGTCTCCAATCCTCGGTCTTCCATCGTATCTCCAGTGACCTTTGGCTCGTCAATGTTACCGGTTAACGCTCCGTTAGCGTCCGGCTCCAATCCGTCGATCGTTCCTTCGATGATCTTTGTCTCGGCCATCGGTTCCATCGTTTCTTCGGCGATCTTCGCCTCGTCAATGGGACTTTTTTCCGTGTTGCTGGAGTCCGGCTCCGATCCGTCGATCGTTTCTTCGATGATCTTCGTCTCGTCACCGTTACTCGTCACCGCGCATTTGGGCTCCGATGCTCCTTCCATCGTTTCTTCGGTGATCTTCGCCTCGTCAATGGGACTTTCCGTGCTACTAGGGTCCGGCGACTCTTTCGGGGGATCAGTCGACTTCGTTGATGCAACTGGCTCGGCCTGCTTTCTCACGGGCAAAACCTGCATGAACGCCTGTTGCCAGGTTCTTCCCTCGATCACTCTTAGCAGTATCTCGAACACTAGTGGGGGAAAAAGTAATCAGCAACGTAGAAAAGAGCGTGGAAGGTCGACAAGGTTCTACTGACCGTGATCGACGGTGAGGACTTTTCTCGCTTTCATGTGCATAAGCGTATCCAACGGCAAACGAGCGTGTCCTATTCCATGCTGTGTGGCGAGCTTGTGACAGTGTCCCTGATCAATCGTGGAAAAAAAGGTGGCAGTGATACTCGATTGAGCTGATAGATTAATTCGGGGGTAAAATTGACGGGTACATTACTTTGTGGCTATTGTGATCCACCATGCCACCTATAACGTATACGCAGTCCGATCGAAGAGTGTAGAGGATATTTTCCGACTCGCTGGTCAGATATACGATCCTGCGCCCTTGGTAAACCCTCAAATACGAGTCGGCGAAAAATTTTACCTGAAAAATTGAGAATAATCGAATGTACCAATGGCATGTTGCTCTGTCGTAAGCTAAAAGTGTACAAAGGTCCATTTCCCAAAACTCAAGGGGCCAGGCCACATTGAAAATTTCAAAAAATCGAAAGCAAGACTTGAAGAAATCGACGATGATGAGCAATCAGAAGGGAATTTGTACGGTGCAGGAATTGCCGATTGAGTTTAGGTAAGTTTTTCACAGTATAAACTTCAAACGCGTTTTTCTCGAAACAATGTTTTCAAAATCTTGCTCCACGCTATCTCTAAAACTCATAAACCGATTCTCTTGAAATGTGAACAACATATTGTAAACATGATTCGCAACAAGATGACCCTCGATGGTTTTAAAATTTTGATTTTTATTCTTTTTTTTGGCGAAAAACTGAAGAAAAAAAAACGCGTTTAAAAAAACTTTTTTCGTTTTTCATCTGCCATTTTTTTATTTTTTGATGAAACAAATATTTTTTGACATAAATAAATGTGTCATACTGAATCTACTAGACTTTGATTTTTTTGTTTCAGACAAGCCGTTACCGAGTTGTGATGAAGCTACCTAGCCTACCTATGTTTGAGGCGTTACGGTAAACTATAGTTTTTGTACTTAAAAATGAATAAAAATGAATTAAACATTTAAAAAAAATGTATTTAAAGACTTTATTTATCATGTCCAACAACTTTTATATTCATGTTTTATAAAATTCTCAAAAAATATCGCGAAAATAGCCTTTTTTCGTGGCTCCAAAGTGGACTGGCCCCTTAAAGAGAGATATACACCTAGATGGTCGAGGTCGAGGATTTAGAAGCCTTGAACATTCCGTCGGCCGTGGAAGACCTACACTATGGGCCTGGTATCGATGATTCCATGTAAGTTGACAAATTTCATGATTTATTCATTCCCAAATTTTCAAACGCGTTCTTCTCAAAACCACGTTTTTCAAATCGGTACCCAAAATTTCTCGAAATCCAATTAACCGATTTCCTTGAGGTTTTTTGTGGTTTTACATACACCATTATCTAGTACTTATCATAGGATTTTTTTTTCCCGTTACTTAGTTTTTGTTTTATAGGGAAAATAATAACTAATTTGTGGCCCAAAAATCACTATTTATGGGCTATACAAACGGCCGTCATTTTGTCATAAATCGATATTTTCAAAATCGGCTATGACAAGTACTAGATTATAGTATCTAATTTAATAATCTTTTTGGTTTTTTTTTCAGATGATTTTTGAAGAAACGCCAGTGGGTACCGTATACGCAGATTTTTTTACGATGCTGCAAGGATCATACAATATCCTTGTATATTTTTGATATTTTTAAATAAAGAAAATTAAACATATTTTTGACTGTATATACTTTTAGATAATTAAAACCCCAATACGAAATTTCAAATAGTTTTCCTTGAAAAAATTCATAAAAATGACCCTGTTTCCGGCTCCTAGGTGCATATCTCCTCTTAAGGTATTCCTTTCGCGGTGGTGGGCATTAGGACGGCCCTTCTGCATCATTAGTAAATTACCGTATCGCTTTATAAAAATAAATCACGATCAATTATTACAGACAACGATAAACGGGAATAAAACATTTTGTCCGAGTTTAGTAGTTTTAGACATTTATACATTTTCTCTGGAAAGTTGCAGCTACGAAAATTCTGCTATTCATGATTTTCTGAGTTTTATCATATGTTCTTCAAGGGGTAACACCGCTGTAGAATAAAAAAACTGTATATAAATAGTAAGAAATAAGGTCTGTATATAAGGCCCTAAGGGCTTAATTTTTGTGGTAGGATTTCCGCCTCACTCGCGTACATCCTCAGATCGAATTTCATTCAATAATCAACAAACGCACATCCCAGTGTTGATATCCGTTGTGTTTTTGCATCTCTTGCTTGGACTTGCCGCCGAAAGCAGTCAGAGAAAATTGTACAGGCGAGATGGCTCTCCTGTTGAGGGTGTAACATCGCAAAATTTGTTTGGTCAGTTTGGCCACGTCCTTGTCCAGCATGAGATCGTCGAAGGACATGTCGATGGTGACGGCCACTCTGCAATCGCTGGTAGCCATAGTACACTTTTTCAAAGCCTTCCTCGACGGCCCAAGATCGATATTGTTGGCACGAGCGTGTGCGCGTTTTTCCTTCGCTTTTTGTCTCTCGAGCACTCTAACGGATTGAGAACGTACGAGGAACATTAAATCTAAAAGGACTGGCGAACCTTCGCGCTTGGGTAAAATTTCAGCGTCGCGTATGATAGAAACAGTGACTAACCTCTTTTCGCCTTTTCGCTCCAGCCATTTTTCCTTTCTTTTTATTCGTTTCATTTGCCTTTTACTAATCTCTGATTCATCGTCGTTCGGCACTGACGAATTACCGCCGATTGCATTCGACGTTATTTGGCTCGAAGTACTCATAGCTCGTCGTTCAATAACTACGATCAACGCTTGAAATGATGCACATATTGTCAATCACACCAGATCGCAGAGTGTTTTCAAACACGTGAAAACACCGTGGCGATGGAAAAAAAAGACGCGTTCGGGCCGAGATGCGAGTGTTCGATGTAAAGATTTATGGGCAAAGAAGAAAGGCCGCACCAGAGTAGATCGTAGACGAGAAACTTGAGATGAGAATCTTCGGGTCAATGTCACAAGATCGAAAAAATAAATTAATGCTACGATTATATTGTACGAAAAACAAAACAAAAAATGTTTATAATTCTATGTCAAATCAGCGGTGTATTGCAAATTTTATCAACATGTAATTTTGAGACGACCGTTACATGACCACTTGAAAAATATCCGCTCGTCGTTCGAGAATTTCCCAGGTAGCAAAATCCCAGGCAGCATAAATGTCCAATTGATGTCGATAAGTGACCGTTGTCATGATACCTTTAAGACATGATCGTAAGATAACTATTCGACATCTTTCAAATGACATCCCGTAAAATGCTGGCGTAAAGTTATATTTTTTATGATATCTTTCGGCGATGAAAACGGATGTCTCAAAGGTATCTCAAAATATTATCTAATTGATGACTTTTAAAAGTTATCAATAAGTTATCTATATACTGTTATCTATTGTATCTAGTTCAACGTTGTCCAAAGGATATCATAAAGACGAATTACATGCATGAGGTGCGAATGTATCTGACATATAGAGGGTACAGCTCTGTCAAAAATTTACAACGAACAGCATCGTACAGGCATTGGATGTTACTATACGCTCCGACCGAAACTTTTGGCTCATACGTGTACCTACAGAACTACCTTAATCCTAAATTAATCTCTCAGCGATATAAATGTTAATCATCTACAAGCATTTCGATTTTAGTCGCGAAACTTCTCGATAGTATATTGATATTTCTTTTCAAATATATAATTATATTCGACGTGGCTATTCGAACAGAAGTGTGACTGTATGACAGTCACGCAAAAGACACGAAACACGCAAAAGCCATGAAACTGGAGTGACTGAAGTTATGGGATCTTCGTAATTTGGAGTGTATTGATGGAGTGTTTCTAAAATCGCCGCGACTTTACGCTCGTATGTAGAATTGGAGTGACGGAGCGGATGTTTAAAAGTTTTCTGTGTAAATTTTCACGAAGTTCAAAACCCATCGATAGCATGTACAGTCACTCCAGTATCACGAACTTTATTAAGGATATTCCACAACTGCATGCCGGTATGGAGGGCTCGATCTTTACAACCGGGGCATGAGTATTGTATGTGTGGCATATCTATACTTTTTTCAGCGGACACTGAGTGATCAACTGTCGGTACAATCACTCGAGAAGCAATATGATTTATCGCGTTAAGGCGGAATGACACCTCATCGCGGTCGGTATGGTAGAACAATTATAGATACCCAAAAATCTCTGAAACGGCTCTTCAGATCTCGTCGAAACTTTGCCAAACGTCGTCAAGAAGATAGACGAACAGCTGTCTGCCTCACAAATTTTCTGAATTTGAGAAAAAAAAGTAGATTGGCTTATGATAAGCCAAACTACGTTTTTTTTTTTCAAATTCTTTTGAAACTTTTTTGAACTTTTTCAAGTTCTACCATACCGACCGCGATGAGGAGTCATTTCGTCTTAAGACGGGATCTGAAGAGCCGTTTCAGAGATTTTTGGGAATCTACAATTGTTCTACCATACCGACCGAAATTTTTTTTCTCGGAAAATGATTTTTTTTCGGTGTTCTGGTTGCCCCCGCAAGAGTCCTGTTAAATAGCTTTACAACTTTTTCCGATCAGACAAAAATATTAACAACGGTACACTCCAGAAAGTTTTATGAAGATGCCCGCCACCCCCCTGACGGAAAAGAAATCGTAACTATGAACCCAAATATCGATGAAAAGTACATAGAACTCCAGAACTATGCAAGTGGCATCTGGAACTGATTTTCATTTAGTACCACCAACTGAGCAGTAGATTGATGGCACGATGGAATGCTTTGAGTGAAACCAAATTTTTTTGTTGTTGGGAAAACAGAACTTTTTTCAGGAGTTCGGGTTGCCCCCGACAGAGTTCTGTTAGATAGCTTTACAACTTTTTTTGATTACACAAATATTTACAACGGTACACTCGAGAAAGTTTTTGAAGTTGCCCCCCACCCCCCTGACGGAAAAAAAATGGTAACTAAGAACCGAACTATCAATGAAAAGTACATAGAACTCCAGAACTATGCAAGTGGCAACTAGAACTGATTTTCATTTATTGCCTCGAACTGAGCAGTAGATTGATGGCAGGATGGAATGCTTTGTGTGAAACCAATTTTTTTTTCTGAAAAATGAATTTTTTTTCGGAGTTCTGGTTGCCCCCTCAAGAGTTCTGTTAAATAGCTTTACAACTTTTTTTGATCAGACAAATATTTACAACCGTACACTCGAGAAAGTTTCATGAAGTTGCCCCCCACCCCCATGACGGAAAAAAATTCGTAACTAAGAACCCAACTATCGATTAAAAGTACATAGAACTCCAGAACTATGCAAGTGGCAATTAGAACAGATTTTCATTTATTACCTCCAACTGAGCAGTAGATTGATGGAATGCTTTGAGTGAAAACAAATTTTTTTTTTCGAAAAATTGAATTTTTTTTTCGGAGTTCTGGTTGCCCCCGCAAGAGTTCTGTTAAATAGCTTTACAACTTTTTTTCATCAGACAAATATTTACAACGGTACACTCCAGAAAGTTTTATGAAGATGCCCGCCACCCCCCTGACGGAAAAAAAATCGTAACTAAGAACCCAAATATCGATGAAAAGTACATAGAACTCCAGAACTATGCAAGTGGCAACTAGAACTGATTTTAATTTATTACCTCCAACTGAGCAGTAGATTGATGGCACGATGGAATGCTTTGAGTGAATCCAATTATTTTTCGGAAAAATGATTTTTTTTTGGCGTTATGGTCGCCCCCAGCAGAGTTTTATTAAATAGCTTTACAACTTTTTTTGATCAGACAAATATTTACAACGGTACACCCCAGAATGTTTTTTGAAGTTGCCCCGCACCCCCCTGACGGAATAAAATCGTAACTAACAACCGAACTATCGATGAAAAGTACATAGAACTCCAGAACTATGCAAGTGGCAACTAGAACTGATTTTCATTTATTACCTCCAACTGAGCAGTAGATTGACGGCACGATGGATTGCTTTGAGTGAAACCAAATTTTTTTTTTTTCGGAAAAATGATTTTTTTTTCGGAGTTCTGGTTGCCCCCGCAAGAGTTCTGTTAAATAGCTTTACAACTTTTTTTGATCAGACAAATATTTACGACGGTACACTCGAGAAAGTTTTATGAAGTTGCCCCCCACCCCCCTGACGGAAAAAAAATCGTAACTAAGATCCGAACTATCGATGAAAAGTACATAGAACGCCAGAAACTAGAACAGATTTTCATTTATTACCTCCAACTGAGCAGTAGATACACGCAAACGCCATGAAACTGGAGTGACTGAACTTATGGGATCTTCGTAATTTGGAGTGTATTGATGGATTGTTTCTAAAATCACCGCGACTTTACGCTCGGTTGTAGAATTGTAGTGACGGAGCGGATGTTTAAAAGTTTTCTGTGTAAATTTTCACGAAGTCCAAAACCCATCAATAGCATGTACAGTCACTCCAGTATCACGCACTTTATTAAGGTTATTCCACAACTGCATGCCGGTATGTAGGGCTCGATCTTTACAATCGGGGCATGAGTATTGTGTGTGTAGCTTATCTACACTTTTTTCAGCGGGCACTGAGTAATCAACTGTCGTTACAATCACTCGAGAAGCAATATGATTTAACACGTTAAAGTCACTACACCATTTTCACCTCTAATAAATCGCATTGCACTTGATCTGAAAATAAGTATGTCACATCTCTTCCGTTACAAACATCAAGAGATTTGCATGCAGCAGCAAACCCAAATTATTCGAAATAATGCATGCACCGTTTGGAGTTTCTTTTGCGTGTCCCAAACACATCCAAGCAAAGAGACACTCCAATTTTTGCTGCGTCTCTGGAGTGTCTTCTTGCGTGAATGTATTTGAGACACGCAGAAAGGCACTCCAAAGACGCACTCAAAATCTTCTGCGTGTCTCTCATACATTCACGCAAAAAGACACTCTAAGCTGGAGTGTCTCGTGTTTGTGAATATAATAGTGCTCAAAAATAACTAATAACACATTATTAGTTAATATTAAATATTTACATCATAAATTATAAACTAATAATAAATAAGAAGTAATAAATAATAAAAGTCCTAAAAAATGAAATATTGTCATTTTCGAAGTCATTTTTATGCAGCCAAGATCTTTGGGACCTTGTCTACACAATATCACTGCTTAAGAGGGAATGACACCTCATCGCGGTCGGTATGGTAGAACAATTATAGATTCCCAAAAATCTCTGAAACGGCTCTTCAGATCCCGTCGAAACTTTGCCAAACGACGTCAAATAGATAGACGAACAGCTGTCTTCCCCTCAAATTTTCTGAATTTGAGAAAAAAAAATAGATTGGCTTATCATAACCCAATCTATATTTTTTTTCTCAAATTCAGAAAATTTGAGGGGAAGACAGCTGTTCGTCTATCTATTTGACGTCGTTTGGCAAAGTTTCGACGGGATCTGAAGAGCCGTTTCAGAGATTTTTGGGAATCTATAATTGTTCTACCATACCGACCGCGATGAGGTGTCATTCCCTCTTAAGGGCATGTACAAGGTGAACATAACCTCACAAATTTTTCAACCTTATTTTTTCATAGATGGTTTAATTTTTTAGGAAAAACAAAGCTTTAGGCTCTGGAGAATTCCCTGACGCAGAGTTTGATGATTTCCTTTTGCCCTAAATATTAATCATCTCTGAGAAATCTCCGTTCGAAAATTTCAGCTATCTCTCTCGCACTTATATGTCACGTGGTATATATTCTACTTCACCTTAAGAAACAACACACCACTCTAGGGGCACAAAATAAGGTCTAACTTTGACAATTTATTTTGGGAGCATGAAAAAGGGAATACAATTTCTGTTGAAAGGGTTTATTGAACACATATTTAAGTATTTAAATTTTTTATAAAATAATTTTCACACCAAATGGCGACGATAGAGGCCATCTTGAAAAAAGTGTTTTTCAAATTGGGCGGACGGATTACTCGAACACATTTGCATGGATCGATATAAAATTTCGATAGTAGCTCCACGATTACATTCTCTATGGGACTACGCAGGAATATTTTTTTTTATCAAATTTTGAGAAAATAACGCACTTTGAAAGAAATAAATCCGTTAAAGTCGCTACACCATTTTCACCTCTAATAAATCGCATTGCTCTTGATTTGCAAATAACTAAGTCACATTTCTTCCGTTACAAACATCAAGAGATTTGCATGCAGCAGCAAACCCAACTTATTCGAAATAATGCATGCACCGTTTGGAGTTTCTTTTGCGTGTCCCAAACACATCCAAGCAGAGACACTCCAATTTTTGGTGCGTCTTTGGAGTGTCTTCTTGCGTGAATGTCTTTGAGGCACAAAAAAAGACACTCCAAAGAGGCACTGAAAATCTTCTGCGTGTCTCTCATACATTCACGCAAAGAGACACTCAAGGCTGGAGTGTCTCCTGTTTGCGAATATAATAGTGCTAAAAAATAACTAATAATAAATTATTACTTAATAATAAATAACAAATATTAAAAGCCCTAAAAAATTAAATATTGTCATTTTTATGCAGCCAAGGTTTTTGGGACCTTGTCTTCACAATGTCACTGGTCAAGAAATAATTAAGGAGTAACACCACGTTAGGGGCAGAAAATAAGGTCAAACAGTGACACTTTATTTTGGGAGTACGATAAATGGGATAGGATTGCTTTTAAGAGGGTTTATTTAACACGTATTAAAGTATTTAAAATGTTTTAATATAATTTTCATACAAAATGGCGGCGACAGAGACCATCTTGAAAAATGTCTTTTTCGAACTGGGAGGATGGATTACTCGAATACCTTTGCATGAATCGATTTAAAATTTCGATTGTAGCTCCATGATTACATTCTCTATGGGACTACGCAGGAATATTTCTTTTTTTATCAAATTTTGAGGAAATGGCGCACTTTGACAGAAATAAATCGATGTTTTGCGCAAAAAATAACCAGTAAATTGTTTATAAAAAAAAGGTTACATTTAATGAAAAAACGCCCACGTACTCCCATAGAGAATGTAATTGTAAGGCTATTATCGATATTTCAAATCGATCCATGCAAAGGTGTTTGAACAACCCGTCGTCGCAGTTTAAAAACACGTTTTTCAAGATGGCCTCTGTCGTCGCCATTTTGTATGAAAATTGTAATAATTTTTTTTAAATACTCAAATGTGTTGAATGAATCCTTTCAAAAGACAGCCCTTATTCCTTTGTTCATACTCTCCAAATAATTTGTCAAAGTTAGGCCTTATTTTCTGCCGCTAGAATGGTGTCCCTTAAGATTTCACAAAAGGAAGTGTATACTCAGCACATGAAGCTTCATGAATAGGCATTCCTACATTTGGACCGGAAGGACCCTTCTTTCATTCTCACAAAGAGGATGAGAATTTACAAAGTTAATTTAAATAATCGGTATCACCTGAAGCTCGCAACCAGATGAATGGTAACAATATTTACAGTGATTACCCATTCCGACCAATATGTGAGACAACAACGAACCGTACAAGGAAACAATTAATTGATAGGCAAAAGTTGGATAATCGACACCTATTGCAGACCTGTTTCTGTACGATATAGATAATAGCAGTGCACAGATCGATGAATCGGCACGTCCGCAAGTGCTAATTGTTCGAAATGTTACATTCACTACCTGGAGTGTATTTTACATGTGTCGCGTGCGTCGATGGACACGTAAAAAAGTGCATCCACTGAAGCCCCTTTTATTTTGCCCTTCGTAAACGCGACGGTGCCAAAATATGAGACGCTGTAGAACAATGAATATTCACGAAATAATAATCATCTTTATCAAGGTAGGTTCCACGCTCCACATTATACCTATAAATCAGTGATATATTTTAAAATCGTTTTCGTACATTTAATTTGAAACATGATGATGATGATGATGATAGACATAGAATAGATGATAGTCATATAATAAAAGTATTATGTTAATAGTAGTACTGTTTTTTTGTAGTATCTACAAACTTACACCAAGTCACCAAATTATCCATATAAAATCTGGTAAAATCTAGGTTTGGTTCTGTCAACAATCGGGCTCGATATGAACAGAAAAGAAGCTTTGGTGCAAAGACGTTACCAGATAAAATGAAGCATATCCTCAGTTGGATGATCGCAGTTGAGACCGTACCGAACGTTCTGAGCAACGCGTATAAAGTGTCCTTGGAAGATATAAAAAAACTGGCATCCGAAACCATTTCAGACACTTGTGGCCAAATCGCCGCCATGGACTGCGTTTTCTGCGACAGCTGTTTAAAATCTTTCCATTTCGAGTGCCAATCAATAAAACCGGCACCGCGTAGCCAACTTTGGTTCTGTAGCAAATGTAGGAACGTACTATACTTACACTTAGTGTAAACTAAGCGTAAATTTAGTGAAAACTTAGTTCAAAAAAATTCAAACATTTTTTCAAGTTTTATACGATTCTGCGATAACAATCAAACTGTTATTTTATGTTTTATACGATTTTACTGGATTTTATATGTATTATTCGATGCCTTGGTGTAAGTTTGTAGGTACTACAAAAATCAATACTACTATTAATATAATACTTCTATTCTCTTCTGTGAATCATCATCATGTTTCAAATTAAATGTACGAAAACGATTTCGAAATTTATCACTAATTTATAGGTATAATGTGGAGCGCAATACCTACCTTGATAAAGATGATTATTATTTCGTGGATATTCATTGTTCTACAGCGGCTCATATTTTTGCACCGTCTCGTTTACGAAGGGCAAAATAAAAGGGGCTTCAGTGGATGCACTTTTTTACGTGTCCATCGACGCACGCGACACATGTAAAATACACTCCAGGTAGTGAATGTAACATTTCGAACAATTAGCACTTGCGGACGTGCCGATTCATCGATCTGTGCACTGCTATTATCTATATCGTACAGAAACAGGTCTGCAACAGGTGTCGATTATCCAACTTTTGCTTAAACGATAGTTCGGATCTTAGTTACGATTTTTTTCCGTCAGGGGGGTGGGGGGCAACTTCATAAAACTTTCTCGAGTGTACCGTCGTAAATATTTGTCTGATCAAAAAAAGTTGTAAAGCTATTTAACAGAACTCTTGCGGGGGCAATCAGAACTCCGAAAAAAAAATCATTTTTCCGAAAAAAAAAATTTGGTTTCACTCAAAGCAATCCATCGTCGTATCAATCTACTGCTCAGTTGGAGGTAATAAATGAAAATCAGTTCTAGTTGCCACTTGCATAGTTCTGGAGTTCTATGTACTTTTCATCGATAGTTCGGTTGTTAGTTACGATTTTATTCCGTCAGGGGGGTGCGCGGCAACTTCAAAAAACTTTCTGGGGTGTCCCGTTGTAAATATTTGTCTGATCAAAAAAAGTTGTAAAGCTATTTAATAAAACTCTGCTGGGGGCAACCATAACGCCAAAAAAAATCAGTTTTCCGAGAAAAAAAAATTGGATTCACTCAAAGCATTCCATCGTGCCATCAATCTACTGCTCAGTTGGAGGTAACAAATTAAAATTAGTTCTAGTGGCCACTTGCATAGTTCTGGAGTTCTATGTACTTTTCATCGATATTTGGGTTCTTAGTTACGATTTTTTTTCCGTCAGGGGGGTGGCGGGCATCTTCATAAAACTTTCTGGAGTGTACATACCGGCATGCAGTTGTGGAATAACCTTAATAAAGTTCGTGATACTGGAGTGACTGTACATGCTATTCAGGAAGACTAGAGGTAAGGAGTACGAACGCCTGTGGCGAGCCCGATCCAAAAGCGTCCGTCAAACTGTGGATTTTAATAGTTAGTGTTTTCACGGCGTGCGTCGCTAGTGTTCGACCGCACCGAAGCGAACTAAGCGACAAGAACACAACTGACGTCATGTGTCATTGATGATTCCCGCTCGTCGTCCGTGTTGGCATAAAGCATGTTGTGGCTAACCAATTTTGCGAATTGTGTTAGATGTAAAAAAAAATAATTGTGTCTCGGTATAAAATATATTTGGTGATCTGCGGCGAAAACAATCAATCATAGGTAAGAAAAATAGTACTTACATTCGCAAAAAGAATGGTTTCGTTTTATCGTACCATTATCGTACCGAGTGAAATAAAAATTATCACAAACGCGAGATATGGAGCAAGTGTCCCGTCGATGAGACAAAACGTGCAATGTATGGATTTTTCATATATTGCACGTTTTGTCTCATGTCTCGAAAATAAACAAAATGTTTATTTTCGAGGCGTGAAAATGGGTATGTGCGTACGTGCGTACGTGGGATGCCAAGCACATAACGAATAGCTCACAAAGAGAGTGATAAACTATTATCTCGTCATGAGAGGACATTTTCTAGCGCGATCGGTCAACGAAAATAATCACGCAAGGAAAATCAAAACGAAAGACAATAGGAAAAAAATCAAAACTGTAAGATCGATTTATCTGTACAGCATGTCATAATGTGCAAATATGATGTGTGATAATTTGTAAATCTTTTGTTTGAATTTAAAATTCTTATGAATTGTCTTGTGTCTATGTTTTTACTGCATCCGCAACGAAAAAAGAACATTGACTTAATATCTGTATTTCGTTATTATTCTTTATCTGTACAGCGTATCATAATGTGTAAATATAATATGTGAGAATTTGAAAAATTGTTATGAATTTTCTTGTGTCTATAAATAAATTTTGTTTGTTACGGTTTCTGCAAGGAAAAAAAACTGACTTAATTTCTGTATTTCGTTATTATACTTAATCTGTACAGCGTGTCATAATCTGTAAATTTTTTGTCTGGATGACAATTTGTTATGACTCCTTGTGTCTATAAATAAATTTTGTTTGGTACTGCTCCCGCAACAAAAAAAAAACATTGACTTAATTTCTGTATTTCGGTATTTCCCAAAACTATGTATATATCAGAATTCTGTCTATCTATATAGAAATTGCCTCCATCAACTGGTTGTACAATTTATTTGATGAAATGATCGCTCCATATGAAGTAGCAAAGGGTGCTTTTCGTATATCGTACGGCACTGCCTTTACAATTCATTTGATCAAATTATCGCTCCATATGAGGGAGCGTATCGTACGGCACTTGTTTGTTGCTGACTTTACTTCGGTGCGGTAGGAGAGCAGCGCCTCCCTTCTCGTCCTCGCTTTTGCGGACGTTTCAACGACACGGCGTTCGTACTCCTTACCTCTAGTCTTCCTGTATATTTCCTTAGCTATTCAAATACATAGTTATATTTCCTTAGAGACTTATCCAATACAATTGCAAATGGCGTACGTTCCTAGCAATCGAATGCAATCCTGATTTTACGCAGAAATGTAATCGCTTCGCGATAAAAATTCCTAAAAATGTATTTTCAAAACAAATGCCGTAGGATGGTCGCAAACGACCTCCGGATTTCTGACGTTACTCAACCGTCGTTCATAATTTGCTGTTTACCTTAATAAATACTTAAGTAATTCTTCGAGTGCTCCGAGAATACTGTGCAAATCACGTGGCTGCATTCGCAAGTGCGAATTAACGTTTTTTTTTCTCGCCGTGTGTTCGGTGACGTTGATCCGTAGCTCGTAAACGCCAGCGTTGCATAATGACGTGGAACGGTAGAAAGAAACGACCTTATCGTTGCCAACTGATAAGGCCAGTATCCTCTCGTCCTCTGAAAGGAGAGGTTAGTTTGCCACTTTGACGTTTTTTTCTTCCACCAACCTTCCAATTATCGACACACACGCACATCAATAATCAAAATTCAAGCAACTGTTCCCTGTCATTTTCTTCATTATTTTTCTACATTATTTTTCTACTTTGCAAAATGATTTCTTGTTTCTGTTATTATAGCCGTTGCTTTGAAAGAAAAACAATTGAATTACACACATACTCTCATGCATGGGTGGCAGTGTCAAATCGATATTTAAAAAAATTGCAAACTTTCGACTAATTCGCGATTCAGACCTTCGTTTCTTTCGAGTGACTTAAATTGCATCTCTTTCGTTGTACCTACGCATTTGAATTCTCTATATAAATTATTGCTTTTTCGAATGGTGTTTGTACATTTTTTTTTTCAACGTCATGATCGAGAGAACACGCATATTTTCCTATTCTTGATTTCATACCCCAGTCACCTTCATTTCGACCTTGCGATTCCACTCTTATCTATCGCTTTTTAAGAGTTTATTGAAAAAAGGGTTTTATTTGTTTCATCGACGAATGTTGAAAGATACTGACATTTTGTCGGACGCAGATGCATCCGATAAAAGTTCACCAGCAATGTTTCTGTAAGTTCCACTCAAAAAAAGAAGAAATAGTGAAATTACGACGATTCCAAACTTACGCTCTAAAAAATTACGAATGAAGCTGGACGTTATTGTCAACGAGCGCAGGGGAAATTTTTGCAAGACACATCAACTGTGGCAAAATTTGGGATTTTTTCATTAACGGGTAACACCAGTGTAGAATTTTCGAACAATTGGTTCTTTGAAAATTGTCTTCAGAGATGCTTTGAACCATGTAGAATAATGGCAAAAAGTTTGGTACCTGTAAAACAAAGGTCCGCAGGCCCGTGTGACTCTGCAGTGGTAGTGGCCGGCCAGTGTTCAAAATTTTCAAAACGGCATGCAGCATAACTCCAACAATTTTCATTCTTTTCACTCCAAATTTGAGCATGTCTTTAAAATAATATTCGAAAGAGAAATACGTACGAGATCTTCAAAGAGTTAATTATAACATTAGTTATTAACCAATGATTGTCCTTTTTTTCTGTAGAAAATTGAGTTTTTACTTCAAATGCCTGCCAATTACACAAAAATTCATATTTTCAAAATCCCCTACATTTTTCTCTAGCTTTACTCGTGTAAATTAAGGGGAGATATACACCTAGGACCTGGAAAAAAGATCATTTTTGTGAATTTTTTCAAGAAAAACTATTTGAAATTTCGGATTGGGGTTTTAATTATCTAAAAGTATATACATTCAAAAATATGTTCAATTTTCTTCATTTAAAAATATCAAAAATCTACAAGGATATTGTATGATCCTTGAAGGGTCGTAAAAAAATCTGTGTATACGGTATCCAATGGCGTTTCTTCAAAAATCATCTGAAAAAAAAACCAAAAAGATTATTAAATTAGATACTATAATCTAGTACTTGTCATAGCCGATTTTGAAAATATCGATTTATGACAAAATGGCGGACGTTTGAACATAAATAGTGATTTTTGGGCCAAAAATTAGTTATTATTTTGCCTATAAAACAAAAAGTAAGTAACGGAAAAAAATGTCCTATGACAAGTACTAGATAATGGTGTATAGAATAACCACAAAAAATCTCAAAGCAATCGGTTCATTGGTTTTCGAGTAATTTTGGGTACCATTTTGAAAAACGTGGTTTTGAGAAAAACGCGTTTGAAAATTTGGGAATGAATAAATCATGAAATTTGTCAACTTACATGGAATCATCGATACCAGGCCCATAGTGTAGGTCTTCTACGGTCGACGGAATGTTCATAGCTTCTAAATCCTCGACCTCGACCATCTAGGTGTATATCTCCCCTTAATAGAATTAAAATTTTTTTTCCAAATTCAAATTTGCGTCTGGTATAGTGCGTGCTGCAGAGCATCTCAAATTCAACATACCTCGCGAGAATGGCTCCAGCGTCACCATTTTGTATAACTTTTTCTTATCAATTTCTTTCTGTTCACTTGAAGATCTGACATCCTTGGATATTATTATCCTCTTACTTGCCCTTCCACCTAAAAAAAAATCGCGAAAAATCACTTCATCTTAGACGTTTACAGTGGTGTCAGCCGTTAAGGTAGTTCCTCTGCGAAAATCTCAATCAAAAGTTTACATACCATGTTCATGTTTAAAATATTGATAATTGGTTTAATTAGTAATGAATAAAATTAAAAACTACGCAATATTGACTCGGTACTAGTAGATAATACGATGGATATCATTTATTGCCGTAAAATATATTTTGTATTGTGTTTTTGATCGACCATTGCCAGTAAACTTTTTGCCGGGACTGTCCAGGCTTTGCCCCAATTGTTTTTTTTCCAGGCTTTGCCAGGCTTTGCACCAAAATTGTGAAGGATTCTCATGGTTATATCTTGGAAACTAGATGGTGAATCATTCTCTTTTTTTTCACATTATTCGTGATATCTTACTGTAGCTTATCCTAGTTTTTTTATCAATTTCTTAATTTTAGTTTTGACGGTAGAATTAATGATGCTCTGTTTGCCCATCATAACGCATTTGTTACGTGTAAACCAAGCCAACTTTAAGTGTAAATATCTCAGGTTTGGGGTGGTCAAACTCATTCAAATTGCACAGATGTTTGGATAATGTATTAAATAACGTATATGTCAAATTTCAACCATTTCTTAATTCAACTCTTCTGTGGAGGTACTACCTTAAGGTAGAACAAGCGTGCGCTCTTGATCTCTATAGATTTTGTTCAAATTTTAACCAGACATTGTACATATCATTATGCATGTTTGAGTGAAATTTCTGAACAGTAAACTATTTAGGTTGGTAGATAATGGGTTTTAAGATTGCAACTTTCAACACTGCAGGGTGTGCGTTGAAATTTAGACAGAGTTATTTTCCGTAAAAAATATTTGTCCCCTATAATAAAAAGACATGTGGTAACACTGCATCGTTCCATGTATCCCATGACGTGAGTTTGCCAGGCATATTTAAAATAATACTGCAATACAAATTTTTATTTGGAAGTAATTTTTAATCGAACAAAATTTTTAATTAGTTATGAATTAACCAACACTTTTATTTGTTAACGAAGATAACATAAACAACATAAAATATTCATATTTGTAACGCAAATATTCTTTTTTTGATAAAAGTTTTTAACTTGAGGAACACGATCATTTTTTTTTCTCGAAATATTGAAGTCGAATTGATTCTCGATTGATTCTCGAAAATTCTTATTATAGGGGACAAATATTTTTTACGAAGAATTATTCTGCCTTTACTGAACGTTTTTTGCATAACTGAATAGTAGAGGCAATCCAAACTTTGTTCACTCGTTCCCAAACTAGCTTGTTATGTAAACAGAATTTTGTTTCAAAATTTATAAACACGATAGAATGGTACAACGAATTATGTGGCCTGACATTCGGTTCAACTGAAAGTTCACTCAAACATGCATAACGATGTGAACAATGTCTGGTTAAAATTGGAACAAAATCTATAAAAATGAAGAGCGCGCATCGTTCTACCTTAAGCACAGTACCAAGTTGCTCGGATTTTCATTTTTTGTTTCTTCTCAAAAAAAGCCACGCATGAAGGTATAGAAGCTCCAAAGATGACCTTTTATCGGACGCACCGTCGTGTAAGCCAAAGTCAGTATTCTTCAACCTTCAACGGTGGAACTCTTATGCCTCCTCAGCATGAGTTTGATGTTTGCATCGTTGCAACGCAACGAATTTCTTTTCAATTGGTCATTTCCTTATTATCCAAAATCATACTTTGCAAACTTCGGTTGTAGATCGTTAAATAAGAATCCCAAAAAATGTTTGCCTGATTTTCGTAGCTGAAATCTTACCAAAGAAACATAAACTTAAGAAAGTTTATTAAAAAAAAACTCATTTTCGTTGCATCTCAATGATGCAAATTTCAACGTCATGCCACAAGATAATGAAAAGAAACTAACCGTATAACCCGCTGGAATTCTTCTGTGTAGAAATTGGCTCTTAGTGTAAATCTTTAGAATTCGAAGAGCAGGAGATAAGGATCGGAGTATTGAGAGTTAACGACGAACGATAAAAAGAATCTATATATCGTTATGGCAAATAATCCGTGGAATGTACTGGTGACGGGTGGTGCTGGTTACATCGGTTCTCACACTGTATTGGAACTTATCCAAGACGGCTTTCAGGTGGTGGTCATTGATAATCTCGGCAATGCCTACAAAGGTAAGATAAACGAAGTGTAGAGATTGAGCAACCGATCAAACTGCCTATGCACGATATCCAAGATAATCGCGACAATATCATAACAAGCTCGAACAAATTCGGTTACTGGGACCGAGTGCTGGAAAATTCGGAAGGGATTAGTTCTGAATGTATTGCAAATATCTTCGATATAATTGTCATCAGAAAAATTTGACTGATTTTTTTCATACACAGAAGAACACGTTTCGACGATTAGCTATTGTCCGGTCGAAATTGTCTGTAAATCATTTGTATATATAAAAGGCAAAGTCCTGACTGACTGACTCATCATCACACAGCCTAAACTGCTAAATGTAGAACGGGGCAAATTGAAGGGCATCTTGGTCTTATTATCCAGGCACCATTTAGGCGATTTTTAGAAATTCAACCCTTAAGGGAAGAAAAGAGGTGGCAGAGTTTGTATGGAAATGTAAAAAAATCTGGTCCGATTTACTTGAACTTTGGGATCATGAAGCTTGCATCCTTGGAACGCAACGAAAATCCATTCTTTTACATTGATAACATTTTTTTCTGGCCAATCTAGGCTCCGAAAATCATTCGAACGTTTTCACGTGATCTTATTACAGATGCACGACCTTAAGTTGAAAAAAAAAGTTTTCGAACAATAATAAAAATCAAGAAACACCAACGAATAAAAATCGTTATATTCCAACGACGCAAACTTCAACGTCATTGAAATTTGATATACAACAATGCAAACTTCAACATTATTGAAATTTGATATGCAACGATGCAAACTTCAACGTCATTGAAATTTGGTATCCATGCTTCTTGGCACGGGGTGGAAACTTCCCTTGGAAAAGGGGTGGCAAAGTTCCCATGAAAAAAAAACTGATCAGAAGATTTACTTGAACCTCAGTATCAATGCTCCTCGACACAATTTAAAAAATACGTATTACAGCGTTTTTCGAAATTCAACCCTTAAACGAAAGGGGGTGGCAAAGTTTGTACGGAAAATAAAGAAAATCGGGTCAAATTTACTGGAACTTTGTGTAACTGCTCCTAGCCACAATTAATCAACTGCCAGCCTCTTTGGAAATGCAATCCATAAGGGGAAAAGGGGGTAGCAAAGTTTGTATAGTAGAAGAAATAGCTGGTCAGATTTACTTGAAACTTAGTATTAATGTTCTTCAACACAATTCTACGTGTTCCTTAAGGGGTGAGATGCAGTCAGAGGCGTGAAAAAACGAGCATTTTTAATAATTTTTTAAAAATAGTAATTAAGTTTGTTTTACCAAAGTGGTTACACAGACTTTTTATGTTATATTTCAACTTGACTTGTACAAAGTTCCAAAGAAAAATATTGATTATTTATACAAATATCGTCATGTTTGTCAGACCCGCTTCGGTATGTAGTGCTTTGCGGTGACCATCATATAAATTGACTGGATCATCGGAAATTAAAATAAAAAAAAACAAAAAAAAATCATTAGTTTAATATTAAATCTAGTCTTTAATCGAAGCTTTTTTTTTCAAAACTTGACAAAATGGCGGCTTCCGACAGATAACTTTCGATTTTCGACCAAAAAATCGCTCGTTTATTGTTAAAAAAATATAAATTTTCAACAAAAATGAAAATCCTTCGATTAAGTACTAGTTTTCAATGCTATCAATAAGCACACCAAATTTCATCAAAATCCATCCAGTGGTTTTTGAATTATAGTGATCACCGACTTGAAAAACATAGTTTCGAGAAAAACGCGTTAAAAGTTATTCGATGTGGATACGGTAATATATGTTCGTAAAATTTTGAGCTCGATGGATGAAGCTAAACTTTTTTTATGTATTTTGATCCGCTGAATCCGAATATCACAATTTTTTGCCGAAAAGTCGAGCATTCAATTGTTTATAGCCAATTCTTAAAACAATTTTTCAAAACATTAAAGGTTTTCGAGATGAATTGTTTTTTTAAAATACTTTGGGCAATTTTAAAACGAAACTATTCTTTATAAAATTTTGCTGAAGTTCATAGTTTCTGAGTAATACATTTTTGAAAATTTCTGAAAGATTTTTCCAATTTTACACTTGATTAATGTATAGAAATACTAATTAAAAAATTACTTACATCGAATCATCAATTCCTGGCTCATACATTAGGGCTTCTGCCGATGTGGAAGCTTCCAAAATATCAATTTCTTGTTGTCTTCGAAGCATTCTGCCTTCCCGGGTATTATCGTTTGCGCGTTTGTCAGCCACGTTTATACGTTGATAGACGTGGCCGACTCGAATTATCGAAAAATTCGATTTTTTGAAAATTCTGACTGCATCTCACCCCTTAATGAAACATTTCAGGAGCACATTTCATTAAGGAGCATTCAACACAAGTCCAGAAGCGAAGCCTTGGGCGGAAAGTTAGTATCTTATGAATCGCATAAATTGATTTGTCCACAGGAGCAGGCAGCATTAAGCCGGAGTCCTTGAAAAGAGTGGAAAATCTCGTAAACAAAGAAGTGGTGTTTGAGGAATGCGACATAACGGACAAAGATTCGACTGCGAAATTATTTCAAAAGGTATACCGTCTTCTCGTAGATGTTGGACAGATTCGATATTCGCGATGGAAGATTGTGACTGATGAAAACTTATTTCGCTGCAGTACAAATTCGAATGCGTCATACATTTCGCCGCGCTCAAGGCGGTTGGAGAATCATGCGAGAAACCCCTGGAGTACTACAGAACGAACGTAGGCGGCACTTTGAATCTACTGGAGGCGATGAGAGACAACGGCGTGAAAAATTTCATATATTCGAGCAGCGCGACCGTCTACGGTGATCCGGAAAAATTGCCGTTGACCGAAAACGACAAAACGGGCAATTGCACAAATCCTTACGGCAAAACGAAATACATGGTGGAAGAGATTCTCAAGGATCTCTGTAGCTCGGACAAGGTACAAGAGTGAGGTTTCACGGCGTATTATCATTTGTGTGTGCGATTGAATGGAAAATCAATGTTCGACTAATATGGAGTTATCATTTTTGCGTATGTTGGAGGACGATAAGTTATCGCTAACTCGTTTCTTTCTAGACTTGGTCCGTGATATCTCTGAGATATTTCAATCCCGTGGGGGCTCATTCGTCGGGTGAATTGGGCGAAGATCCGAACGGTATACCGAACAACCTAATGCCATTCATCGCCCAAGTCGCCATTGGCAAGAGAGAATCGTTGCAAGTATACGGCAACGATTATGACACGCCTGATGGAACTGGTAATTGTCTTTCACGTTTTAAAGGGATCTGCCTAGAGGCCCGAAAAAAATCCGACTTTTTTTTCTGCGTAACGGTTGGGGTAAATGAAACGCCTCTATTTCAACACAAAGTTACATATATTGAGCCTTTAAAAAAATCACCAAAAAGGACAGAAAAACAACAAAAACATGGCCGCCGGCAGATGATGAAGTGTTGATGAAAAATAAAACGTCGTTTTATTTAAAAGGGCAACTATCCTCACAACAAAAATTGCATTTTGGCAACTATCCCACATCGTAGGCAACTATAGTCTTTCTTAGAGGCTTAAGACGCGAGCCTGAATTAGAAGGTCAAAAAAGCGTTTTTTTCGGGAATTTTTGTAGAAGGGAAAGACCAAGTGAGCCCAGTAAACATCGAGATATCTTTTCATGTATATTGGAAATGTATAAAAAAAATGTTCAACATGGAACAATCAATAACTGCAGATTTAGCAGCCTATTCCACGTGTGTCTTACCACTGCAGTCCACAATCGGCGGGAAAGATGCAGCTCGTAATTCTTGATTGAAACAAAAAAACCAATAAAATCTTCAATTGTCATATATTTTTCTTTTCGGTGAACTAAGAAAAAGCTGAAAAAATCGTGAAATTATAACTTTTTTCAGGTGTGAAAAAGAAAATGTGTTAAAAAGAACACTAACGTGCTATAAAAATTATTTTAAAAAACTTTTCCAACGACTTTTTTCGTTCACTTTGAAGAGATTTTCATACTGAAGAAAATAAACTTTGGTTTGATTCGATAGGTCGTTTAGTTTTTTTGCTATCACGCCCGCCAATTTGGAAAAATCGTGTAAATGATAACTGGAGAAAACACGCTTCAAAGTTTTCAATAGTAGCGCTGGTTAATAGGAGGAATCTCTGCTTTTGGCCTTGTATCTTCCAAAATATTTACAATTGGCCTTTGTAATTTTTCAAATATATTCTTGGATAATTTATCTATAGATTTAACCAATAAAAAAACCATTTTTCAGACCTTCTAATTCAGGCTCCGCCCTTGAAGTTTGAAGTATGGTGCTGCCACCGCTCGCCCGACCGACTGTTAGCAGCTGTCAATTTTAGGAATATTTCAATGATATTTTCAGGGAATATAGCTAAAAGGTAATACTATTGAATAAAAATAATTTGGTAAATTCCATTTTTTTACCCACTTAGGTAGATGTAACCCGTTAAGGTAATCCGATCGCTTTACACTCGTACTGATCATACTAGAGACTTGTACAATTTATATTTTTAACATATGCAAGAAAAAATTGTAATAACTAAAATTTTCCATGTGTAAACTGTTTAACGAATGTTCACATTCAATTAGAAAAATGAAAAAATAGTTATTCCAACGATTCGCGCAGTATTTCCAGGTTTGATATTTGGCAACATTGGTTCTATCTCCGTCTCTTTTTACTCAACCAGGCGAGTTTAACCTCCATGCTTTTCAACGTCGATCTGTCAAAACAATGTCAGGTGCGGGAAACATAAAGCATTGTATTCGGGCCACGACTGGTAAAAAGCGTGGAAAATTTGTGTCGGCAAAATATATCGGTAAAAAATGAAATATGTGTGGAAATTCGAATGAGTGAGATGAGGTTAGGACTACAGTCAGCTGTTGCCTTGCTGTCGCGTCTCTTTATCGTAGCAAGTGGTAATAAATCCAATACCGGAAATTCAAATTAAACTTGATATTACATAAAAATTAGGTCAATAAGCGTATTTTTTTCTGAGAGCATTCGTTTACTACAAGTGTTAAGTATGTAAATCTAATTATTTTTAAGAATCTGACGGATTCCCATTATTATATACACTTTCTTAGCGACCGGAAATTCGGTTTTTGTATGTCGTCTCGGAATTCCTTCACAAAAACACGCAATTTTAATGTTTTTTTCTCTGTAATTAGGTCGATAACCGACCATGAAAATTCACAGACGATTATTAATATATTTAGTGAAGCTCAAAAAAAAAAATTCTGAAACTCCAATAGATTGAAGCCTGGCGATAGGATTACCTTAACACACTTGAAATTACGATAAGCTGGCGCGAAAATGCGAGCCTGTGCACGGCGAAACGGTCACCCATCCGAGTAGCGGCTCAAGTCACAATCGGCAACGCTCTCCACCCACGTCCATCTATGAATCAATTGAATTGTCCTTACAAGGGGTCCGGGACTACATCCACATAACTGATCTGGCTCTTGGACACGTGAGAGGCATAGTGTATCAAAAATCTCGAGGCGCAAAAGGATTCAACGCTATCAATTTGGGCACCGGCAAGGGACACTCCGTTCTCGAAGTGATACACGCTTTCGAGAAAGCCTCGGGCAAAGTAATACCCTTCAAGATCGTGGCCCGTCGTCCGGGCGACATAGCCGCGAGTTACGCGGACGCGACATTGGCGAAAAAAGAGCTCGACTGGACGGCCACCAAGACTATGGACGATATGTGTATGGATCGAGAGACTTTGAATTTATCACACTCTCGCGTAGCGATCGCCGAATTTCTAAAATCCACTCTGTTCCACAGGCGAGGACACTTGGAAGTGGCAGCAAAAGAATCCCAACGGTTTCAAGCCAAAAGTTGATTAGAAGCGGATTGTAATTCGTTCCCAGTACCAAAGGATAGGCCAAAGCTATGGGGGTTTCGATACGCGCCCGCGTGTCATAATCGTTCGGGCAATACAACCACAATCTCAGCTGTGGAAAATCGCTGAGAAATCAAGTGCGAGTGCGAAATAATTCTGAGACGTTCGTGTACGAAAAAATAATCATCGCACTTTTATTGTGTTATTTCAATCAAGGTTTGGCAATCTTGTAGGATCAAAAGTTTCAACGATCGGCTGATTAACTTCTATAAATAAAGTATTCGCCTTTTTTGGGTATAATGTGTTAACCCTAGGACCCTGCACTATCTGTACCAGAGTTGGGCGTAATTCTATTTATAAATATGAATACGAATTTATTCACATCGTGATTTTCATGTGAATATAAATACAAATACAATTGTATTCACAAATATTCTGAACATACAAATAAATTCACAGAAAAAATTGTGAATATTCACAAAAAATGTGAATACAAAAAATCCTGTGAATTAAGAAAAAATTCACATCCAAATCTGTGAATGCAAGTGTATTCACAAAAAATTGTAAATACAAAAAATTCACAAAATAAGTCGTGAATTCTTTCGTATTTAAGACAAATTAAAATCAAATTCACAATGCTTAGATTAAAATTTACACCAAAAGTGAGTTCTTATGTACTTTCAGAGAAAACATTGCATCGAGCAAAAACATTGTGTTGAGTTCAACACAATGTTTTCTCTCCAAATACGTAAGAACTCACTTGTGGTGTAAATTTCAATATAATTGTCGTGAATTCGATATTAATTTTCTTCAACTTGAGGAAATTCACAACTCATTTTGTGATTTTTTTCATATTTATAATGTAATATTTGAAGGTCACAACTTTTTTGGAAAAAATTTCTTTGCCACGACGCAATGTTTTCTCTCAAAATACGTAAGAACTCACTTTTGGTGTACATTTTAATCTAATCATTGTGAATTTGATTTTATTTGTCTTAAATACGGAAAAATTCACAACTCATTTTGTGATTTTTTTTGTATTTACAATTTGTTGTGAATACATTTGCATTCACAGATTTTGATGTGAATTTTTTTTTATTTACAGGATTTTTTTTGTAAATATTCACTTTTTTGTGTGAATATTCACAATTTTTTCTGTTCAGAATATTTGTGAATACTTATTTGTATTCGTATTTATAAATAGAATTACGCCCAACTCTGATCTGTACGTAACAAAGAACCTATACAGCGGTTTCGCGAGCCACAGCACTTCAAATCAACGCTGCTAACGAACTGTTCGTCGTAGAATTTTGTTTCTTCATTCGAACGCTGAAAGACTGAAGAATGGAATAGGATATGCGAGAAAAACCTAATATAAATTTGTCGTCGTGAAAAATGCGATTGAAAGCAAGCAAAATGGTTTTAGCAATTCTCACTAATCATGTGGGGGTTACGGTACCCATGTCTAGGGTCCTGGTAGGTAGATAGATCCTAGGTACCCATGTCTAGGGCAACCCGATATGACGACATTGAAGTCGATTCAAAAACTTTTTTCTCAAATCATGCATAGTACAGTCATGCTGTCGCTGAAAAACCCCAGAATCGGGGAAAATTAGAAGGCTAGTTTTTTGACAGGTGATTTTGTAGGTGCAGCGGGTGCTAAATGCAAGTTTGCCTAAAAATCGGGGTGTAGGGGTTTTTTAGGGGATGAAAGGATGGGGGTGGATTAATCCCAAACTACGACCCCTACGAGGTCGGCGCCTAGAGACAAAATGCGCAGAAAAATCCGTGCTTTAGTTTTTTCCACAGCGGCGAAGTCGTGAAAGTTCATTTTAGGGTGAAACTTTGAAAAATCAGTTTTAATTCAATAACTCTTTAGAAAAAAATCGTACACTTTTTGTTGAAATGGGAACGTTGTAGCCCTTGAAAAGACGCGTCGATCGAGTATTTGATCATCACTTTCCGATAATATCTTCACCCCCAGAAAAATGGTTAAAACACAAAAAAAATGGTTTATTGAATAACTCAAAAACAATTGGTTTTTCGGGTATGGTTCAAACGCACGAAATGTAGAGAATAATTTTCTCTATGTTTTCGTTTCTATGGACCACCCTTGAATGTTGATTTTCCCACCCCTCTCGGGGGTTGAAAATTCGAAATGAAATTGTGGGAAAACTATTGACCGCACGAATTCGCCGCCGTGGAAGAATTTGTAGCTTGAACCCTCAGCTACATTTTTGTCCACAGCGCCAAACTCGTATCTCTTTATTTTCGGTCAATAGTTTTCCCAGAATTTCATTCTGAATTTTCAACCGCTGAGAGGGGCTCGAAAAAGCAAAATTCAGGGGTAGTCCACAGAAACGAAAAAATAGAGAAAATTATTCTCTACATTTCGTACATTTAAACCATCCCCGAAAAATCGATTGTTTTTGAATTATTCAATGAACAATTTTTTTTTGCTACTTCAACATTTTTTTGCCGGCGAAGATATTATTGGAGAGGGATGATCAAAAAGTGTATGAATTTTTCCTAAAGAGTTTTCGAATGAAAACTGATTTTTCAAAATTTCACCCCTAAAATGAACTTCCACGACTTCGGCGCTGTGGACAAAAATACAACCCGGATTTTTCTAAACATTTTGTCTTCCGGCGCCGACCTCGTGGGGGTTGTAGTTTGGAATTCATCCACCCCCACCCCTTTTCATGCCCTAACAAAAACCCTACACCCCGTTTTTTAGGGTTAACAATGCGGTTTTTTAATTGCTTTTTTCGTCACGGACGAGTAAATTTTGGAAGAGGGGTCTGAAAGTCTATCAAAAAGTGGAAGAGCGTTGTAGAAAATGAAGGAGTGTATATTTTAGATTTAAAAAAGAATGTTTATCTTAATTTCGAAAAATAAAGGTATAAAAAATGGATGATCCAATGGATATAAAATACGGGAAAATTATGAAGGATTGTTTGAAGATATGACGCACACTTGAATTTTTTCGATAATATAAGAATGTTATTTGCAAAAAATATTCTTCGATATTTCACAAAAAATCGCAGTGTACTCCAAGTTCGATACTGAAAATTGAAAAAAATTTACTTGCTTTCAGACTGACTGACAGTGTCGTCATTTTGTATCGAAAAAAATCGCTATAACATTTTGTGGATATTTTAAGAAAGCAATTGCAAATTTACAATGGAGTGAGTTTCTTTTTATTTCAAATAAACTTCGGAGTGCCCGTATCATTTTTGGCCTAACATAGAGATATTAGCCCTCAGGCGACAATTTTGTAAGCATTATGTCTTAGCTAAATCGAATGCTCGACTCTCGCAAGGAACAATTTTTCAGTTGACAGCAATGTAAAATTCCTCATTGAGATTATTTCTATTCTCCGGGCAGTAGATCACAGTGTATATGTATATATCTATGTATATATATATATATATATAAATGTATATTGGTTCTCACATGGTGGTATACAAAGTTTTTCCAAGAATAAAAGTACCCTTGCCTGTGTTCGAAGAGCTCACAATTTTTCGATCAATCGAGCCGTCCAACTGCCATCGGGGCTTCCCGCCAAATTGATCACGTCATTTCAATTGTCCAGCAAGTGTCAATGGATTTCTCACCCTGTGTAAAGCGTGCAGTGGCGAGATGGCGGGTTTATTAAATAAAGAGAAACCACGTTCGTATTGTTCGGAAGAATCGAGTAAAATTTGATTGTAACAAAAAGGTTGATAAGTCGGTGTACGCCAGCGGTTCTTCCGTGCCATTCGCGCGATCGCCGCTTTGGATGAGAACCGCCGTGATCGCAACACGTGTACATCGTTGTCCTAAAAAGTTGCTTTGTGCTTAAAAGCGTATCACGACGAGCCGAATTCGCTCATCCACTTTTCATACTTCTCCAAATCCTCTTGAGACACGCTTTTGTTGCAACGATCAATGGCTTCGAGAAAATCATCAGCCGAAACGGGCAGATCCAATTCCTCCTTGGGCAGCTGCCTAATTTGATCGGGTTTCAAGCCAGCGATTTTTCGTCGCATCGACATCATCGAGGCGTCTCTGCAGACGTTGGTGATATCAGCGCCGGAGTAGCCTTGAAGTTTTTTCGCGATATCGTGAAGATCAACGAGCGGATCTACCTGTACCTCGCGTAAATTGATCTTGAGAAGAGCTTCGCGACCCTCGCGATTCGGCAGAGGTATGTAAATGCGTTTTTCGAGGCGTCTTCGAAGTGCCTCGTCGATGTCCCAGGGGAAATTCGTTGCGGCGAGCACCATAACGACTTTGCTCGGATCGTCGCTGTTCGTGCTTATACCGTCCATTTGTACGAGTAGCTCGGACTTAACGCGACGGGAAGCCTCGTGCTCGGATTCGGAGCCTCGTCTCGAGCACAACGAGTCGATCTCGTCGATGAATATCGTGCTGGGAGCGTAAAATCGCGCCATTTCGAACAGCAAACGCACGAGTTTTTCGGACTCGCCGCGATACTTGGAGGTCAGAGTGGACGAGGATACGTTGAAGAAAGTTGTGCCGCATTCGGTTGCGACGGCTTTGGCGAGCATAGTTTTACCCGTGCCCGGTGGTCCCACCATAAGCACACCTTTCCACGGACGACGAATACCCTTGAAGAAGTCCGGCATCCACATTGGCAGTACCACCGCCTCCTCCAACAAACGTTTAGCCTCGTGCAAGTCCGCTATGTCTTCCCAATGGATATTCGGATTCTTCTGAACTATGTCTCGCTCCAGTAGATCGGCGAGATCCCGGTCGTTACCCGCCGGCTCGAACCTTCGATCCTCCACTTCCAAGTCGGACTTGTCGGCGTCGGACTTTTCCTTGGCCGCGTCGTCCCTCTTGGTCGGCTTCTTGTCGTCCTTCTTCGTCGTTGCTGCTCTCGTCTCCGGCTTTTTGCCCGTCGACGGCTTGCGCACGCCTGAGCGATTTTGATACTTGTTGGAGAACTTCTGAGGCTTGGAGGCCTTCTGCTCCAGCGGCCCCAGCGGAGGCCAAACGTCGGGATCGCGCGGCACAGGCGGACTCCACGCGGCGCCCGGATTGACGCACGACCAGAGAGTCGGGTCGCGCGTCGGCTCTTCGAAGGACAAACACGAGGAGCCCAGGAGCCTCTCGCTGTGGGCATCCGACTTGAAGAGCTGCAGGGTCGTCGAGGTCGCCTTGACTTTCTCGAATTCCTCGACTATCTGGTGCTGCACCAATTGCCACTTTGCCTTTCTAGTTGCGTCCGCTATGCTTGCCAACAGACGGTGTATTTGTTGAACGACTCCTTGGTAGTAGACTCCGGACGTGTCGTAATTGCCCGTCAATGCCATCTCGCGCGCCAACTTCGTGTTCTCGCAGATCTCACTGATCGGAACCGCCATTCTTTCCGGTGGAACGTCGAGGATCGGATAACGAAGGTCGTGGATGACGTTGAAGGCTCGGGATCTACCAGCTTGCCCAAGCCTGAAATAGGTCACAGCGATTATACGAATCGTTCGATGTGTCGCTTAACGAGTTTCCGCGAAAACTTTTGCTTCTATCTCTCGATCAAGGCTAGCGATTATCCTTTCGACACTGTCTGTGGGTGCATCTAATTTTGTTTACCTAAAATATATTTATGTCACATGCAATATTGTTGACGAGAAAACGTCAACAATAATATAGCCTGTAACGCGTGTTTCAAACGAGTGAAAATTTTACGAGGATCCAGCGACTGACGGGACGGGCTTTCGTTTTCTCCCACATCTTCCGAACGACACTCATTTGAATTGCAAAGTCAGCCTACGGACGAGATAATTAATGCAATATTTGATACTTCAGTTACAGATGAAAACATCGATTATTTTCATGTATCGCGCAACCATGAACTACTCGCTACACGTGCTTACAATCCGTCGCAAAACCGCGTGCTTGTCTCGCGTGTTGGTACGAAGAACGGAGGCGCTCGCGTCGCTTTAGGAACGCTCGGAATTGAAACGTCGCATGCACGAAAAGCGCGAAATCGAAAGGTCGGTATGATGCACGGTCTTACATACAGAGCTGGAAACTCTGGTGGTGGGGGTATGTCCTCGGATTGAAGCACCGGCCGTTTCGCCCAGTGACCACGAGTGTCGCTGCGATAGAGTGATGCAGGCTGTGCGAGAGAGATGGAAATCGATTGTTGACTCATAGGAACCTAACCTAGCTGTACAATTGGCTGGTGTCGGCAAATTATGATATTCAATGTAAAAAATGCATGATGGACCTAAATACAATTAAAAGTAACTTTATCTTAAACCTGAAAAAAACCAAAAGACTATAGTTATCCAAGTGGGTACAATGAATATGAATGTTTTTTTATATAGGTGTGAATATGAGCTCGTGTTGGTCGAGGGGTTCGGTGCAAGCTTCGTAATGCTGCCTTTAGGGGTTCGATCCCTGTGCGCTCGGTTTTTTAAAAACATGTTTTAGCTTTTATAAAAAAAATAGGCATTACGCGTTGTTTTAATTGACCGGAAAATAAGTGGTAACTATTCCAGACCGAAGTGGAATCCAGACCGAAACACTTGCAGGATGTATTTCTTGAAATGAAACAAATACTTAAGAAAGAGTGCTTCTTTTGCAATTTTTTATTTCCTCTTCGAAAAATTTTAATGCATGTCCCAAGAAACATTTTCAATAATCTCTACTTTGCAGATTCCGAAACGGTTTGCGTTGGTAAATTAAAAAAAAAACACCTCTTTTCTGACCTTTAAGCGAAGGACTCGCGAGTAGGATAAATGAAAATAATTCACTAACTTTGTTTTATGTTTTCTAGCCTGGAAAGTATTTATTGTCATAATCGCACTAATTTTTCATTTTTTCAGGTTCCCGGCTGCAACGCCTGTTTCGCCCATCTCGATGAATATATTTCGGTTCGAAATTATTTTCGCTCACAACGTGTCTCGGCTCTAATTTCCCAACTCCCGGTATCGCGGCCTCTCATTTTTTTAATTGCGCCAAGTCTCTCGGCACCCGAAGCACTGAGCGCTTCGATTTTTCACTCCGCGAGCCAGTTTTACACGTTGGCACAATACACCACTTAGTCATTTTTCAATCTCACCGTTTTTACAAGTTTACAAGTAGAGCACGTCACGTGTTGTCGCGTGAATCAGTGGTTATGTTTGGGTTTTGTTTACTTTTGAAATCTATTTCCGTCTCTCTCACACAGCCTGCATCACTTTATAGCAGCGATCCTCGTGGCCACGAGTTGAAACAGTCGGTGCTTCAATAAGAGGCCATCTGATCAGAGACCACTGCAATTTTGAGCGAGTTTCAAGACCTGTATCATGGAGGCTAGAGTGGGAGGAGGCCGATCTGTGCATTTCAAAGTGGCTACAAAAATGTGGTCAGACCGGGATGGCGCCACTATCTCTAAGACCTCGAGCAGGAAGCTGAGTATCGATGTCGTGTAAGAGAGATGGAAGAGGATCGAATACGCATCCCAGCAAGCAGTGCAGCGAGATCGCGCGCAAAAGTTACCCCCTCTCTGGTCTCTTACGCGCCCATCACACAATCATAGTAGCGCGTGTCCGTGAGCAAGCGACGCTCGGACATCTTCCGAAAGAGCCGAGCGCGCCGAAGTTTCCCGACCGCTCCTTCGGCAGCTACACCAACACATGGACGCCGAGCTCGTTCATGTGCGGCCAAGCCGAAACGAAGGCTTCAAGGGAAAAAGCAATGTGAGCACGAGGCTTTTAGATGATTTCGATGCTTATTTAGCTCTTGATTCTCTGCGTTATCAATGTATACAAAAAAATGTATCGCGCACCCTGATCGCTTATTTTTTTAGTTTATACGTTAATTTAAATATAATTCTGAATCCAAATTACAACTTATCTATCTTCTAAAAATTGTTTACGCTTTACTCACACCCGTCCGTATGCCAAATAAATTATAATTAATAAAAGTAAGCGGAAATATATTTACATTCGTATTACTATATTAATTCTCATAGTTTCATCAAGTGATGAAGCATTATCCCTAAAAGCAAGCCAATCAACCATCCGGCCGCGAATCGTCAGTACCAGAAAGTGCAGATTCTACAAGCGATGGGATGGTCACGTTGGTAGCGTTCCTCGCTTCGGTCCGCAGGGGCGCAGGACGTTCCCCGCGCTCAGTGCTTTTTTTTTAAAATTATTATTACTATTAATTCTTGTTTGATTAGTTATTTTTATTAAGTTATCATTATTAATTTTATTCGTTATCTTTTAGTGCCGAAAAATTTATCGCACACTCCGACCGCTTATTTTATTAGTTTGTACGTTAATTTGAATGTAATAATAAATCTAAATTTCAACTTATGTATCTTCTAAAAAAATGTTTGCGCTTTACTCACACCCGTCTCTATGCCAAATAAATTGTAATTCATAAAAGTAAGCGGAAATATATTTATAGTCGTATTATTATATTCATTCTCGTAAATTACGATTCGCGGCCGGATGGATGTGGCTTGTTTTTGGGGATAATGCTTTATCGCTTGATGATTGTATATGAGAATGAATATAATAATGCGAATATAAATATATTTTCGCTTACTTTTTATGAATTACAATTTATTTCGCATAGGGACGGGTGTGAGTAAAGCGCAAACAATTTTTTTGACGATAAATAAGTTGTAATTTAGATTTATTATTACATTAAAATTAACGTACAAACTAATCAAATAAGCGGTCGGAGTACGCGATAAATTTTTCGACACTAAAAGATAACTAATTAAAATAATAATGATAACTAATAAAAATTACTAATCAAATAAGAATTAATGGTAATCAGAATTTACAAAAAAGCACTGAGCGCGGGGAACGATCCCGCGCCCCTGCGCACCGAGGCCAGGAACGCTACCAACGGGACCATCCCATCGCTTGTAGAATATGCACTATCTGGTACTGACGATTCGCGGCCAGATGAATGATTCGCTTGTTTTTGGGGATAATGCTTTATCGCTTGATGAAAGTATGAGAATTAAAATAATAATACGAATATAAATATATTTCCGCTTACTTGTATGAATTATAATTTATTTGGCATAAGGATGGGTGGGAGTAGAGTGTAAACAATTTTTTAGAAGACAAATAAGTTGTAATTTGGATTTATTGTTATATTTAAATTAACGTATAAACTAAAAAAATAAGCGATCAGGGTGCCCGATACATTTTTTTGTATACATTGATAACGCAGAGAATCAAGAGCTAAATAAGCATTGAAATCATCTAAAAGCCTCGCGCGTTCCGTCGAGTGACGACACGCGCGAGTCGTGCTCAGATTGCTTTTTCCCTCGAAGCCTTTGTTTCGGCTTGGCCGCACATGAACGAGCTCGGCGTCCATGCGTTGGTGTAGCTGCCGAAGGCGCGGTCGGGAAACTTCGGCGCGCTCGGCTCTTTCCGAAGATGTCCGAACGTCGCGCTCACATACACGCGCTACTATGATTGTGTGATGGGCGCCTAAGAGGCGAGAGAGGGGGTAACTTTTGCGCGCGATCTGGCTATATATCATTTTGCATCTCTCTCGCACGCAGCCTACTTCTCAAGTATCATGCTGCCTTATGCACAGTTCACTTCTCATTATTTACTTGTTCCGTCTCTGTCACACGCAGCTCACTTCTCGACATCTTAGCAATAGTCGCGCCATCCCAGTATGACCACATTTTTGTAGCCACTTTTTTCAAGTCTCTCCATAAGAGATCGGACTCCTCCCACTCTAGCCTCCCCGGCACCGCTGTTCGGACGTGCGTTTGATTAGATAACTTCTACCTGGAAGCGCTTCGGGTGGCAGAAACGAGAACTGCCTGTTTGCCTCATTATCTGAGTCACTCCCCACCATAGGAGTTTCCAGACCTGTATGTAAGACCGTGCTATGATGGGATACGAATAATATTGAATAAATCGATACATAATTAACGAGTTTTGCAAATTAAGGAGGTTGGAGCGTTAGCCACAATCCAAGATGAAATTTTCAAATATTTATATTTTATTGTCTAGATTGTGCTGAGGGTTGACGATTTTTTGAATTTTTTGTTTTCACCACAAAACACCAGGTTTAAAAAATGACAAATTGACAAGACGTTCAGGCTACGGGTGATGGTTTTTTTTAAAATATTTAGCACCAAGATAAACCATTTCTAACAACGGATTCACGTAAACTAAACCTTTGGAAACATTTAGAAACAAAAACCCATCTTGCCCATCGTAAACCATATAATATTCAACATTGAACCATCAAGGTTTGATGAAAGATTACAAATCTTGGCTGGCGAATAAAGAACATTGCTGCCAACCTCAATGTCCGCAAAGTTGCCGTATTTCGGCAACACTTAATATTAATTAATGGCAATAATAAATAACCTCGTGGCATAAATATAAATATGCATAATTATAAATGACTCAAAATGTCATTCTGAGTCGTATAAAACTTTCGCTGACGCAGTTTTTTTCATAACAATGATCGATAATGTTATAGTTTTTCCAGTTGGTAGTAACACAAAAGTTTTTCTTATTTACGTAATAAAAATATAAAAATGCATAATTTTGCCTTTGAATGATATATTTTATGAAAAATTAGGATCTACCGAATAATACCTCGTATGCATTTCGTCGAGGTTCATTGAAAAAAAATTCAAAAACCGTAATTTGACTCAAGTGAACTGCTCCAACCTCCTTAATTTCAGCAATCCCTGTCGATTGGATTCAAGTTATCAGCGCCTGTAAGTTCAGATTTGATTGGAGAAACAATGAAGAATAAGTCGAAATTAAAATGTAAAAAAAAAACAATAAAATTTAATTTTTCGAATCGGCGCCATTGTTTTTGTATGAGATTAAACTTATGCATCCGCTTCCGGCTGCCGTGCGCAAGACAGAAAGTTCCCGCCTTCCCTCGCCATCTCGAAGGTCCAAAGTAGTAATAGTTCGTACGAGATTCAGCGGGTTGCCGTTTCTCTGGAAAACCGTACTCTCCTTTTTCATTCGAGTTGTTCTAAGTCTTTTTTAAATGCTCCGGGGCAGCAGCACGCTACAAATCCAAGTTCATACTTGAATACCGTGATAACGTTAATTCTTTCATAACAACTTTGACGTTAAATAATATATCGCTAAAAAAATCACAATCGCGGAAAAACAAACATGGCGTCCGTAAATCGTTTTTATACCAAAAAAGTTAGTATTTTCTCAGGATTTAATTTTATCAGCGATATATAAGTAGAGAAAAGACGATAATTCATCAATCACCGTACGATCAAGATCGACCCTCGTGTCGTACAGATCGCAGCGTCCATCGAGTAGTGAGTCCTTTGGCCAACATTCTTTACAACTTGCTTTTTCGCAGAGTGTCTTCAGTTGCGATTAAGGGGAGATATACACCTAGGAGCCGGAAAAGGTCATTTTTGTGCATTTTATCAAGGAAAACTATTTTTAATTTCGGATTGGGGTTTTAATTACTTAAAAGTATATACATTCAAAAATATGTTAAATTTTCTTTATTTAAAAATATCAAAAATATACAAGGACATTGTATGATCCTTGGAGCGTCGTAAAAAAATCTGCGTATACGGTACCCACTGGCGTTTCTTCAAAAATCATCTGAAAAAACAAACCAAAAAGATTATTAAATAAGATACTATAATCTAGTACTTGTCATAGCCGATTTTCAAAATATCGATTTATGACAAAATGGCGGACATTTGAACATAAATAGTGATTTGTGGGCCAAAAATTAGTTATTATTTTGCCTATAAACCAAAAACTAAGTAACGGAAAAAAAATCCTATGACAAGTACTAGATAATTGGTTTTCGAGAAATTTCGGGTACCAATTTGAAAAACGTGGTTTTGAGAAAAACGCGTTTGAAAATTTGGGAATGAATAAATCATGAAATTTGTCAACTTACATGGAATCATCGATACCAGGCCCATAGTGTAGGTCTTCTACGGTCGACGGAATGTTCATAGCTTCTAAATCCTCGACCTCGACCATCTAGGTGTATATCTCTCCTTAAGGCATTCCTTTCGCGGAGGGCCGTATTTTGTAGGGGCATAAGCACGGTCCTTCCGAATCATTGGTAAATTACAGTGGCCCTCAATAAAAATAAGTCAAAATCAATTATTATAAGCAACGTCAAAGTGGAATGAAAAATTTCGCGCAAATTTAATAGATTTAGATACTTGCGCTCCATCGACTAGTAAGGACCGACGTCCGAAAGTTGGCGCGCAACGGCATCGCCGCGCCGGGCCGCCTGACATTTTCATCCCCACCATGGCGTCCCTACGCGATGGAGGGGGTCAAGGTTGCTTCGATGTTTAGCTTCGCTGTAGCTGCTATATAGTGGCGAGCGTAGTACACAAAAATCGGCTGGTTAGGTTACGATGCTCGAATCTGACAAATAACAGCTGATTTCGAATGTTTATCTCGGTTTTATTCTCGCGTTTTCGTCGTTTTTTTGTATTTCGAACGTAGCGAGTGTCGACAATGACCGCTGCGTATGCGATAGTGCAATTTTGAATACGCGAGGCAAGCTCGAAGATGACTCCAAAACGAAAGGTAACCACTGTACATCCAGCGAACAACAATGTCTCAATAACAATCACTTTTCACGCCTCACTTCGCGTCGAGACATCGCGAATATTTGCATTAATTTGTTTTCAGTTCGTTCGCTCAACTTGTGACAAAAATGTCAGAGGATTTTGATTTGCAGTAGTTTGGCATGCGTTCTCATGGGACATCCTACCCTCATCATTTCTCAACATCTCCCACACGATGGGAAAGAGCGCAATAAAGAGAAAATTTATTTATCTCTGGAAGAAACGTTTTGGAAAACTGCACAATAGTTCGATGCAAAATTGCAGCGTAGTTCATAGTAAAGTACCGAAATTTTGGTCATTTTTGCATTCGGCTATCCTTTGCAAATTTACCAAACGGCTCGCCGATGCTGTAAATGGTAGAGTAGCTCCGGAACATGACGTTCAAGTTTGCATCGTTCTAACGCGATCATCTTTTTTCCATTTGTTTATTTTTATTAGTATCCAAAACTTTTTCTTTGCAAATCGAGGTACGGTAGAGCGTCGCCTATCCGAATGTCAATTATCCGAAACGTCAATTATCCGAAACGTCGATTATCCAAATGGCGATTTCGTTTATCCGAAACGTCGATTATCCAAATGGCGATTTCGTTTATCCGAAACGTCGATTATCCAAATGGCGATTTCATTTATCCGAAACGTCGATTATCCAAATGGCGATTTCGTTTATCCGAAACGTCGATTATCCAAATGGCGATTTCGTTTATCCGAAACGTCGATTATCCGGATGGCGATTTGGATTATCCAAAATATCAATTATCTAAACAATAATGTTCATACGAATGCTCGGTTATGCGAAACGATGATGCACTATATATTGTTGCACAATGTATACATTGTTGTACTGTCCCTTCACTTTCTTGATATACGCACGCATGGAATTTGCTTTCCGCTAGCGGTTGAGATTTGGCAGCAAAGAAAGAGTGTGCGTTGTAAAGCAGAAGAAAATCGTCGACGTCTAAAAAATAAATAGATAAAAACTGAAAGATGTACGACTGTTGATTATTTTTGAACACATATTTAACTTCGTTCTATATCATTAAATGATACAATGTTTATTATCAATTCACCAACAATGTACTTGTATTATCAACGTAAAAACGTTCATTGTATTTTTAAATATGAATATTTTATCATATTGAAAGAATCAAGGTTTTTTCGACCATGGAATATTGCTGTTCAGTTATTGGAATTTTCGATTATCCAAAAGAGGCCCGGTCCCAATTGATTCGGATAATCGGCGCTCTACTGTAACTCTAGTAAGGGTGTGTGAAAATACTTGAGTCATTTTTTATATATTGAAACTAATTCAACATCATGCGGAAAAAGGAACAGTCGTGAGCTGCGTCGTTTAAAATCTTGAGAGTGTTTTACTTATAAAGTCGAATATTAACAAGTACAGGTGAAATGTATAAAAAACACTTTAAAACATATTATACCAATTACGACTGATTTTACGTTATGGTTTGTATTCATGCATATAAGAATTTAGAATTTCTGCCACCTTTTCCGAGGATGATATCTTCCACACATTCTTACGAAAAACCGCATCGTTCTCTCATTCATAGACGACGAGCTCCGAGTCGACGTCCTCGAGCAGCTCGGGATCTTCGTCTTCGAGCTCTTCCAGCTCGGGCAGCGAGTCGAGCTCTTCGGATTCGGAAAACTCTAGCAGTTCGGCGCGCAGTCAAAAAGTCTCGGATACAGAGAGAAACAAGAAGAAAATTCCTGCTGCGGTCAGCAGACACATAAAGTCCAAAAATGACAATACCTCGGCGAGTACGTCGGAGAACAAGGCCAAGGAAAAAGTTCCTCCCAAGTCGAAGCCTGTCGTGTATTCCTCCGAGTCGGAAGAGTCGCCAAGCAAGACCAAGCCGGCGAAGAGAAAACCTCCGCCGAAGCCAAAAGCCACGGCTACTATAGCGCCGGTCGTGAAACCTCAGAGACCGACGAACAAACCTCCACCCACCGGTGTGCCGCTGAAAAATGCTGCCACCGCCAAACTCGTCCATGGAAAGGGCAATAAATTTTCCGGTAAGCTCGAACGATATGAAATATTCGTTACGATACGTATTTGGTCGTCAAAGTTAAACGAGCTACATCTACCCAGAAGCTCGACAAAAATGGCAAAATTCCGACTGTTTTTTCTGGGAAACGGTTGGGGGAATTCATACGTAGGAAAATATTTTTTTTAAACAAGCTTTTATTTGAGGCAGTTATCCCGTGTGCATGCTCTTTTTTCGCTTTTTTTTGGGATTTTTTCCGGCGAACTAAATAAACATACAATGGCGAACTTTTCATCACATATTTATTCATATTTTGAGCACACTTTGCAGTTTTTTCAGCCCGAAATCGTCGCTCATTGCTGAAGTACACGGCAACTTAGCAACTCGTCTTTAAAAAAAGTTTTTTGCGGTGACCACGATTACCGCCCTTCTGCTTATCTGTAACAAAAAATCAAACGGCATTTTAATCTGTGAAGTATGAACTAGTTTTTGAAACAGAATTATGAAAAATTATTCAAAGGAACATTTTTGGCATGTTGTTGAACATTTTTTCGTGAATTTTGGTGTTTTTCCATGACTTCTTGAACATGAAAAAAAACGACTTGAATCAGAATGATCCTTGTTTGCAAAGTGTCTACATGAGTACTGAGTAAGTCGTTCAAATTTCAAAAGAATTCGACAGATTTCGAGATATCGTGGTCACCAGTTTGAAAAATAGAATTTTGAGAAAAACGCGTTTAAAGTTTCAAATACGATTATCACCAATAACATATTGACTCACCCTTAATCTGCTATGCCTGGTCCATAAAGTGAACCTTTAGGTTCCTCAAAAATATCAAATCCTGCAAAATTTCAAAGCTCTAAGTAGTCGGGAAGTGGGTGAAATATCGATTTTGCGTTTTGCATCCCACAAAAAGTCAAGTTGAATAAAGGCTTGTAAATAAAACGCATTTTTCTTTAACACAAAGGTACATATATTAAGACCCTTTAAAAAAAGTCACCAAACAATACAGAAAAATAACAAAAACACGGCCGTCGGCAGATAATGAATTTTTTTTCGCGACGTTTGGCGGTGGACACTCTCCAGCTTAAACGGTCTATCCGAAATCTAAAAACCAAACGGGTTATTCAAGTTAACAATAAATACGAGTCGTTGACGATCGTCGATTTCTAAAATAATTTCTTTTAACAACGTGGCGACGAATGAAACCTCGAGCATACAAAATCTAAGAAAAAAGTCGTTATTTTTACGTAACTAATAAAAAATGAAGATCGATTTAGAAAAAGTGAGATCGTCAACGACTTTAGAATGTTTCTCATCGTATCTCCTCTAAATTTGGAAACAGTCCATGAAGTGGTTCTCGAGATATCATGTCCACCGACCTGGAAAACAGTGTTTCGAGAAGAACGCGTTTAACGTTAAATACTATCGAATGAAAATATTTTCGGAAAATGCCATTTTTTTTAACCCATTTAAAATATTTTTCTTCTCTCACTAGGGAACGCAACCGGCGGTACGAAACTCTCGGACAAACCGGTGAAAACGGTCACAGAACCGGTGCAAAAGAAACTCAAGAAAAAGAGCATATTCAGTCCGGAAAACAGTAGCGAGAGCGATTCCGCGTCGCCGCCCAGTAAACCGAGTGCTCAGAAAAGTTCGAGCAATGCGGGCAAAGGCTCCAAACCACCACCACCGAGAACAAAACCCAACGAAACAAAGGCCAGAACACAGACGAACAACAGGCCCAGTAAGTTTAGTTGCTCAATCGCTAATTATCTTATCGTCATTCGTGATAACAAACTGGCCGCATTAGCGGATCGGGGTCTTTTTTAAGGGGTTAGGCCACAGTAACGGGTATAAAGTCACGTGCGAATTTAACAATTGTTTTTCGTATGGAAAAATGACTCACTCATAAAATTAATTACACATCTATTTAGTATGAATATAAAGCTGTTAGAAAAAATATATATTTTTTTTTTCGATGTACAAAATGGCCGACTACTAATATTTTCTTTTGTTATCTTTTTTTTAGGCGCTCCGCGGCGTGACATTTAGCATCCACAAATTTTTTACCTAGAACAAAAAACAAAAATTCTCGTCAATCTACATTATAATACCTAGAGAAGTGCGTACGGAATTTAAAAAAATATTGTTTTATTCAAAAGTTGTAGGTATTTGAATTGAGTTGCAGGTATTTGAATGAATTTTCAGTGAAACATTTCGTATCAAACTGCTCATAAACTGAAAAGTTTTCGATTAATCAGAAATGCCGTAGGTACTTCTCTGCGAAATGCAATTAGGAACATAACTTTTAAATTTGAAGTAAATCGAGTGAAAATTGTTGGAGTTATTTGTAACTCCAATTGGAAAAAGGTGTTACGAGAAAAACGCGTTTAAAGTTTTAGGTACTCTGTGGCCGTGCCAGAGGTGGGCTTCGTTATACGCTCAAAGTCGGTGAAAATAAAAATGTCTTGCTATAAATCAAGTATCAACTAATTCTTATGATGATAAAGCACCGATTTAGCGAAAAAAATTCTACTGTGGCCTTACCCCTTAAACGTTAAATAGTCAAAAAATTAAAAAAAAAATTCATCGGACACTATTTGTACTTCGACACAGTGATTTTTTTCACTTATTTAACAATACATTTTTCGCGATGATGTACGTTCCGCCATCTGTCGAAAATACCCGTTCCCATGGTGTGCATGATACACCATTGATTTGAAAAATTCAAGAAGTTTCTTGTAAAGTCATGTTGTAGTTATGGTCTGCCGAGCTCAATTTTTCCATTTTGACAAAAAAAAGTCACCGCATTTTGACGTCTGACCTTTTTGTTCCTGTCAAATTTTACGCTCATACATTTTTTTAAGTGTTCTAGATTAGTTATACCCTTAATGGCATTTAAAAGCTTTGAATACATTTTACAATTTTTAAAGGCATTTAAGGCGGGATATACATTTACAACGAACAAAAAATCGATTACTTTTTTATTTCTTCTTTAAAAGACGGAACTATACATGTAGAATATTTTCCCAAAGTTTCAAAGCGAAATTCGAAAAACTTCAAACGTTACAGCCCGTCAACGCTGTGCCTCACCGCTCGGATTCGTAGCGGGCGTGAACTTCAAACGCGTTTTTCTCAAAACTGCATTATCGAAATTGGCGTGCAGGATTACTCAAAAACTATTAAACCGATTGAGTTTGAAGAAAAAAAAAGACTTTTTAAATCCACATTTTACAGAAATGTTGCGTGAAATGTTGATTGTTGTTTGTAAATGCGTGCCATTTTCTTAAATTTGCATTTCCTTTATTTTAATTACCGTCACATAGAAACTATACATGTTTTAACTGAAAAAATGTTTGATCTTTTTTGCAATTTATTTTTCAAATTTTATTTTTGCAGTTTAATTGCAATTTAATTTTAAAAAATTGTTTTGTATACCTAAATATTCTATTAAAGTATACCTAAAGTTTAATAATTGTAGAATAATTATTTCTTAATTTAAAAAATCCTTCAATATTGCTTATTTTTCTTGTCTAAATGTATATCTCTCCTTAAAAGCTTTGAAAAAGAAGAATTGAAAACTGTAACAAATTTTATAATTCTCGTTACCCTCAAAAACACAATGAATTCCATTAAATCGCGACTCACCGGAATTAACGCATTTTCTCCTTCGGAAGTGTATTTGGAAATTGTACCGAATATTCTAAGAACGTCCTGTGGCATTGTTGAATAAAAATTCCTTACTTTTCGGCAGGTTTAGTAACGAGGCCCCAACTGCCATCGAAGTCGGAAAGTTCCGCGAGTTCGAAAAGCTGTTCGGGTGGCTCGGGCAGTTCGGGATCGTCGGACAGCAGTTCGGACTCGGAATCGTCGGACAGCGAGGCGAGTCCGCAGCCGCAACAGGTAAAGAAGAAACAAAACAGCAATTCGACTGGTGGTAGCGGAACGAGCAATTCGCCAACGAAGAGACCGTCGGTCGCGGTGGCCGCGGTGAAGCCGCAAAAAAGCTCGAAACGCCCGAGTATCGTGAAGAGCGAGGACGAGGGCGACGCGTCGGGCAGCGAGAAGGACGATGTCGAAGGTAGCTCGACCGCCACGACCCCTAAGGGAAAAAGAAAACCGCAGGCTCGAAAGACTAACAAAATGTTGCAGATGCAGACGAAGATTGAGAGCGATTCGGAATCCGATGCAGGTACTCTTTTACGACACTGACCCTACGCAGTTGGGGCGAAACGAGGGATGTACCACGTGACAGATGAGTGCGAGATATATAATCGGAAATCCGTTGCTCACTTTTTGCAGAGGCGATTGAAGTTTCGGAGAGAGAGAGGGGGGAGAGGAGGGTCGGGTTTGCGCTCTGTTGGAAGGAAAACAGCGGGGGACCCTTTTTTTACTAAAAAGTATGAAGGGGTCTTCTCACTTTGGACACTGAAACAAAGGCTATTTTCATAAATTTTGTTGATTGGTTTACATTATAGATATTGATATAAAAGTTATTACAGTTAATAAATACACTTTCGAAATACATTTTTGAAAAATGTATGTATTTATGTGACCCAAACAAACTTTAAAGGCGTTTTTTTTTCGAAACGACGTTTCTCGACGGCTTGTTGATAAAATCTTCGCAACTAATGAATCGATCCTTATGAAATTTTAACCACATATTCTTTACAACTATAGCTATAGCGCATATCGAGAATTTGAAAAAATTGATATTTACTATTTTTTTGCCAAAAACGGTGAATAAACACGTTTTTTTTTCGAAAAATGTCCGCCATTTTTTTGTGTTCGCATATATTAAAAATCGTATGATATGCGCTATAGCCATTAACATACTGAATCTAAAACCGTTTAATATTTTTGTTTCGGATGATCTATCTCCGAGATTTCAACAGCAGCGCAGAGCTACAATTATTTGAAGACATTTTTTTAACTTCCATTTTCGTCTATAAATAGTGACTTAATTAAACAATGTTTTTTTTGAAAATGTATTTCGAAAGTGTATTTATTAAGTGTAACAACTTTTACATCAATATGTATGATATAAATCCATCAAAAAATTAATGAAAATAGCCTTTTTTTAGCGTTTAAGGTAGTACGAGCGCGCAATCTTGTTTTCTATAGATTTTGTTCAAATTTTAACCAGACATTGTTCATATCATTATGCATGTTTGAGTGAAATTTTAGAATAGTCGACTATTTAGATTGGGAGATAATAGGCTTTAAAATTGCAACTTTTAACATTGCAGGGTCTGCATTGAAATTTAGACAGAATAATTTTCCGTAAAAAGATGTTTGTCCCCTATAATAAGAAGACATATGCCAACACCACAGAACAGTATTGTTCAATATTTCGAGAAAAAAAATAATTATCGTGTTCCTGAAGTTAAAAATGTTGTCATAAAAAAATATTTGCATTATAAATATTAATATTTTATATTGTTTATGTTATCTTCATTAAAAAATAAAAGTGTTAGTTCATTCATAACTAATTAAAAACTTTGTTCGATTAAAAATTACTTCTAAATAAAAATTTGTGTTGCAGTATTATTTTAAATATGCCGCGCAAAGTCACGTCATTGGATACGTGGAACGATGCGGTGTTGCCATATGTCTTCTTATTATAGGGGACAAATATTTTTTACGGAAAATTATTCCGTCTCCATTTCAATGCAGACCCTGCAGTGTTAAAAGTTGTAATTTTTAAACCCATTATTTCCCAATCTAAATAGTCGACTGATCTGAAATTTCACTCAAACATGCGTAATGATATGAACAATGTGTGGTTAAAATTAGAACAAAATCTATAGAAATCAAGATTGCGCGCTCGTACTACCTTAAAGTGAGAAGACCCCTTAAGGCCTTAGCCCACAATAACGGGTATAAAATCCTGTGCGAATTTAACAATTTTTTTTCGTATGAAAAAGTGATTCACTCATAAAATGAATTACACATTTATTTAGTATGAATATCAAGCTGTTAGAAGATATAATTTTTTTTCGTCGATGTACAAAATGGCCGACTACTAATATTTTCTTTTGTTATCTTTTTTTAGGCGCTCCGCGGTGTGACATTTAGCATCCACAATTTCTTTACCTAGAACTAAAACAAAAATTCTCGTCAATCTACATTAGAATACCTAGAGAAGTACGTACGGAATTTAAAAATATTGTTTTATTCAAATTTGTAGGTATTTGAGCTTAAGAAATGAATTTTCAGGGAAAAATTTCGTTATAACTGCTCATAAACTGCTCATAAAATGAAAAGTTTTCGCTTAATCAGAAATTCCGTACGTACTTCTCTGCGAAATGCAATTAGAAACATAACTTTTAAATTTGAAGTAAATCGAGTGAAAATTGTTGAAGTTATTTATCGCGCCAGTCGGAAAAAAGCTGTTTCGAGAAGTTTCGCGTAGTCGGCCATTTTGTACATCGAAAAAAATAAAATAAAAATATTTTCTAACAGCTTAATATTCATACTAAATAGATGTGTAATTAATTTTATGAGTGAATCACTTTTTCATACGAAAAAAAATTGTTAATTCGCACATGATTTTTACCCGTTACTGTGGCTTGAGGCCTTAAGGGATCATCACAGTGTAACGAGTCGAATAGCTGCCTTTCGCGATTTTTTTCGATGCGTAAAGTACGCTTATCAGTCTAATTTGTTTATGCCAAATCAGAGCACTCATGAAGAACAGAAAATAATTTTTTAAGCGTGTATTTTTATTTTCTTTACATTTTTTTCAACGCTTGGAAATGTTGAGAATGTCTTCAAAAAAAATTCTGTACTAGCTGGAATTGTCGGAGACTAGCTTAGTATTACTTGAAATGTAATTTTAAAGCTACGGCACAATAGAGAAAGCGGATGTGGACATGCTGCTTCGTTTAAGGTATTCCTTTCGCGGCGGGCCGTTTTTTGTGGGGGCACATCGAGGGCCCCTCCAAATCATTGGTAAATCACAGCGGTGCTTAATAAAAATGAGTCCCAATAAATTATTATACCCAACAATAAACTGGAATAAAAAAATTCGAGCAGTTAGTAGATTTGGACATTGGTACATTTTCTCTGAAAATTCGCGGCTACGAATATTCTCCTGCTAATCAAATTCTTTCACGTTACGACCTTCAGAATTTTGTCATATCCGTTCGTCCGTCTGTCACATCTGGGTGTCTCCCGTCCGCCGTTACTCTTGCAATTGTTTGATCGAAAAGCCCGAATGCATTCGTGAACACAGCATTCAGCGAGTTTAGAGTCAATCCGAGAGTGTTGTCCATAAATGTTTTCTTTCACCATCAAACAGCCGAATCGAAAAGGAGCTCGAGCAAGTCCCCGGTGAAGCGTGGAGGCGGTGGTGGTTCGCGGTATTTCTCATCGTCGGGACGCACCGGAACGGGTAGCGGCGGTTCGAGCGCTGCGAGCGTCGGTCGCGGAGGTCAAGGAACGTTCACTCGGGCTCGCAGTGTCAAAGATCGAGAATGTCCGCTGGCCGTTTCCTGCGACTCGCGGGGACATCTGTCCGGCCGTTTCGACACGCATTTCACTCTGGAATCTTGTCCTCTATACCACAACACGACGCCTCAAGCTTGCGTGTAAGTCTTGCGTAGCGCGAACTCGAAGGAAAAGCTGTTTTACGACTCGCCGCGCGTTTTAAGGGGTCTTCTCACTTTACACGCTAAAATGGTTATTTTCCTGATTTTTTAAAATAGGTTTATTTTATAGATGTTGATATAAAAGTTGTTACACTTAATAAATACACTTTTGAAATACATTTAAAATAAAATTATTCATTTAAGGGGCTATACCAGTGTGAACGCTGAAAATTTGGGTGATTTTCGGGAATTTTTTGGAAGAAAAGTACTCAATTAAATATTTCCAAGCCAAATTTTATATCCAAGCGACTTATGCGCTGCCTTCGGAGGCGCCAAATAAAAAAGTTCCTTCACTGCTGACATGATTCCGGCCGATTGAGTAGCTGAAACCGAAAAAGGAAAAAGTGTCGTTAAACTGGAAGGTATTTCCTGCACAATGACGTAGGATTTTCTAAAAATATCAAAATCTAACAAAATGGCGCAGTTATGAAAAAAGTCTGTTTTCGTGCCTATAAAATGGACGTTTTTTTCAATGCCAAATCGTCAATTTTCATCCGATCGAAAATATCCTACGTCATTGTAGAGTAAATATATTCAAGAGTACTCAGTTCAAATTTCAAGTCAATCGGATAATTGCTCTTTGAGTTACAAAGTCAGCAAATTTGAAAAATCTCATTTCGAGAAAAACGCGTTTAAAGAATTAACTATCGATTTTTGCAAGATAAAATGATATTCATATAAATTATATAAATGATAATGATATTCTTGAAAGTATAAATTGTCGAAAAAGGCAAAAAAAAACGATTTTTTTAAAATGTCACACTGGTATAGCCCCTTAATATTTGTTTGGGTTACATAGATACATCAATTTTTTTTTAAATGTATTTCGAAATCGTATTTATTGAGTGTAACAACTTTTATGTCAATATCTATAATATAAAACTATCAAAAAAATGCATGAAAATAGCATTTTTTTAGCGTCTAAAGTGAGAAGACCCCTTAAGGGGCTACATCTATCTAGAGGCCCGAAAAAAATGGTCAAATTCCGAATTTTTTTCTGGCAAACGGTTCGTGAAAAGGAAACATTTTTTTAACACTTAGGTACATATATTGAGGGCTTTGAAAAAAAAAGGAAAAACATGGCCGCCGGCCGATGATTACATTTTTTTGCAACGTCTGGCGGTGTACATACAATCGAATGAGAATATTTTCCCAAAATGCATTTTTTCGACCCACCCAGATAGATGTAGCCCGTGAATTTTCTTCTGAAGCGATTGTAAAACTTTTCGATCCTCGAACGCAGTGAATTCTACAAGGAACGCAAGAAACGCGACGAGGAGCGCAAAAAAGCCATAATAAATTTGGGCAAGAAGTCTCCGAAGGGAATGCACCAGACCAACGAGCAGCGAAACTATCAGCTCAAGGTCAAGGACTTACGGAGCAAATGGAAAAAGCCGAGCGGTGACGGAAACGAGAGCGACAGTTGCGGTGAACCAGCGGGCAACGAGAAAGATCGACAGCCTCGCCTCACTGACCTCACGCCCGACTACGATCTCAAGCTCTTTATGGAAGCTCAAGCATTGGCAAGCGAAAAGATTGTGAGTTCATTCTGCTCTCGTTGTTTCCTAACAATACAATGAGCGTTGTTTATTATTTTTATGTAAAATAACCGACATCAGTTCGGCGTTATTTCGTGTCACGTGGCAATGGCCTGGGCCAATGATTCGATGGGTGACCGCCTAGCCGCGTACTGGCACCGACTACCAAGTTAAAGGCGATTTCACAGACTTTTTGGTAGAAGTACAACTGACTCTCAGTAAGACGTAGCCTGCATCGGCATGGGGTTTTTTCGCAGTTTCCCTGTGCCCGCGTGCAAACGCGAGACGGTAGTGCGGTAGGAACGAGTGGCTGTGGGCAACGCTCAGTGGGGTCTGTCAGAAAGTACTGAAGTGACAGTTGTGCGCTTAAGGGGAGATATACACCTGGGAGCCGGAAATAAACGTCATTTTTGTAAATGTTTCCAAGGAAAAATATTTGAAATTGCGGATTGGGGTTTTAATTATCTAAAAGTATATACATTCAAAAATATGTTTAATTTTCTTTATTTAAAAATATTAAAAATATACAAGGATATTGTATGATCCTTGGAGCGTCGTAAAAAAATCTGCGTGTACGGTACCCACTGGCGTTTCTTCAAAAATAATCTGAAAAAAACCAAAAAGATTATTAAATTAGATACTATAATCTAGTACTTGTCATGGCCGATTTTGAAAATATCGATTTATGACAAAATGGCGGACGTTTGAACATAAATAGTGATTTTTGGGCCAAAAATTAGTTATTATTTTGCCTATAAAACAAAAACTAAGTAACGGAAAAAAAAATCTTATGACAAGTACTAGATAATGGTGTATAGAATCACCACCAAAAACCTCAAGGCAATCGGTTAATTGGTTTTCGAGGCATTTTGGGTACCGATTTGAAAAACGTGGTTTTGGGAAAAACGCGTTTGAAAATTTGGGAATGAATAAATCATGAAATTTGTCAACTAACATGGAATCATCGATACCAGGCCCATAGTGTAGGTCTTCTATCCTCGATCTCGACCATCTAGGTGTATATCTCTCCTTAAGGCGGGATATACATTTAGACAGAAATAAATAAGCAGTATTGAGGGATTTTGTAAACTACGAAATGATTATTCTACAATCATCAAACTTTAGGTATACTTTAATAATATATTTAAGTATACGATACAATTTTTTTAAATTAATTCATCATCAAAATGGCGGAGCTGTGGCAGAGTGTTACAGCAAGGTCGCCGCGGGAGTTGCGAATCGGCGTGCAGTCTAGCTTCCCGTAGACTTTGATTTACAAAAAAGTTCAAACATTTTTTCAGTTAGAACATGTATAGTTCCTGTGTGACGGTAATTAAAATGAAGAAAATGCAAATTTCAGAAAATGGCACGGATTTACAAAAAAATCAACATTTCACGCAACATTTCTGTAAAATGTGGATTAAAAAAGTAGTTTTTTTGCAATTTTTCAAAAACAATTTTCGTCAAGTAGAACGTACCAATATTATCAATATTTCTACCAAGTTTCAACTCAATCGGCTTAATAGTTTTTGAGTAATCCTGCACGCCAATTTCGATAATGCAGTTTTGAGAAAAACGCGTTTGAAGTTCACGCCGGCTCCGAATCCGAGCGGTGAGGCACAGCGTTGACGGGCCGTAACGTTTGAAGTTTTTCGAACTTCGCTTCGAAACTTTGGGAAAATATTCTACATATATAGTTCTATCGTTAAAAGAAGAAAAAAAAGAAATCGTTTTTTTGATCGTTGTAAATGTATATCCCGCCTTAAAGGGAAAGGTATGAAAGCCAGCAAGGATATGCGAAGGAACATTGGAAATATGAATTAATGGAATTAAATATGTACTATGAAAGATGCAATCTTTACTGATTAAAGGGGAGATACCTTTAGGCGAGGATAAAATTGCTGGTTTTCATGATTTTTTTTTACAGAAAAGATTTCTTCGCCATTTTTGAGACTGAGAGTACGTTTTATTACTTTTGGCTGTTACATGGTATTTTTTTATTAATCATTATAAATGGCGGATGTATGGACGGTCCTCTAAATGGATTCATCTGAAAAAAAAAACCAACGAAGATTTTTCTTTTATTAACACTCGGACGGTGAATATGAACAAAGAAAAAGTGAGCCATGTTTAAAATCGATGACATGGTACGCTTTGAAATAAAAAGATTGAGTTTTCCGAAAAAAAATGGCTACATTTTGCAACAGAAAAATACTTTTTTCTAATTTTCAAAAACATTTGGGTTCATGTTTTAGCTAATTAGGTTAGGAAGATTATACTTTTTTAGCTATATGAAAGATTTATAGTTTTTTAGCTATACGTCGCGCCAATTTTGAAAATGCAGTTTAGGAAACCATGCCATACCTCTGCCATTTTTAAAGAATAATTTGCACAATGCCATGTCACAGTCAAAAGTAATAATAAAACATACCCTAAGTCGCAAAAATGGTGAAGCAATCGTTCCTTTAAGGCGGGTTTATTTATATACACTTATACGGGAGAAAATTAAGTTGAAAATATAATTTTGAGGGATTTTTCAAACTAACAAATAATTATTTTATATTTATCGAACTGTAGGTATACTTTAATAGTATTTTTTATTATACAAAAGAATTTTTTTTAAATTCGTTTATCATCAAAGTGGTAGAGCTGTGGCAGAGTGTTAAGCAAGGTTGTCGTGGGAGTTGCGAATCGGCGTTCAGTCTAGCTTCTCGTAGACTTCGATTTGCGAAAAAAAAAAAAGTCCAGTTAGAACATGTATCGTTTCTATTTGACAGTAATTAAAATGAAGAAAATACCAATTTAAGAGAATGGCACGCATGTACAAGAAAAAAAATCAGCATTTGCGTTGAATGGCTCATGAATAAAAAGTAAATCAATTTAACAGGAAAAAGAATTGAACGACCTGGACTACGACGCCGAGGGGAGAAACGGCGGTGGCACGAGATGCGTAGAAATGGGAAAATGGAACATGGAAGTGTGGTATCAGAGTCCGTATCCCGAGGAATTTAGTCGTGCTCCGAAGCTCTATTTGTGCGAGTACTGTCTGAGGTACGCGAAGAGTCGTCAAGTGTTGCGTCGTCATCGTGAGAAATGTCTCTGGAGACATCCTCCGGGTCACGAGGTCTACAGGTCTGAAAAAAAACCATTATATATAAATAAGCATAAGTATAATACCGTAATTAGTCTTATCCCGAAGATTTTCACAGCCCCGTTTTTTTGCTTATATTTGAATCGAACTTTTTCGCACGTTTTCTTCCGCAGGAAAGACAAAATCGGCGTTTGGGAAGTTGATGGAAAGCGTTACAAGCAGTATTGCCAAAATCTCTGTCTACTGGCCAAGTTTTTCCTCGACCACAAAACGCTCTATTACGACGTCGAGCCTTTTTTGTTTTACGTCATGACGATCGGTGATTCGGAGGGCTGTCACACCGTTGGATACTTCAGTAAGGTAAGTATCGCCGAACAATGGTTCATTCGGAGAACGCCGATTAAGGCGAGAAATCCCTTTAGGAGCGTGAAAAATAGGTATTTTTCGGGAATCTTTTTAGAGGGGATAAAATAATTTGACCAACTTTAAATTTGGACATGAGTTTATTATAACTGACAAATTAAATTTTTTTTGTGGGATGACCAACTAAATGGCGGCGTTATTAAGGGTCTTCGGACGCCTGTTTTCCGCGACATCGAAAAGTGCTGCAGTTGTCACTCTTTTTCTGTTGGTCTGAAAAAGATTTAATAAGTGTCATTCGTTTACTGACATATTAAGGGGAAGGATATACCTAGAAAATTATGAAAAAGTGCAAAATTGAAAATTTGGGAGCCTTTTTACTCCAAAGTTCGAATTTTCGACTATTTTTTCGACATATTTGACCCGAAAAAAATTATTTATTTACACGCTACCTTTCAAACTTTAGGTAAATCCTTCCGATAATATTACTGAGAGTAACCTTCCAAAATTTCATCCAAATCGGTCGATAACTTTTTGAGCTACAACACGAGCAGTTTTTGAAAAAGTAGTTTCGAGATACTCGCGTTTCAAGTTTACTCGCTACCTGACCGCATGCTGTCCCCGCGCTCTAGACTATATGCGATAACTCCGCAAATATTCTATATTTCGAGTTTTCCTTTGGTAAGTATATTCTTTGGGTACCATACTTTCGAAATATGTAAAAAAATCGATTTTTTGAAAATTCTAAAGGGATTTCTCGCCTTAAGAACGCTCACCGAGAATATGATACTCAATGCAATAATATTTACGGTCGGATATATGATGTCAAGTGGAATATATGCGAACATAGTATATCTATTGGATCTGTGCAGAATATAGGGTGGCGGTGATGAAATCGAACGCAGCGCTCGCCGTGGACAAAAATTGCAATAAAGTTGACTAAATAGCCAAGTTTATTGCAATTTATGACAGATTTTGACAGATATTTGAGATTTGACAGATAAATATCTGTGAAATGCGCGCAGTGTTGCAATCAAATTTGCGGTATTGATTCATTGAAGGTGGGCCACGACAGTTGCTGTGTAATAATTTGCAGAAATACCGGAAGGAATAGTAAATGCACATTTCTTCGATTGTCTACGGCAAATTGGAAGCTAGAACAGCGCAATGATTGGATAGATGCAGATAGAATAAATGAAAAAACGTTTTAAAAGCAAGCTTTTATCTAAAAGGTACTGTATTAAAAAGTAAAAAATAATGTTCAGTAAAATTTAAAATCAAAACAGTACAACTACAAAAAAGTCCTTTCCTGGTCACTCACATTTCCATGACACTGGGTACTATTCCTATGGCAATAAATTATTTGCGTGTTGTCCGGGATGTTTAATTGCGCTACAGTCCACTTCGTGGCGCTAGTAGTCCTCTGCTCGGCTTCTTTTACGCATGCGCGTTCCATACTCGATATAATAACAACATTTTCGGAGTATTTTGAGAGTTTTACGCGTTTTATGGTTGTGACTTGTGGCTCGTTCAAATTTTTGTCAAAACTCGAATGCAACAATATTGTACGCGTTCGGTGGGTTCGCCCGGTTCACAGATCATACGGCATATATATAGTTATCGAGCAGACGACTACTAGCGCCACACGTGGCAGCGATTGCAAATAAAAGAGAAAATAAAATAACCGATGGTTACAGGGGGCTGGTCACTCGTCATAGGTGCAAGTACTTAAAAGGTATATAAACGTAGATATTTGAAAAATATGAAACATGCAATTTAAAAGGCTGAGGCTTTTTTTTAGAATTTTTTATGTAGTATTAGTACTTTTGACGTTTGAGGCCTCAAGCTTTCAAAATTTATATTCCATATTTTAGAAATATCTACGTTTATGTACCTTTTAAGTACTTGCACCTATAATGAGTGACCAAGGAAGGGACTTTTTGTAGTTGTACTGTTTTGATTTTCAATTTTACTGAACACTATTTTTTACTTTTTAGTACAGCACCCTTTAAATCAAAGTTTGTGGGTAAAAATTTTTTCTAAGTTTATTTTATTTTATACTTCTTAGTATTAGAAGTTGTTTATTCATTTGCCATGCTAGACCCCCATGCCATTCAGACATCGGCGTGACAAAAAACCTTACCTTAGGTTATGAAGGTTTCGCGAGAAACTTTATACCAGTGCAATTATGAATAATGTTTAAGACGACAAAGTTAATGAGCCCAAACTCGATGGTCCTACCATTTGCCATTAAGAAATTTCAGTTGCCACCTCCCACCACCATTATCAGACTCTCTTTATGATGTGTAATGGAAAGTGCTCGTGAGAACAAAGCAAATGAGCACAAACTCGACTGTCCTAGTATATGCTATTAAGGAGTTGCATTGCCCACCTCCCACCTCCATCGTCAGATCAGCTTGATGGTGCCCTATTATTGGATTGCCACCAAAGTTACATAGGTGTGCCAAATCTCAGCTCAATCGGATGCCAGCAAGTGCTTGAAAAATCGATAACAAATTGTTAACTGGAAAGACAAACATACTAACGCAGCAAGTTGAATAGAATCTTGTAAAAAGAGATTTGCCTTATGAGAAGAGCTTGAATGATTAAACTTGGATCACGTTTTGTCCTGAACTCTTCTAACAAGGAACATCCCTCAGGCAACACCCTTCGATTTTGTTCAAATTTGGATATGTTATAAAGCACCGAAAAATAAGCGATACGTATTTTTTTTATCGGTGGAAAAACGGTTTTTAGGGCTGAAACGCACCCTCAAAAATGGGGATGCTTTTCGTCGATAACGTTTTAACGGTACGAGATATTAAAAGATTTCAAATTGCATGTTTATTTTTTTGTGCACTATACGTTGGAGATGAGACCGATAACGTTATCGACGTAAAACGAAAAATACCCCTATTTTGGAGGGTTCGTTTCACCCCTTAAAACCGTTTTTCCGCCGATAAAAAAAACACGTATCGCTTACTTTTCGGTGCTTTATAACATATTCAAATTTCAACAAAATCGAAGGGTGCCACGTGAGCTATGTTCCTTGTAAGCCCCTGACGGGTTCAGCATCTGCCGACAGTTTTCCCTTAGATTGAGTTTGACGGCGGAGTTAACATTCTGAGTTATACTCTCGAAGCCGGTCGTTAAAATTATGCTCATCTCGGTCTGAATTTTTAAAATTTATTTGGTAATTAAATTTATTTATAATTTTTATAAAAGCAATTATATAGCTTAATTTTTTTGTCCTATAACAAAATTAAAACTAAACAAAAATATACATTTTAATAAAACTTTACTTACTTTTTTTCACTTTACTCAAAGGAAGCACTTTTTTGCCGTTTTTGGCCAGACAAATTGATTCAATGCAAACAAATTGAATACAATTGAGGCGCAATTATAATTTTTACAATTTATCACAATGTTGTAACCACAATCACAGAGCCGACAAAAATACAAACGCGGCGCTAGTGTTGCACACGGAGCCAATAATGATCTGTGTCGACGATCAACTGACAGCAGAGCACGTCGTCGATATCTCATGCCGAGCAGCGTTGGTCTGAACCAATACTTGGATGGGTGATCGTTCAGTCGCGTACGTGTTTGCGCACCGGCTACGGAATGACAGGCTGCTGTACCGTCTTACCGATGCTGAACGCAGCTGAAACTTATTTAAATATGGCCGCCTGTATCAGCCCAGATCTTCCGCAGTTTCCCCACGCCTTCGTGCCAGTGCGACACGATGGTCCATCGGGAAACAGTGGGCGGATCTCGCTGAAAATGGCGCGGGGTTAAAGCGAAATGGATGGGATCGTAAAAACCTGCGAGGGAATACGAATGAAGATTGGGAATACTTTAAAATCGACATATACGTCTACAATCCCACGAGAATTTGAAAAATAGCCACTTGCTTTTATGCTTTGGTCATTCTTCAAGTGACTATATTTACGTAGAGAGCCGAAAGATATTGACAAATTCCGATTTTTTTCTGGCAAACGGTTGGTCAAAAAGAAACGCACTTTTTTCAACACACGTATATTGTGCGGCTTTAAAAAAAATAGAAAAACAACGATTTTTGATAGATGCAAAAATAACAAAATGGCGGACATTTAAAAAAAAAATCCGTGTCTTTTCACCGTTTTTGGTTAAAAAAGTAGTAAATATCAAAATTTAAAAAAATCCTTGATATGCGCTATAGCTGTAGTTGTAAAGAATGTGTGGTTAACATTTCATAACGATGGGTTTAGTAGTTTCGAAGATTTCATCAACAAGCCGTCGCAAAACGTGTTTAATGTTTGTTCGGGTTACATAAATACATTTAAAAAACGTTTTAATGTATTTCGAAAGTGTATTTATTAAGTGTAACAACTTTTATATCAATATCTATAATATAAACCTATTTAAAAAATCACGACAATAGCCTTTATTTAGCGTCTAAAGTGAGAATGCCCCTTAACGGGCTGCATTTGACCCACTTAGGGGGGTGAAAAAAGTGCATTTTCCAAAAAAAAATTCCATGCGATAGCACCTTCTAGCTATATTCTCTGAAATTTTCATTGGAATATTCCTAAAATTGGATGAGCTACAGCTTCTAACGAAGATTTTATCAACAAGCCTTCGAAAACGTTGTTTCGAGAAAAGCGCGTTTAAAGTTTGTTTGGGTTACATAAATACATTTTTTTTTAAATGCCTGTATTTCGAAAGTGTATTTATTAAGTGTAACAACTTTTATATCAATATCTACAATATAAACCACTGCGAAAATTCATGAAAATAGTCTTTGTTTTAGCGTCTAAAGTGAGAAGACCCCTTCAAGTTTGAAGTACGATGCTGCTACCGCTCGCCCGGCCAACTGTTAAAAGCTGTAGCTCATTCAATTTTAGGAAGATTTCGATGAAATTTTCATGGAATATGGCTAAAAGGTGATGCTTTTGGAAAATGCAATTTTTCGACCCACCTAGGTACATGTAGCCAGTTAAAAATCGCGTTACGTAGAATGAGAAGATGACGAGCTAATTTCGATCGCGCGAAACGAACTCATACTTTTCTTCGATTCCAGAAATGATTGCTGAACGTTGCTCGGTTGTTCTACAATAACGGGACAGCTTCCGGAATATTTCCGCGAGAATTGTTTCGACGAGATAATTGGTGCGAAAAGAGCGCTGCGGATACGAAAAACAAAAGTATCGAGGCACAGTGGCTATTATTTTCTGACAGGACTCAATGAATCGGTTGGAGGAAGCAACGTTGCCAAATAGCCAGAATATCATACATTTGTTGTGACATCGATGGGGCGAAAGGTGCAGAGAGAGAGAGAGAGAGAGAGAGAGAGAGAGAGAGAGAGAGCGAGAGAGAGGGCGAGCAGGGTGTGTGGCGCAAGTCGCGACCGGAAACCTGGGAGTAGGAAACAGGGAGTGGCTCTGATGGTGCAGTTGCAGCATTCGGGAAATCTATATAGCAGGTATTCTCAGAGCAAAGAGCGAGTATGCGTGACAGAGAGAGAGAGAGAGAGAGAGAGAGAGAGAGAGAGAGAGAGAGAGAGAGGAAGATCGAGGAGCTCGTGAAATTCCGGGATACTGCGATTGTGCTCGTGGGGATTCGAGTTTCGTCGAAGTACCACTGCATTTTCATATATAGCCTGCGCGAACGTTGTATAGCGAGCACTGCAGTGTCTTAGATCTACGGAAGCTACGCGAGAATACTTCACGAGCAATAAAAAGTAAAATAAAGCGCCGCAGCTTTGAATATTACACAATCGCTTCCTCGCAATTTCGCAGCTCCTCGTGAAATTTATCCTATCGTAGATTGCCTCTTCCGTTCTCACAGACAAATTAGCGAATGACCGAGGCAAAAACGAGGAGGCCTCTTACGGTGGTCCCGGCGACTTTTTCTCTCGTATTTTTTCGGGCGACGATTCGTGAACGGAGGACAATTCCATTGGAACAATGGCAAATTTACGTTTGAGGGACCCGTTTCTTTTTTTGGTAAATTCTATGAATTTTGCCACTTTCTTCGTCGCGAATGGCTGAAGTTTTTGAGTCGACAGCTCGAAAGTTATGGGATGCCGCGGATATTCCGGAAGTTTTCGGAGAATACGGGCAACGATAACAGTCGTACAGGTCTGCAAGTTTGAATACCGCAGGCGTGTCGCGCGAAGAGTCTGGCCGAACAAGGAGGGAATGGGGGGGGGGGGGGGGGGACGAGGAAACAAAAACAAAATAATATTTGAATTTGATGTCGCACGTTCGAGAATTCGTGAGTGGTAGATCCCTATCTCAGGCTCTCTCTCTCTCTCTGTCTCTCTCTCTCTCCGAAGAGCGACCGGTAATTGATTCGCTGCGCTCTCTTTGAAGCTCCTCAAGGCTCTCGATCCCAATTACATTTGTAAATTTCGTTTTTTTTCTTCACTTTCTCAAGTAAAAGAGGTTGATATCGGCTTTTACTCTTAACGAGCTTATTCCATCAAAGTGAGTACTCGTAGCGACGTAAATAAATGTTTATTCAACAGGCTTGTACAGGCATTAGTCGTGAAGTCGATAGTCAGTATTGCAATGCATCGACTCTTCGTTAAGGCGGGATATACATTTAGACCGGAAAAAATAAGCAATATTGAGGGATTTTTCAAACTAAGAAATAATTATTCTGCAATTATCAAACTTTAGGTGTACTTTGATAGTATATTTAAGTATTGTATATATAAATAGTATATTTATTCATTTATCATCAAAATGGCGGAACTGTGGCAGAGTGTTGCAGCAAGGTCGCCGCGGGAGTTGCGAATCGTCGTGCAGTCTAGCTTCCCGTACACTTTGATTTGCAAAAAAATTCAAACATTTTTTCAGTTAGAACATGTATAGTTTCTATGTGACGGTAATTAAAATAAATAAAATGCAAATTTAAGAATATGGCACGCATTTATAATAAAAAAACAACATTTTACGCAACATTTCTATAAAATGTGGTTAAAAAAAGTAGTTTTTTCTCAATTTTTCAAAAACAATTCTCGTCAAGTAGAAGGTACCAATATTATCAATATTTTCACCAAGTTTCAACGCAATCGGCTCAATCGTTTTTGAGTAATCCTGCACGCCAATTTCGATAATGCAGTTTTGAGAAAAAAAACGCGTTTTAAGTTCACGCCCGCTCCGAATCCGAGCGGCGGGGCACAGCGTTGACGAGCTGTAACGTTTGAAGTTTTTCGAATTTCGCGTTGAAACTTAAGGAAAATATTCTACATATATAGTTCTATCGTTTAAAGGAAAAAGAAAAAAAAATCGATTTTTTGATCGTTGTAAATGTATATCCAGCCTTAACTTGTTACGGCAAAACGACTTATTTCTTTTATCAGCATCGTCAATAATTTCCACAATTCCTAAAGATTTTTCGACAACGATCGCTACTCGTCAATCATTCTTGCACACACGTGTTCAAATGTAATTTCAATTCGTTAAATTCGGCCCTCAACTCTTACTTGTCACACTTCTGTAGAATCGCGTACTTGCCACGCTGCGACAAAAATTGATAAAAATTGACAAAAATTGTTATAAAAAACAAACTATTGAATATTTTGGCTCAGAAATGTTGTCAGATCATCTAAGAAGTTCACTCTAAGACGTTATACGCAGTTGCAAGGCCAAAAAAGTCGTTTTTTTCACGATTTTTTTCTGGAAAAGGATTTCATTTGGGCAAAACGAAAAGTATCATGCAGTGTAGTGGCATCTTTTAGCTTTAGATTGGCATTTTTTATTTTCAAAAATATTCATTAACATTGCTCCTGTAGGAAGTTTTCTGGAGGTCCCCGAAAAAAGTGTCCGACGGTGAGCAAAGTATCTCCGGTTTTGATTATCTAAAATGAAAAAAACCAAAAAGATTCTTTTAGGGGATAGATGAATCCAGGTATTGATCGAAGGAATAGTCGAAATTTTAATTTTTGACAAAATGGTGGCTCCGGAAAGAAACAATTTCGGTTTTCGACCAATTTTTTTTCCGTTAAATCGTTGAAAAAAAATAGAAATAATTATCGGAATAACCCGTTAAAAGACCATGTAGGTTATCTAGTGAAAAATCGAAATTAACCCTTACTTGCCACACTTCTGTAGAATACACATAAATACATTTTTGCATGAAAAAAAGTGGTTGGGGTGTTACGAACCCCACAGTGGCAAGTAAGGGTTAATATTTGTTTGAGTATCCAATGTAGCGGAGGACTCTCTACGCACCGAACAGTGTCCTGAAATGTCACTCGCGTGCTCACGTACAGTGAGGACGGAAAGACTCCGTACCGCTAATTTCGAAAATAATATTTTATCGCAAGCATCCAAGAGGTGAATTCTATAGTGGATTTTTCATCGCTTTGCATTAGAAGAATTTTGGTTTTTGTTTCGTTCAAATGGGTGGCCTGTTTGTGAAACTGCAAAACCACCCCTTGACACGCCTTTCTTTAAGGGGTGGTTTTCCCACTCAAAACCATTCTTTTCAACGCTTTATCACATATATCAGTTTCAACAGAATCGACAGCGGAAGTAATGTTCCTCGTTCGTCTGAAAAATGTCGAAGAAATCTTTCCTAAAAAAGATCATGAAAATTCAATTTCTTCCTCCCCAAAGGTATCTCCCCGTCAACCTGTCGTTCGCCGCTAACTATCAATGTTGCACACTCAAGGCCTTAGGCCACAGTAACGGGTATAAAATCATGTGCGAGTTTAACATATTTTGTCGTATGAAAAAGTGATTCACTCATAAAATATGGCCCAAGGCCTTAAAAGCCATTTTCCCCCAATATCGAACGTAACAATAGAGAGCATTTGGCAAAAAAATATTTGGATCCCATTTCCCCTTGGGGGAAAAAAAATACAAGTGCGTCGAAGCTTCTTCCGGAGATATTTGTCCTCCGGTCGTTTCAATCTCGACAGAAATAGGATTGGGCAAAAAGGCTCCCGTGTATTTCGTTGACGAATAATTCATGAATGATTCTTACAGGCATTTTTACGTCGCGCTGAAGGGGACCGAGGGTGGTAGAGATTGTTGCATCCCCGTATTGTTTTCCCCGCCGGGATGAGGTGGGGGGAGAGGTTAGGGGATGATCGCCGTCTCGTATCTCAGGCAACGCACAGCGGAGGAGGGACTCGACGTCTGTTTACCGCAGCGTCCTCCCGCGGCCGCCCCCTCCCCCGGGCTACGACTACTACACTACTATACTACGAGGCCGCTACTACCGCGCCTAGGACCAGTCCTATACTCTCCTGTCTTCTCACAGAGCGTCGACTCCGAAATCTTTATCGGCGTTCAACGACCTCTGACCCTGGGAGAGCGTAGCCTGTGACAGGCGGAACGAGCGGGCGATAGACGCGCCCCGGGGATACGCAGCCGCGAAGCTCTCTTCTCCTCTCTATACACCGGTGCATCGGACCGAGAGCTTTTTTTACGCCCTCTGACCGACGATCTTTAATCCCCCTGACCTCACCCCGGTGTCGACACTCGTCCATACATTCGTCGAGCAACTCCAGACTCCACCCTCAAAAGTTTTCGAAAAGACAACAAAAAAAAAACAACAACGCTCCACTTTGCTTAGCATCACGCCGGAAAAACCGGCCTATCGAAAATCGGAATCGGTCCAGATCGGAGTCGAAAAAAGTCTGACAAGAAAAGGAGGTCGAAACTCTCCAATTTCGATGAAATTTACGGAACTCGATTTTTAAGGAGCTATACCAGTGTGAACGCTGAAATCTTGGGTGATTTTCGGGCATTTTTTGGAAGAAAAGTACTCAATTAAATGTTTCGGAAAATTAAGAATATATTTGGCTATATTTGACCTATATTACATAATTTTTTGTGCTGCCTGCCTTCGGAGGCGCCAAAAAAAAAAGTTCCTCCACTGCTGACATGATTCCGGCCGATTGAGTAGCTGAAACCGAAAAAAGAAAAAATGTCGTTAAACTGGTAGGTATTTCCTGTACAATGACGTAGGATTTTCGAAAAATATGAAAATCTAACAAAATGGCGTAGTTGTGAAAAAAAGTCTGTTTTTTTGCCTATAAAATGGTCGTTTTTTTCAATGCCAAATCGTCAATTTTCATCCAATCAAAAATATCCTACGTCATTATAGAGTAAATATATTCAAGGGTACTCAGTTCAAATTTCATGTGAATCGGATAATTGCTCTTTGAGTTACAATGTCAGCAAATTTGAAAAATCTCATTTCGAGAAAAACGCGTTTAATGATTTAACTATCGATTTTTGCAAGATAAAATGATATTAATACAAATTATATAAATGATAATGATATTCTTGAAAGTATAAACTGTCGAAAAAGGCAAAAAAATCGATTTTTTGAAAGTGTCACACTGGTATAGCCCCTTAAGGGGTGAAACGCACCCTCGAAAATAGGGGTGTTTTTCGTTTGAAATTAGTTGTTATCTGCATCGGTCTCATCTCCAATACACGGGAAAATAAACGGAGCAATTTGAATTTTTTTTTCATATCTCGTACCGTTAGAACGTTATCGACGAAAAACTAAAAACACCCCTATTTTCGAGGGTGCGTTTCAGCTTTTAAAAATCGCGTTCCGCGGATATGAAAAAATACGTGTCGTCTGTTTTTACCCATTCTACAAACATGCCAAATTTCTCCGAAATCGGAGAGTTCGAACTCGCGACCTTTCCTTGGGAGAGAAATGTCACTTGGACGCTTCTCTGGCAGGAATCAGGCCGATCCACGAATCCGGTGATTCGGGGTGCCGAAGTATCGGTGGATCGGTGGAATTTGTGGGTACAGGGTGAAAGGTAACAGTGAAGTACTCGATTATCGGGCGGATTTCCGAAATAATTGTGGCATCGTGTGGGCCGGAAAGCAGTGAGAGGCATTTCGTACGGATGTCTGTAACATTGGGTCAAAGTGGTACAGAATTCAAGGGGCCAGTCCACTTTGGAGCCACGAAAGAAGGCTATTTTTTTTTGAGGATTTTATAAAAGATATGATTATAGAAGTTGTTGGGCTTGATAAATAAAGTCTTGGAATACATTTAAAAAAATGTAATTCATTTTTATTCATTTTTAAGTACAAAAACTATAGTTTAACGTAACGTCTCAAAAATAGGTGGGCTAGGTAGCTCCATCACAACTCGGCAACGGCTTGTCTGAAACAAACAAATCAAAGTCCATTAGATTCAGTATGACACCAGCTACAAAGTGACCCTCGGATATAGATTTATCAAAAAATTAAAAAATGGCAGATGAAAAACGAAAAAAGTTTTAAAAAACCCGTTTTCTCCGCAGTTTTTCGCAAAAAAAGAGTAAAAATAAAAATTTCAAAACCATGGCGGGTCATCTTGTTGCGAATCATGCTTTATACTATGAAAAACTCTTACCTAACCTCAATCGGCAATTCCTGCACCGTACAAAATCCCTTCTGATTGCATGTATGTACTTTCGAAAACAGTAAAGAAAATCGATTTTTTGAAATTTTCAAAGTGGACTGGCCCCTTAACGTGCTACATCTACCTAAAGGCTCGAAAAATGGCGAAATTACGATTTTTCTTTCTGGAAACAGTTGATAAAGAAGAAACGCGTTTTTTTAAACATAAAGGTACATATATTGAGACCTTTTACAAAATCACCAAAAAATCCAGAAAAACAACAAAAAAATGACCGCCAGCAGACGATGTAATTTTTTTTCGCGTCGTTAGGCGGTGGACACTCCCCAGCTCAAACGGGCCATCCGAAGTCTAAAAATCAAAAGGGTTATTCAAGTTAACAAAGTATACGAGTCGTTGACGATCGTCGATTGTTGACATTGTTTTTTTAAAGCGATCCCCACAGTGTAACAGATCGAAAAATGGCAGATTTTCGCGATTTTTTTTCGGTGGTTGTAATACGCTAATCAGTCTGATATTTTTATGTCAAATCAAAGCACTCGTGGAGAACAGAAAATAATTTTTTAACGTTTATTATTATTATTTTTTCCTTTTTTTTTAACGGTTGAAAATGTCTTCGAAATGTCTTTTGTTGTGGCCGTAAATATTATCTACAACAAAATTTGCAAAAAGATTATTAATCAGTATGAAAGCCGCTATCTTGCTATGGACGTTCTATTTAATTAAAATGGATAAAATGACGGCGCTTTGACGAAAAAAAGTATCAAATTTAGCCAGTTTTTTCGACAGTATTTCGTTAAAAAATATGAAGATTTGAAACAAACAAAAAGCTTCCATAGCAAGATAAAGAATGGCGTGAAGAATGTTGTGTCAAAATTTGAAACGGATAGCTTAAGGGATCTTCTCACTGTAGACGCTAAAGAAAGGCTATTAACATGAACTTTTCTGATAGGTTCATATTATGGATATTGATATAAAAGTTGTTACACTTAATAAATGCACTTTCGAAATACATTTTAACAAAATATTATTCATTTAAGTCACTATTTATAGACGATGGTAGTTGAAAAAATGTGCTAAAAAAATTGTAGGTCCGCGCTGTTGATGAAATCTCGCAGGTGGATCATCCGAAACAAAAAAATCAAACGGTTTTAGATTCAGTATGTTAATGGCTATAGCGCATATCATCCGACTTTTGATAAAGCAAAATTAACAAAATGACGGACATTTTTCGAAAAAAAAAAACGTTTTTTTCACCGTTTTTGGCAAAAAGCAGTAAATATCAAAATTGTAAAAAATCCTTGATATGCGCTATAGCCATAGTTTGTTTGGGTCACATAAATACACATTTAAAAAAATGTATTTTGAAAGTTTGTTTATGAAGTGTAACCATTTTTATATCAATAAGGTAGATGGCCCAGTAATCGTCACCTTAAGCAGATCGCTTGACTTTGCAAATTTACATAGGTCAACCAGGAAAGCGAGTAAACGTTATTTTAAGTCGTTCTCAATCAGTTTTTTATTACGAAGAAGAAGGTCGTTGTGAAATTCCCGTGCCTGGTACAGTTTTCGAGAAAATATTTCGTAAAGGTTATAAAATGCTATTGTACGAGTCATCGTCATGCGGCCATGATAGTTGGTCTGGCAATCGCCATGGGAACGTCCCACTAATCGTCACATACGTTTCAACTGCTTCGAGGCCTTATATACCTTAGAAAAAAAAATTGTTTTTTTAGTATTGACTTAAATAATATATAAACATGCCAAAAATGTTATGCAAAGTTATGTTAGGTGGAATTTTTTTAAAGACATCTAGAAAAATGTTTTCAAAACTTCAAACCCTTTTTCCATGAAGAAATGTTTTCAAAATCGGGCGGACTCGTAGGTCCTACATTTTTTCACCGATTGACTTCAAATTTCAACTATAACTTCTTAGATACATTTTATAGCGATGTACACGCGATTTTTACAATCGATTAACAATTGCGGTTTTTGGAAAAGAACAAAGGCCGTTGTTTCAGTCGAAAATGCGATTTTCTTAAAAATAGGGCCAAATGTACAAAAATAAATATTCTTTACATTTATTATTACGCACTCGGTCACAAACTTTATGATTTTTATCAAAACATTTGATAAAGAGTTTGAAACATAAATTTGTCTTCCATACAATTTTATTAATTTAAAAAACAAACCTAATTATTGCATATTACGTCAGAATTATAATTTTTATTTATTTGTAGTCATTATAAACAACTATTATTTCATAAAATAAGTTTTAATATTATTTCGATCGAGTGGTGTTCACCTGTGTTCAAGGCGTATCCAGTTATCGACATGGTCACGAACCAGTAATCGACAACATTTATTTACATGTATATCTTTTTACTATCGCGAATATGTGTATGACGATTACCGTGGGTCCTTCAGACAATGCTAGTTACGGACCCAATATTTCTTTTCTGATTTTCTATAAACTAATATTCGATTCGTAAGATTCTTTTTTTGCTAACATTGTCCCAGTTGTCGACAGCGATGCCGATTAATCGGCAGAGTGTTTATGTTGCTGAACCGGTAATCGTCATGTATGAAAACTCGTTGAAATTGACATAAAACTATAATTTTTTATGCTGAACGCAAAACTAAAATCCTTGTTAATCACTTGAAGGAAAACTTACTTCGCGGGAGTCCACAGGCATTCTCAAATCACCCGAGATGTGACATGGTTCACGTTAACCTCCCAATGAAGGATTTTTTACCGTCTAAAGTGAGAAGACCCCTTAAATTTTACGTAACTAAAATGAAGATCGATTTGAAAAAAGTGAGATCGTCAACGACCTCTAAATGTTTCTCACCGTATCTCCTGTAAATATCGAAACAATCCATCAAGTGGTTCTCGAGATATCACGTCCACCGACTTTGAACCCAGTGTGTCGAGGAAGCTGTAGCTCGTTCAATTCCAGGAGTATTTCAATGAAATTTTCAGGGAACATAGCTAAAACGCGATATCGTGGAATAAAAATATTTTGGAAAAATGCATTTTTTTTTGACCCACCTAGGTAGACGTAGCCCGTTAACGAGTTGGCGAACGTTCAATTAGACGGAGGGCGACCAAAAACAGGAAAAAGGGCGGACAAGAGAGAAAGAGAGACGGCAAAACAGAGAGAAAAGGGAGCGCGAGGGACGAGGAGGAGGATTCCCTCTGTCGAGTCAAAATCTTTATCGACGTTCAACGACCCCGACCCTGGCTAGACGGTTGGGAGGGAGGGCCTCGTCGGCTCGCCCCTCGTTGAGGGTGGCCGGGTTGCGCCCAGTGAGCCAGGTTACCCTCGAACCAGGCATCCAGCCCTCCGGCGATACCGCGACGCGCAGAGTCCCCGCTTTTTCCATGTGTACGTGCACGCCTGTATACGTGTGTACTCCAAAGTCTCTCTCTACCCCTCTTGCCTTTACACCGTAAAAGCACAGTGATTGGCCACTCAATGTTACAAACGGCACAGTCATTGGCAGGGCCGCGATCTCTTTCCAATCATGGCGTTACGTGGGTTTCGAAGCCAAAAAAAGCATTTTTTCTTTATTAAAAAAAATAATGTGTTAATTACAGAGTTGGGCGTAATTCTGTTTATAAATACGAATACGAATTTATTCACATCGTCATTTTCATGTGAATATAAATACAAATTTATTCATACTTCACTTATTTGTATTCACATGCATGCATACAAATACAAATGTATTCACAAATATTCTGAACATAAAAATAAATTCACAGAAAAAATTGTGAATATTCACAAAAATCCTGTGAATTAATGAAAATTCACATTAAAATGTGTGAATGCAAATGTATTCAGAAAAAAATTGTATTTGTAAAATTGTAAAATTGTAAATACGAATTTTTTCGTATTTAAGACAAATTAAAATCAAATGCACAATGATTACATTAAAATTTACACCAAAAGCGAGTTCTTACGTATTTTGAGAGAAAACATTGCGTCGAGGCAAAGAAATTTTTGCAAAAAAAAGTCGTGAGTTTCAAATATTACATTATGAATATGAAAAAGTTCACATAATGAGTTGTGAATTTTCTCAAGTTGAAGAAAAGAAGGAAGGAAAGAAAAGCGTAAGAACTCACTTGTGGTGTAAATTTTAATATAATTGTCGTGAATTCGATTTTAATTTTCTTCAACTTCAGGAAATTCACAACTCATTTTGTGAATTTTTTCATATTTATAATGTAATATTTGAAACTCACAACTTTTTTTGCAAAAATTTCTTTGCCTCGACGCAATGTTTTCTCGCAAAATACGTAAGAACTCACTTTTGGTGTAAATTTTAATCTAATCATTGTGAATTTGATTTTAATAACTTAATTATTTGCTTGATAAAAAATTCACAACTTATTTTGCGAATTTTTTTGTATTTACAATTTTGATGTGATTTTTTTTTAATTCACAGGATTTTTCGTGAATATTCACATTTTTTGACTTCACATTTGTATTCACATGTGAATACAAATAAGTGAAGCATGAATAAATTTGTATTTATATGCACATGAAAATTACGATGTGAATAAATTCGCATTCGTATTTACAAATAGAATTACGCCCAACTCTGGTAAATTATTTTATTCAAAATGTTAAGGGGCTATACCAGTGTGAACGCTGGAAATTTGGGTGATTTTCGGCAATTTTTTGGAAGAAAAGTACTTAATTAAATGTTTCGGAAAATTAAAAATATATTTGGCTATATTTGACCTATATGACATATTTTTTTCATAGAAAAATATTGAGATCCAAGCGACTTATGCGCTGCCTTCGGAGGCGCCAAAAAAAAGTTCCTCCACTGCTGACATGATTCCGGCCGATTAAGTAGCTGAAACCGAAAAAGGAAAAAAATCGTTAAACTGGAAGGTATTTCCTGTACAATGACGTAGGATTTTCGAAAAATATCAAAATCTAACAAAATGGCGTAGTTATGAAAAAAGTCCGTTTTCTTGCCTATAAAATGGTCGTTTTTTTCAATGCCAAATCGTCAATTTTCATCCAATCAAAAATATCCTACGTCATTGTAGAGTAAATATATTCAAGAGTACTCGGTTCAAATTTCAAGTTAATCGGATAATTGCTCTTTGAGTTACAATGTCAGCAAATTTGAAAAATCTCATTTCGAGAAAAAGGCGTTTAAAAATTTAACCATCGATTTTTGTAAGATGAAATGACATTGATATAAATTATATAGATGATAACGATATTCTTGAAAGTATAAACTGTCGAAAAAGGCAAGAAAAATCGATTTTTTGAAAGTGTCACACTGGTATAGCGCCTTAAGGCGGGATATACATTTAGGCAGGAAAAAATAATATAATACAATATTGAGGGATTTTTGAAACTAAGAAATAATTATTTTACAATTATCAAACTTTAGGTATACTTTAATAGTATATTTAAGTATACGAAACAATTTTTAAAAATTAATTCATCATCAAAATGGCGGATCTGTGGCAGAGTGTTACAGCAAGGTCGCCGCGGGTAACGTTTGAAGTTTTTCAAATTTCGCTTTGAAACTTTGGGAAAATATTCTAAATATATAGTTCTATGGTTTAAAGAAAGAAAAAAAAAGAAATCGATTATTCGATCGTTGTAAATGTATATCCCGCCTAAAGGCAACGGGACGACGATAAACCGAGCCGCAGAATACACGCGGATATGCGTGCGACGGCATTGCGGATTGCCGAGAGCGGGGACGAAGAGCGAGAAAGCCGTCGAGGGGGTCGCGAATCGAGAGATGCTGCACAGCCCTATCGTAGGCGCGGTATTTCGTCTGAGGCACAGTCATTGGCCACTTCAGAGGGTGAATGAAATTATGAAAAGTTGTGGAGCGAAAATAGAAAATAAAAAGATTGACGGAGTACGCGCTATCGTTGGCCTTGTCGAGTGTTCACTCCTCACTATTCAACAACTCTATTCGTAATGAAATTCTTCTGTGCTGCTGGTTTTTCATATTTGAGCTGACATTCGAAATATGTAGGTTGCCCATTGATGGTTTTGGCTCAATGGCCTTGTTAATCGTAATGACGAGTTTCTTGCTCAGGGCTCTCGTATCCTGCGCAGTTTTTGCGCCATTTTTCGTGCAGTTCTTTTTCAAAAGATATTTGCTCGGATCCCGAGCGGTTTGTCGATTTTTATTGGCAACTTTTGGGATCCATTTCGTCGAATATTATTTTGTTTCCAACTTCCTCCCGCCCGCAACGTTGTGTGTAAGTCGGAATTTAATTTCGCGTGTGTAAGGAATAGATTTCAGGGTGATATCGGATTAAGGGGTGAGGTGATAACCCGAAAATCAGGGTTATTTGAAAAAAAATCATTTTGAAGGAATAAATAAGATGATTGGTAAATCTTTTGAACATTTATTCGTATGTATAATAACAAAGTTGTGTGCCAAATTTCATTGAAAAATATTTATAATTGGGGAAGTTATAAATAATCTCGTGAAGGACCTTTGAACGTGAGAGGCTCAACGGTGTACTTGATTATGGCCACCTGGTTGATCGGGAAAAAAAACCATTTTTTTCTTCTGAAAGTAGTTAATATTGGCTACAACTTGTCTGAGCTTTTGTTTTGTTATGATGTTTCAAGGATTAAATAAAAAATTTGCATTTTTTTCTCGATTTTTCGAGAATAAATAACCTAAAAAAATAACGAGTGTCTTTTTTCTGAAAATAGATAATATTGGCTAAGACTTTTTTTTACCAACTTGACAAACTTTTTTTTGTTACGGTGTTTCAAGCATCAAATAAAAAAATTGGTTTTTTTTCTCGATTTTTCGAGTTATGTTTGTTGATGACTAATTTATTGTTTTATTGCTCATGACTAATTTAAAAAAAATTGAGTTTATTATTTAAGGCTTAATTGTTGTTGACTTATTTGAAAAAAATGTTAAGAAAAACGCCGTCGAGACTAAACTACCATTACACTGAATAAGTGTACCAAATTTCACGTCAATCCGTTCATTAGATGTCGAGAAATCGTGTACATCGTTTTGAAAAACAAAGTTTCGAGAAAAATGCGTTCAACGGGGTCATCCCATGTGACAGCCATTTTTTTCTCGCTTTTTTGGGAATTTTTTTTATGAACCATTAAAACACACTACCTTTGAATTTTTACCATACATTTATTAATATTTTTACAGTTCGTCATAATTTTATTAAACAAAAGTAACGAGTTGAATCGACTTTACACCATTCGGAAGACACTCATCTGTAAAAAAAAGTTGGTTGACGGCTGCCATGATTGCGGAGGTTTTGCTCATCCGAAATAAAAAAATCAAACGGCGTTTTAATTTGTAGACTTAAGGCTACCGCCGGAACTAGAGTCAAGTAAAAATATCGAAATTTGACCTTTTTGCACGAATTTAAAAGTTCCAAGTTTCGCCATTTTTTCCAACTCTTACGGCTGAAAAAAAACCATGGCAGATATGAGATTTATTCGAGTTCGGGTGAGAACTATAGATGTGCTGACTATAACATACAAATTTGAGCGAAATTCGTTCAATAGTTTTTGAGATATCATGGAAAGCATTTTGAAAAGTACAGTTTTTAGAAAAACGCGTTTTAAAGTTCGAGTACGATTTACACAAAGAAAATGTTGACTCACCATGAGTCTCCTATGCCGGGTCCATACAACATGCACACTTTTTTTTGCCATTATTGCACAAAAAATAATTCCAATTTTCAAACCTGTCACATAGGATGAACGACTTAATGTTTTACTAGCAGTTCTATCGTTCTAAACATAAGATTACCTTCAATTTGCGATCCTGCACTATATGTTGGACTTTCAGCCTTAAGGGGCCTTCTCACTTTAGACGTTAAAAAAGGCTATTTTCATGATTTTTTTTGATAGGTTTATATTATAGATATTGATATAGAAGTTGTTACACTTAATAAGTACACTTTCGAAATACATTTAAAAAAAATATTTAAGTCACTATTTATAGAGAAAAATGGTAGTTAAAAAATGCCCTAAAAAAATGGTAGGTCTGCGCTATTGAAATCTCGGAGATGGATCATCCGGAACAAAAAAATCAAACGGTATCAGATTCAGTATGTTAGCGGCTATAGCGCATATCATACGATTTTTGATAAATGCAAAAATAACAAAATGGCGGACATTTTTCGAAAAAAAAAACGTGTTTTTTTAAATGGTTTTCGCCAAAAAAAATAGTAAATACTAAAAATTTTAAAAATCCTTGATATGCGCTATAACTATAGTTGTAAAGAATATGTGGTTAAAATTTCATAAGGATCAGTTCAGTAGTTTCGAAAATTTTATCAACAAGTCGTCGAAAAAAGTTGTTTCGAGAAAAACGCGTTTAAAGTTTGTTTGGGTTACATAAATACATTCATTTAAAGAAAATGTACTTCGAAAGTGTATTTATTCAGTGTAACAACTTTTATATCAATATCTATAATATAAACCAATAAAAAAAAAATCATGAAAATAGCCTTTTTTTAGCGTCCAAAGTGAGAAGACCCCTTAAGTTGCCTCAAGCGACAAACGATTTTTTTTCGCAGTAGGGCAGCCCCTTAGAGGCCACATATACCAAGCTCTTTAAAAAGGGCAAACACGTTTTTTTCACAGTTAAAAATGAACCGTGTCCTCTCTTGCCTACACTCAAAAAAAGATATATTAAGGACAAAGAAGTTTGTCTCCCGGCGAATAAGTTTTCTTATTCGTATGTCGGCCGACTACAATTTTTTTAACAGCTAAGACATTTTTTTTACTTAAGTTTAAGATTTATTAAGATTGACTAAGTAAATCTTGTTTAAGATTTACTAAGAATTTTTCTCAACATCTAATAGGATATATAAGTTAAAAGAAATAGGTGTTTTATATCCGACAAATAGAGTTTTTCTCAACATCTAATAGGATTCTTCATAATCCCCCAGCTGGTTTGTTTTCGATCAATTGTGTCATTTCGTCCGTCATTATTTTCTCACTTTAACGTTTTTTTTCTCACTTTATATTCTTACTTACACTTAAATAATTCCTCACATTCGAGTTTCTCACTTCCGAAACGCAGCACTGACACTTGTGCCAAAAGCATTGGCATGGGAAGAAGCTACGTGGTAAGCGTATGCGTGAGCTACATCTGACGAGCGGCCTGCTGTCGGGCCCGTCGCGTTGAAGGGCAAAGTGCGCATGCGCGCATTAGTATCATAGTCACGAAAAAAGAGATTTTCGTGATTGGAAAGTAGTATTTATTTGATTTGAGGAAAAATTTATTCAAATTTTTTAATTTAAATATGGTTTTTAATTGATTTGAAAAATCGGCACGACAAAAAACATATTTAGTGACGCCGAATACATGCTGTAGTTACAATCACATAAAAACTGTCTCCATACGAGTAAACCTTTATTAATTTCTAATAAATTATGTTCTAATGTGCCAATTTATTACAACACAATAAATATTTTTTCTGAGTGTAATACATCCTCAAAATTTCGATTCTAGGTTTCTGAACTTTTTTCTGAATTTTCACCGCGATTGTTTCAGAGAACCATTCAAACAGAAGATCGATCATAATTATTCTTCATTGATAATATTGGATCTTCCCTTCACACTATTTGAGTACTTTTATCCCGTAAATAGCCTACATGTTTGATCCGTGGCTCAATCGAGAAATTAAATTGAAAATGGTGCTCGCGTGAGGCTTCCAGGGAAAATAATATCGGAAAGAAATAAAAGTTTTTCACGACGAGATGTGAGTTTTTGCATTGAGATCAATGGAAGCTGCGGTATGGGTCGGGGCGGCCAATCACTGTGCCACCGGCGAACCCGTTAGTTCTGGTGGTTTATAGTCGAAGGCGAAAGGTATAGAGGGGGTGAGAGTCAACGTGGCGAACGGGCCAGAGTCGTTAGAGGGCGAAGAGGGCGTCGCCATCATCCCTCTCTCTCTCATTCTCTCTTCCTCTGGCTACTGCTCGGGTCGTCAACCTTTCTGCAGCAGTGCGACGTCGGTTGGCTCGTTATTATTTCCTCCATGCGCTCTGGCGCTTTTCCTCTCTTCCTCTTTCTCTTCCTCGCCGTCTCGTTCTTTCGCAGTTCGGGAATGCGCAGAGTTAACATTTCTTTTTTTCCTCGTCCTTCTCGAGAATATTAGTCAGGACCATGAGCGAGCAGCGAATTTCACGAAAAGCATGAAAGAACGCTGAAATGATTATCTTCAAGCAAAAATGGACTACTCTGTGCTCATTCACTCGTCGATGCAAAGCGTACAATTAGTATTGAATTTCGTGTTTCGCGAAAATAGTATTCGCGAGAGGCGAAAGCACCTGAGCCTAATAAACATTGAGCATTCCATTAAGGGGTCTTCTCACTTTAGACCCTAAAAAAGGCTATTTTCATGAATTTCTTTTATAGGTTTATATTATCGATATCGATATAAAAGTTGTTACACTCAATAAATACACTTTCGAAATACATTTAACATTTTTTTAAATGTATTTATGTAACCCAAACAAACTTTTATCATAACTGCTCATAAACTGCTCGTAAAATGAAAAGTTTTCGATTAATCGGAAATTCCTATTAATAACTATTAAATTTAAAGTAAATCGAGTGAAAATTGTTGAAGTTATTTGTCACGCCAATTGGAAAAAAGCTGTTTCGAGAAGTTTCGAGTAGTCGGCCATTTTGTACATCGAAAAAAAATAATCTAACAGCTTGATATTCATACTGAATAGATGTGTAATTAATTTTATGAGTGAATCACTTTTTCATGCGAAAAAAAATTGTCAAATTCGCACACGATTTTACACCCGTTACTGTGGCCTAAGGCCTAAATTGAAACTAGGACCCAAAGATATGTAGACCCAAACCTACGTCTGGGTGAAATTTACCCACGGTGACCAAGGAGGGTTAAGGGGGTTATCCCATGTGACAGCTATTTTTTTGGATTTTCTTTTTAAAGCCATTAAAACACAATATCTAAAATATATAAAATATATAAAACAATAATAAAAATGCAATATAAAAATATATAAAAATGTTGGTTGACGGTTGCCACGAGTCCGGAGGTTTTGCTCATCTGAAACAAGAAAATCAAATGGCATTTTCAATTTTTCGCGACGTATCATTCGATCAGTCCAATCAAAACGATCCACGCGGCCTAAAAATTTGCAAAAAATATGCGTTAAATAAATCGCATCTCGTCCCCAAGCATCAAACGACTTTAATTCCACAACATGCCAAAATTCTTTCCCAACAATATTTTCCCTCACAAATTTCTTTTTTTTTTGTTCTTCACCTCAATATAATTCACTTACGAACTTTTTGCCCGGCGAGATCATCGTCTCGTTTATTCTAGGCCCGAATTCAAATATTCCCAAGTGTATAATGCGCAAGAGAAGAAATTCTGTCTTTGAGCTTCACGAGATTAAGGCAAGGACGAGAGGGATGGGATGGAAGGAGGTGGTGGTACAGAAGACCCGAGAGACAGAGAGAGAGAGAGAGAGAGAGAAAGCGTCCGGAGGGTCGCGAGGGTTCGTCTCGGTAAGGTCGCGCGTCCGGAGGGCAATTTTCCAAAATATCCAGAGCACAGACTCGTCTCCCCGGTAAGCAATCCACCCCCGCCCCCCGGGTTCTTGGCTGAAAGAGTCGCGTAAGGGCGAAGGGGTGGTCAGGGGCCGGAGGGGGAGTAGAATGACGTAGAGGGTGGTTTGCGGCGTTGAGACTTTACGCCGCGAAAAGGGCGCGACGAAATACGCGAGACGCGTTGCGAAAGGACAAAGACCGCGGTGCGAGAGAGAGAGAGAGAGAGAGAGAGAGAGAAAAGTCGTCGATACGATACGTCGTAGTGCTCTCGCGTCGGGAGGTTGGGGTAGGCTCGTCGGGACAGACCTCAACCCTCATTTCCCACCCTTACGAGACAGAGGCTTACCCTGTGTACAGTCTGAACGAGGGTGAATCGCGAGACCGAGGCATATATACGTATGCTCGGTCGTACGAACCCTTGACAGTCAGAAGGGCGCAATCCCCGGAATTTGGCAAGCCGAGCCCTTCGATTTGCGTCTCCTCGCTTACCAACAGCCGACGTGTAGGTTATTTTATACAAGAGTAGTGTGTATACGTGTACGTATACACACTCACACACACGGACCCGTTATATAGTGAAACACGCAGACGGCTTCAGATGTAGGTAAAAGTATGTACAAGTGTACAGGGTATATATGTGGGTACGCGCACCGACGACCGGGCACTTTCGATCGATGCCAGACAGGCTTGTTCACACAACCAAAATTTATCCGAGCCTCTCGGTCACACTGGCGTAGCCAGGGGGCACGCCGGAAAAAAAATCGAGCCGCAATAATTACACTCAAATAATCGATCGATTTTATTTGTTTTACCCAGGAGCGTGAACAAATAATTGGATGACTTGGATTATTTGCCTTTGCGTCATTTCGTAATTTGTATAAAAAGTGGCTATTTTATTAGGCAAATTAAGGGGCTATACCAGTGTGAACGCTGAAAATATCCAAACGATTTTCCAATAATCGTACTCAATGTCCCAAATTTTTTTTTAACAACCCTGATTTTTGACACAGTAGCCTAACCCCTTCATTGAAATTGATTTTCTTTCGTTCTTGAGGGGCTATACCAGTGGGAACGCTGAAAATTTGGGTGATTTACGCGATTTTTTTCGAAGAAAAATACTCAATTAAATGTTTCGGAAAATTAAGAATATATTTGGCTATATTTGACCTATATCACATAATTTTTTCATGGAAAAATATTGAGATCGACTTATGCGCTGCCTTCAGAGGCGTCGAAAAAAAAGTTCCTCCACTGCTGACATGATTCCGGCCGATTGAGTAGCTGAAACCGAAAAAGGAAAAAATGTCGTTAAACTGGAAGGTATTTTCTGTACAATGACGTAGGATTTTCGAAAAATATCAAAATCTAACAAAATGGCGTAGTTATGAAAAAAGTCGGATTTCTTGCCTATAAAATGGTCGTTTTTTTCTATGCCAAATCGTCAATTTTCATCCAATCAAAAATATCGTACGTCATTGTAGAGTAAATATATTCAAGAGTACTCAGTTCAAATTTCAAGTCAATCGGATAATTGCTCTTTGAGATACAATGTCAGCAAATTTGAAAAAACTCATTTCGAGAAAAACGCGTTTAAAGATTTAACTATCGATTTTTGCAAGATATAAATGATATAAATGATAATGATATTCTTGAAAGTATAAACTGTCGAAGAAGGTAAAAAAAATCGATTTTTTTAAAGCGTCACACTGGTATAGTCCCTTAAAGAAATATTAAAATTTTGGAATTAAGTTAACTGAGGGCGGAAGTAGGCCATCAGTAGAGTAATAGATAATATCATTGTAAATCTAAAACGTCGATTTCAGAATCTACCGTTAGCATGCAGTTGATGCATTTTTTAAATTGGATGAGAAGTACAAAGAGGATTTCATGGACAATTATTGAAAAGTTTTAATAATTGATACGACAGCCTTAGATGATAAAGCGAGGGTCATGAAAAACATACCTTCGTTTAAAAATGATGAAATAAATGCTGAAACTTTAAGAGAGCATATTAAGGTAGAGTTCCTCTGCGAAAATCTCAACCAAATGTTTACATACCATGTTCATGTTTAAAAGATTGATAATTGGTTTAATTAGTAATGAATAAAATTAAAAACTACGCAATATTGACTCGGTACTAGTAGATAATACGATGGATATCATTTATTGCCGTAAAATATATTTTGTATTGTGTTTTTGATCGACCATTGCCAGTAAACTTTTTGCCGCGACTGTCCAGGCTTTGCCCCAATTGTTTTTTTTTCCAGGCTTTGCCAGGCTTTGCACCAAAATTGTGAAGGCTTCTCATGGTTATGTCTTGGAAACTAGATGGTGAATCATTCTCATTTTTTTTCACATTATTCGTGATATCTTACTGTAGCTTATCCACGTTTTTTGTCAATTTTTTTATTTTAGTTTTGACGGTAGAATTAATGATGCTCTGTTTGCCCATCATAACGCATTTGTCACGTGTAAACCAAGCCATCTTTAAGTGTAAATATCTCAGGTTTGGGGTGGTCAAACTTATTCAAATTGCACAGATGTTTGGATAATGTATTAAATAACGTATATGTCAAATTTCAACCATTTCTTAATTCAATTCTTCTGTGGAGGTGCTACCTTAAGAAGAAGTACTGCCTTAACTTTGTAAAGGGTTTCTCAAAATTTCCTGACATTTTTATTTATTAATAAAATGTATTGGGAGTACAAATAAGTCTCCGCCGTTTGACAAAACATGGCTCCACCAGGAGGTTGTGGTTAAAATTGTCACATGTCAAATGTCATATCGTAAGGTTGGACATCTGGCAAGACCATAAGCTTGAAATATTAGCGATTTTTTGTCAGCATCGCATAATTTTTTTCGTGCGAAAATGTCGAGTTTTGGGCCGAATAAGCGTCATTTCCGGGAACTTTTGATTCACTTCTTCAATTTGAAGAAATTCCGCAGCTGAGGCGCATCGTTTGCTTGTAGAAGCATATGGTGAGGCTGCTTTGAGTGAGAGAAGTTGTCGTGAGTGGTTTCAAAAGTTTAAGAACGGTGAGTTTGATGTCGAAGACAAAGAACGTAGCGGAAGGCCGAAAGTGTACGAAGACGCGAAATTGGAAGCATTATTGGAGGGAGATTCGTGCCAAAAGAACTTGCACTTACATTAGGAGCGACTCAACAAGCAATTTCACATAGTTTAAAATCGTTGGGAATGATTCAAAAGCAAGAAAATTGGGTTCCATATGAACTGACGCTGAGAAACGTTGAACGACGATTTCGCACATGTGAAATGCTGCTTGCCAGGCATAGGTCAAAACCTATTTGGAAACACTCAATTGGGAAGTTTTACCCCACCCGCCGTATTCACCAGACATTGCTCCCTCTGACTATCATTTATTTCCATCGATGACGCACGGCCTGTCTGAGCAGCACTTCACATCGTACGAAGTTACCAAAAATTGGGTCGATTTGTGGATAGCCTCAAAAGATGAAGCGTTCTTCCAAAGCGGGATCCATATGCTGCCAGAAACATGGAAAAAAGTAGTGGCTGGTGATGGATAATACTTTGAATAAAACATAAAGTACCGTTCTTTTACAATAAATGCCCAATATTTTATTTTAAAAAAGGCAGAGACCTATTTGTACTCCCAATATTATTTACTTGAGAAGTACGAACTTTTTATTCTAATATAGGGTACAAACATGGTGGTTATGTGTGGAACACAATATACAATAAATGGCAGCCTTGTCCCTGTTTGAAATAGTTCACAAAACGTTTTGACGAAATTTTCAATAACATTTTGGCATAATTTCGGACTAATTTAATTATCGTCCAATTGTTTCCTTGTGCTCCCGCAATGGTCTATGGATCATTGGCATACACTTTTTCTTTCGGAAAACCCGAAAGAAAGAAGTCCAATGGCTGCAAATCCAACGATCTTTTCGAACCCTTCCTAAAAATGTTGTACCATTTTTGTAGTAAATTTTTACAATTTCTATCCGTTGCTCGATCGTTCAATTCTCCACGACTAAACCTCGATACTTCCTGACGCCAGTTGTCAAAGATTAGCATTGTATGTTCGCCAAAAACAAAACGGCGCGCAATGTAGACTGTCAGGTCATTTTGAGACACCCTTCATAAACTTGTCCAATCACCAATCCAATCCCAGTGAGCTCCGCTGGCTGTGAGAGGAGTTTTTCTGCCACGATGAGAATAAAAACGTGGCTTAAAAACACAATGCTTCAGAAACGATCCCCTCATATGTCACTGCTGAACATAGATAATGACATTGTAAAAAAAATTCCAACTATAAACGTGTTGGACCAATTTGCAGAAAAAAAATAGAAAACTAGGCCTCATTTAATTAAGTACCTAATGCATGTAAAGTTTGAAGACTGGTAACTGGATTAAGGGGGTATACCAGTGTGAACGCTGAAAATTTGGGTGATTTTCGGGAATTTTTTGGAAGAAAAGTACTCAATTGAATGTTTCGAAAAATTACGAATATATTTGGCTATATTTGACCTATATTACATAAATTTTTCATAGAAAAATATTGAAATCCACGACTTATGTGCTGCTTTCGGAGGCGCCAAAAAAAAAGTTCCTCCACTGCTGACATGATTCCGGCCGATTGAGTAGCTGAAACCGAAATAGGAAAAAATTTCGTTAAACTGGAAGATATTTTCTGTACAATGACGTAGGATTTTCGAAAAATATTAAAATCTAACAAAATGGCGTAGTTATGGAAAAAGTCTGTGTTCTTGCCTATAAAATGGTCGTTTTTTTTCATGCCAAATCGTTAATTTTCATCCAATCAAAAATATCCTACGTCATTGTAGAGTAAATATATTCAAGAGTACTCAGTTCAAATTCCAAGTCAATTGGATAATTGCTCTTTGAGTTACAATGTCAGCAAATTTCAAAAATCTCATTTCGAGAAAAACGCGTTTAAAGATTTAACTATCGATTTTTGCAAGATAAAATGATATTGGTATAAATTATATAAATGATAATGATATTCTTGAAAGTATAAACTGTCGAAAAAGGCAAAAAAAAATCGATTTTTTGAAAGTGTCACACTGGTATAGCCCCTTAAGGAACATGAGTTCGGTATGACGAAACCTCAATATAACGAAAACTCGATATAACGAACTTCCCTTGAGATTCGTTATATCGAGGTTCGACTGTACTCGTATTTTAGTTCCCTCCCAAACTACACACTCTCTGTCACCACCAATTTTCAAATTCCCGGTTCTTCGTTTGTTTTTTTTCTTCTCTGTTCGATTTTTCCTCTGCCTTTGCCCGCGATGATCGGCCCAGGATATTCTGAAACTCGTTGACGACACTTATGGGAGTCCTGAATTTGCCAATGGGCCTTTTGAAGTGTTCGGCTCTGCAACCACGATACTTGTCATTGGAGAGTCACAAAATGCTGATGCAAGTGGGAATAAATATTCTCAATTCAGATTCTCCTCTGTGTTTGTCGTGCCGGAGAATAATTTCTGAGCAAGCGAACTGGGAAGAAAAGATTCGGGACAAAGTAGCCCGAATAATGTTCGATATAATTTATATTCAATTATTAATATAATATTAATAGTAATATTAATAATAATGTGATATAAAAGTGGAATATGGTGGGGAATGTATTAAGGGGGAAGAACCCTGTACTAAAAAAAAAGAATAATAATAATAATCATTTTAATAGCTAAACAAAATAATGATAATGATAATGGTAATAAAAATGATCATAATAATGATAATAACAATAATAACAAGAATTCGGGTAAAAATGTTTTGAGTAATGTCCAATATGATTTGTATTGAGATATTTTAATTCTAATATTAATATATTAATTAATCAAAAATAAAATGAGGTAGAAGCTCTCTGACGATCTTTTGCTCATTTTTTTTTCTTTTTTTTTCATTTTAAGATTCTTTCGCAATAAGGTTTCGAGGCGATAGTCTTCACGGTGTTTCGGCTGTGTGAGACTGGCTTCGCGAAGAACCCCGGAGAAAGACCTGCGGCCTAGACGACATTGAAATACGCGAGAGTACGTTCGTCTTCGCCTTTTTTTGTTCTTCTTCTGATGTTGGTTCTCGTATATTCCTCGCATTCAGCTTTCGGGCTCTTTTATTCGAGGGCAGGAGATATTTGAAAAATACGAAGTGTCGACAAAAAAAATAATCAATCGACGATACTCTCAATGTAATCTCGAGGCTTGAATGATTTCATCAATTATTCGTGGTCGTTGATTCGATTCTGTATGGAAGATTGTATCAAGGCACGAGATTCGCGAGACTGCGACATATTTCGTGCGCTTGTAGTGATTCGACTGGGAAGTTACGTGTTCCATGATTAAGGGGGTTAGGCCACACTGACGAGCCGAAAATCGGGGTTAATTGAAAAAATTAATTTGGAGGAATAATGGAAAAATCGTTAATTAATTTTAAAAAATTAAAATTAAATTAATATAAAAATAAATAAAAATTAAAAAACATTAATTTGGAGGAATGATGGAAAAATCGTTTGGACATTTATTTGTATGTACTTTAATGAAGTTGTGTATCAAATTTCATTTAAAAGTATTAACAATTAAAGAAGTTATAAACGATCTCGTGAAGGACCTCAACGGTGTACTTGATGTAAGCCACCCGGTTGATCTGAAACAAAGAAAGCGAGTTTTTCTTAAGGGGTCATATACAGTTAGGAGGCCCGAAAAGATTGATTTTTCAAGAATTTTTCCTGAGAAGACCTTTAAATCTATTGACGTAAAAATTTGTGCACATGTTATGGTAACTTTTAACTGTATTTTAACGTTTTTTATTTGTAAAAATAATTATTTTGAAAGCTGCTATAGCTGATCTCTCGACTGCACGATATCTCTGGACTGGATCATCTAAAATGAAAAAAAAACCAAAAATATTTCGTTAATATAATGGATTATCTCGTAATTGATCGAAGGAATAAGCAAAATAATAATTTTTGACAAAATGGCGGCTTGTAAAAAAAATCGATTTTTGACAAAAATATAGGCCTTAAATTGTTTATAAAATGGAAAATATTTATCGGTGAGAAAAAACCTTCGATCAATTACTAAAAAATATGCTTGAAAAGATTGTGTTAAAATTTGACACTGATCGGTTCAGCCGTTTCCGAGAAATATTGTTCACCGACTTTAAAAACACAGTTTTGAGAAAAACGCGTTTAAAGTTTCAAAAGCACTTTCGAACGCACTGACACGTCATTACAAATGTGCGTGTAACTTCGAGAATATTCGCCGGATTGGCAAGAAATTTTCCATGTACTTGAATATATGTACATTACGAAAAAAAAAAAAAACGATTTTTCGAAATTTTTCACTGTATATAAGTTAAATAAACCCCCCTTAAAATAGACAATATTGCTTAGGACTAGACTACCTTTTTTTATCGAGTTTCAATCATTAAAAAAATGGTGACAAAAAAAAATTCGCGAAAAAATGACATTGTTAATAACTAATAAATAAAGAATATTAAGAAGAAAAACGTCGGTCAAGACTAAACTACTATTACACTGAATGAGTATACCGAATTTCTAGTCGACCCGTTCATTAGATGTCGACAAATCGTGCACACCGATTTGAAAAATATAATTTCGAAAAAAAAGGCGTTTAAGGGGTCTTCTCACTTTAGACGCTAAAAAAAGGCTATTTTCATGATTTTTGTATAGGTTTATATTATAGATATTGATATAAAAGTTGTTACACTTAATGACTACACTTTGAAATACATTTAAATAAAAATCTTATGTACTTATGTAACTCCAACAAACTTTAAACGCGTTGTTTTCGAAACAACGTTTTTCGACGGCTTGTTGATAAAATCTCCGAAACTACTGAACCGATCCTTGTGAAATTTTAACCACATATTCTTACAACTATAGCTATAGCGCATATCAAAGATTTTTTTAAATTTTAATATTTACTAATTTTTTTTGCCAAAAACGGTGAAAAAAACACGTTTTTTTGTTTTTTCGAAAAGTGTCCGCTATGTTGTTATTTTTGCGTGTGTAAAAAATTGTATTTTATGCGCTATAGCCATTAATATACTGAATGTAAAACCGTTTGATTTTTTGTTTCGGATTATCTTTTGTTTCGGAAATTTAATGTATTTCGAAAGTGTATTTATTAAGGCCTTAGGCCACAGTAAAGGGTATAAAATCATGTGCGAGTTTAACAATTTTTTTCGTATGAAAAAGTGATTCACTCATTAAATAATTACGCATCTATTTAGTATGAATATCAAGCTGTTTGAAAATATAAATTTTTTTTTTTTCGATGTACAATATGGCCGACTACTAATATTTTCTTTTGTTATCTTTTTTTTAGGCGCTCCGCGGCGTGACATTTAGCATCCGTAATTTTTTACCTAGAACAAAAAACAAAAATTCTCGCCAATCTACATTACAATACCTAGAGAAGTACATACGGAATTTAAATAATATTGTTTTATTCAAAAGTTGTAGGTATTTGAACTTAAGAAATGAATTTTCAGTGAACAATTTCGTTATAACTGCTCATAAACTGCTCATAAAATGAAAAGTTTTCGATTAATCAGAAATTCCGTACGCACTTCTCTGCGAAATGCAATTAGGAACATAACTTTTAAATTAAAGTAAATCGAGTGAAAATTGTTGAAGTTATTTGTCACGCCAATTGAAAAAACGTTGTTTCGAGAAGTTTGAAGCAGTCGGCCATTTTGTACATCGAAAAAAAAAAATATTTTCTAGCAGCTTGATATTCATACTAAATAGATGTGTAATTAATTTTATAAGTGAATCACTTTTGCATACGAAAAAAAATTATTAAATTCGCACATGATTTTATACTCGTTACTGTGGCCTTAAGTGTAACCACTTTCATATCAATATCTATAATATAAACCGTTAAAAAAATTCACGAAAATAGCCTTTTTAGCGTCTAAATTGAGAAGCCCCCTTAAAGTTTTACCAGCAGTTCTATCATTGCAATCATAACCTTCAATCTGCGATTCCTGCATCATATGTTGGACCTTCCTCTTCAATCCTAGTTGCCTCAAGTGACGAGCGAGTGTTCGTCATTTTCACAGTAACCAAACCCCTTAATAGGAGAGCGAATCGTTGTGGACGACTGGTGAGGATTGTCGCTAGGTGTAAGGGACGTATAACGAAAGGGCTGAGAGTTTCAGCCCCTCCCACCGGTGACAAATTTAAATGTACCCCGTACACGCAACGCGGGAGACGACGGTGTATACTTTTCTAAAAATAATATTCTCCTCGTGTGGCTTGTATAACATTTGTGGGCACGCACTGTCGCCGAGAGTCTCTGGGTCATTGGATAAAGCCTGTATAGGCACATTTCACCGTTACATCGATTATCGAATTTCCATATATATCCAGCCGTACCTCAATACGCGACTGAATCCTCATTATTCGTTCGCGCGAACTATCGTTATTTTTTTTGTTAATTTTAATCTCGTCGTTGGTGACTGGGATGTCGTTCCTTGGGCAGTTTCGTGACGATTGATTTTTCGATGTTTCTTTCGAAGCTTTTCGCTTCATCTTTCGTAGCAATCGGTGAAGAAAAATCCAGTTGTGCGTACTGGAGAACAAAAGGGAACGTTTTTTTTTTTAAACTCCCTCTTCTCGCAATAGCAACTTTCTCCGGGCTCGATATCGTCATTGTTATTATCGGGCTACACGCTTTCTCGCCTATCTAACGAGTAATTCGGACTCGTCGTCTCGACTTCGATACGCCCGTATGCGAAGGAAGAATGCTTTGTTCGACGGCGAAGAAAGTGACGGAGGAGTATAGGAAGCTAAGAAACCTCGCGCTCTCTCTCTCCCTTCTCATTCTCCCATTCTCATATGCGCTCAATCTAAATATAGAAATGACCGTCTGCGCGAAACTGCATGGCCATTAGGCCACCTTCACACCAGTCTTTATTCCTTCCTCTCTCGCCCTTTCTCGCTCCCTCTCGATCTTTCACTCGACCTCTCATTTGTGATCCCAAATACAAGCACGATCGGTAGGGATGAAAAAAACAAGATCCAACAAAGATGAACATCTATTTTCACAAATCGTACGATGACATTTTCGACAAAAAAAAGCAAGTCATCGCGCAATGGAAAACGTACGAAAGTTGCGAAAAAAAAGATTCTGCAAGATTGGAAACGAAAATATATTTTTTTTCGGAGGCTTAAAGTTTTTTCGCATATTTAGGCTATGAAAGTCATTGAAATATTTTTGAAAATTTATAACCAAAAGCTGCAAAAAAGAATCGGAAACAGAAATAGCAATAAACAAATGAAAAAATCAAGAAGAATTTTCTTGAAGTTGGAATGCTATATATATATATATATATATATATATATTCGTGTTCCGAAATTTTTTTGGCACATTTTGGCTGCTTAAGTCACTAAAACATTTTTGAGAATTCTTATGGATAATTTATAACCAAGAGCTGCAAAAGAAGAATTTGAAAGAATAATAAAAATAAAGAAATGAAAAAATCACGAAGAATTTTCTTGGAGTTGCAATGCAACGTTGGAATGCAACGAAAATAATTTTTTTTCCAATTCCTACATTCTTTTTCGCACATTTAGGCTGCGAAAGTCACTGGAATATTTTTTAGAATTCTTATTGAAAATTGATGACCAAGGGCTGCAAAAAAGAATTCGAAATAATCACAAAAATAAATAAATAAAGGAATCAGGAAGAACTTTCTTGGCGTTGGAATGCAATGAAAATATGTTTTTTTTTCATTCGTATTCCCAAATTTTTGGCACATTTGGGCTGCGAAAGTCACTGATTTTTTTGTTGGAAATTCTTATTGAAAATTTATAACCACGACCTGCAAAAAAACAATAAAACAAAAGAAATCTTGAATAAAGAATAAATGAAAAATCAGGAAGAATTTTCTTCCTAATTTTTTCAGTATGTATTTTCAGGTCTGAATAATAATAAAACTAAAGAATTGAAGTAACGAATAAACGAAAAAAATCACGAAGAATTTTCTTGGAGTTAGAATCCAACGTTGGAATGCAACGAAAATATTTTTTTTCGTATTCCCAATTCCCAAATTTTTTTGGCACATTTCGGACTCGAAAGTCACTGAAACCTTTTCGGGTATTCTTATTGAAAATTTATAACCAAAAGCGGCAAAACGGAATTTGAAACAATAATAAAAACAAAGAATTGAAATAAAAAAAATCAAAAAGAATTTTCGTAACATTCCAACGATGCAAACTTCAACGCCTAATTTCCCGGTCCATTTCGGGCTTATTCACACATTCAATACAACCATTACCGAATAATCCTGCGGGTGAAAATTAACATTTAGTACGCCGAGTGAATCGTCCCAAATTATTTATCGGATATTAGACGAGACCTCGCGTTATTATTCTCATTCGATGCTAATTCGTCAATTCATAAATATTCGCTGCTATTAATGACGGTGGATATGTAAAACTTTTCGCTCGCACGCGTTCCCCCGACGCGAACTAATTTCGACCATACGTTCGAACAAATTTCTCGCGGTACGTCGTTCGTAATAATAACGTGCTTTGGCTACGAGATTCGTTTTTTTTTTCTGCGAAAGCTTCCGTCCATCCCTAGAGGGAATATAAAAGAGATATATACAGATGGTTAGAATTTGCTCTTCGTGACGTCCGGCGAGGATCTTTTGCGTCACTCGATACAGCCACGCCAGGGATACGTCCACTGCGGCATAATAACGTATATAGAATACGATGGAAAGTACCAGTTTTTGCACATCTCTCACGTACCGCTTCCTACACCTCTTTAAATAACGATAAAAAATATTATAATAACAACGACAATAGTGATAGTATCTATAACATTTTTAAATTCCTAGTATTGTTATAGCAATAATAATAACCATTAATAATGGTTATGATATAATGGACAATAATAATAAAATAAATATATATATAATATAATAAATAAATAAAACAATAGTGATAACCATTAATAATGGTTATGCTATTCTGGACAATAATAGGCTAACAGCAGCAATAATAATAATAATAATAATAATAATAGCAATCATGTCCATATGAATCATGCTGATGATAACAATAATATCGGTATAATTATCAATAATAATAGTAACTAATTAATTAATTAATCATATATAAATAATTAGATAATAATACTATAAAGAGGTTAGGCTACTGTGAAGACCCGAAAATGAGGGTCATTAAAAAAAAAAATTCAAGGAATAGGTACGATGATTAAAATTGTTTGAACAATTATTTGTATGTACATTAATAAAGTTGTGTACCAAATTGCATTAAAAGAATTAATAATTGAAGAAGTTATTAGCTATCTCATGAAGGACCCTTTAACGCGAGGGGCCAATGGTGTACTTAATTTTGGCCCCACGGTTGATATGATAAAACAACATTTTTTGTCTTACAATAGATAATATTGGCTAATACTTGGCCGAGCTTTTGTTTTTTATCGTGTTTCAACGATAAAAAAATAATGTCTGCATTTTTATTTCGATTTTTCGCGGAAAAATGGCGTCATTGTTGTTAATAGTTAATAAAAAAGTTATGGAGAAAAACATCGGTGAAGAATAACCCTTCCTTGACACACTTATATTTGGCCACGGCTTTGACGCACTGGGTCAATTTGACCCGGATAGCAATTCATCCACCTGCCCTTGACAACCCTTCAATCGGTTTTTATTGAAAAAAAATCCGGGATGCACTTTAAACATTTCTTAACATGTCTGCATAATTAAAATTCGCAAAGTATAAAATTGAATTGTTGCAAAGAAAATATTGAAAACTTTCAATTTTAGGAAAGTGAGAATTTAATTTAGCGTTCGTCCGAGTCGAAATGACCCAGTGTGTCAAGGAAGGGTTAAACTACTATTACACTTAATAAGTGTATCAAATTTCAAATTAATCCGTTCATTGGAAATCGATAAATCCTGTACACTGTTTTAAATAACAGAGTTTCGAGAGAAACGCGTTTAAAGTTTTACTAGCAGTTCTATCGTTGTAATTCCAATTTTTCTTTCCTCTTCAACTTGACTTGCCTCAAGCGACGAACGAGTGTCATTTTCATAGTAGCCTAATCCCTTGAGGTAGCTCGGAAGTCAAACTGACAATTTTAACGATTTTAATTTTTTTTCTTTCGAATGTTTAAAATACATAGAAATTAATCTCAAAAAAGTATTTTTATTTTGGTACCCATTAGAATGAAAATATATAATGTTTTTCATGAATACGTACAATCGACATTGGTTATTGAACACTCGGTTGATAATTATCGACTTTACTAGTGAGTTCATGTTCTACGCAGTTGGCAACGGTACATAACCTCACTTTATAAGAATTCAAGCATCACCTCTCAACGACTCGATAAATGTCCAAACATGGCACAATTACGTGTAAGCGGTCGTTTCTTTTTTTATAGAAAATTGATCTGCTTTTGTTCACGCAGATAAATAATAAGAGATTGATTGTGCAGTTTTTAAAGTTTCATCTTCAGGTAAATATACAGAACGAAAACAGAAAGAAATTTTTAAGTTTTCTAAATAAGAATGTTTACAGCCGTTCTTTGTATGTCTATTTGTATACGTAATAATCAATTTAAAAAAATTAAGATCTACAATCAACATATTTTTATTCATTTTTGATCCTTCGTTTTATTATTACTTTTATTCTAATCTTATTGTATTTAGCATGATCTGCAGCGTAGGCATTCGGCGACATTCATATCGCATTCTACATGAATTGCCGTCTAGGAATTTCCCCTAGATTTAGTTTAGAGTTTATTTAGTTAGTTTAGAGAGAGAGACAGATGCCGCATAGCAAAATTTAATAAATTATTGTGAAAAAAATACACGATGGATCAGCTACAATGTTTGCTGGTGAAATCCGTATTAATCGAAGATTCGAATAAGAAGTTTTGTTTGTTGGGTCAAACGACTAAATTTTACGTAAAGTTATCATTTCCGGTAAATTTTTCGGAGGTTACGTTTGAGAGCGTGTATTTTAGGCCAACTTTCAACGTTCATATCTCGGCAATGGTACGGTGGACCGGCTTAAATCTTTTTATCTCAACGTGGTTAATGGCATACTACCGGTTTCTTACAAAAAAATAGAAGGTTAAACGTTGGTCGATTTTTAAATTGTTTCTTCCAAACCACAATAATAATATTATAAATAAGAATGAAATCAATGATAATGCGTTTCAATTCAACCGCATTTCTCCTATAATTTCCATCATTTAATTAAACAGATATTTCCGTGAACTATTCGTCAATACAATGAATATCATCGACACATTCGTTTTTCCGTACATTCATTTTCGTTGCTAGCTCGCAGAATTGGCGTAGAAAAAAGAATTTCCACGAAATAAATAGGCCAAAGAGAGTATATACATTGAAGATTCCGATCGAAAAATGAAACGAAAGGGAAATAAAAAACGAGCAACGAAGGAAAGAATTGGCCCACATGTGGTCTCGAGCGAATCGACGAGGATGTCGTTCCTGGGGTGAGGAGAAACGTCCCCGAGGTCGCCGTCTGTTCCACGCGGGCCCTGCCTCACCAAGGACGTCCCGGGGCCCAGATTCTCGATCCTCGAGTATCCTCGCCCCGAGCGTCCTCGTTCTCGGCCCGCGCGAACCCGTCCATAGCAAATAGCAATTACGTACATACACGTTAATTAAAAAGGTTGGAGCGTTAGCAACAATCCAAGATTAAAAAATAAAAAAATCCATGTTATTTACTAGACTGTACTGAGGCTTTACGAATTTTCTGACATTTTTTCACCACAAAAGTTCAGAGATAAAAAATAGTTTAATGTATGTCATTTTACATGAGGTTAGATGGGCAGGACGTTTACACTACGAGTGATGTAATTTATTTGGCTATTTGGCACCAAGATAAACCATTTCTAACAACGGATAAACGCAAACCTTTGTAAACATTTAGAAGAAAAAGACCCATCTGGCCCATCGTGAACCATATATATTCAATATTGAATCATCAAGGTTTGATGAAAGATTACGAATTTTGGCTGGCGAATGAAAAGCATTGCTGTCAACCTCAATGCCCACGATGTTGCGGTATCTCGGCAACACTTAATATTAATTGATGGTGACAATAAATAATCTCGTGACATGAATATAAGTGGGCATAATTATAAATGACTCGAAATTTATTTCTGAGTTGTATAAAACATTCGCTGACGCAGTTTTTTGTCATAATAATCATCGATAATGTTATACTTTTTCAAGTTGATAGTGACACAAAAGTTTTTCTTATTCGCGTAATAAAAAAAAGGCAAATACTTAATTCTAAGCGTTAATTATATATTTTATGAAAAAATAGCATCTTCAGAATTAATCTATACCTCTCATGCATTTTTTTTAGGCTAATTGAAAATAAATTCATGAACCGTCATTCGACTCAACTGGGCCGCTCCAACCTCCTTAAGGGACTATGGCAGTGTGAACGTTGGAAATTTGGGTGACTCTCGGGAATATTTTCGAAGAAAAGTACTCAATTAAATGTTTCGGAAAATTGAGAATATATTTGGCTATATTTGACTTATATTACATAATTTTCGCATAGAAAAATATTGAGATCCAAGCGACTTATGCGCTGACTTCGAAGGCGCCAAAAAAACCTTCCTCCACTGCTGACATGATTCCGGCCGATTGAGTAGCTGAAACCGAGAAACGAATAAACGTTAAACTGGAAGGTATTTCCTGTACAATGACGTAGGATCTTCGAAAAATATCAAAATCTAACAAAATGGCGTAATTACGAAAAAAAAGTCTGTTTTCTTGCCTATCAAATGGTCGTTTTTTTCAATGCCAAATCGTCAATTTTCATCGAATCAAAAATATCCTACGTCATTGTAGAGTAAATATATTCAAGAGTACTCAGTTCGAATTTCAAGTCAATCGGATAATTGCTCTTTGAGTTACAATGTCAGCAAATTTTTAAAATCTCATTTCGAGAAAAACGCGTTTAAACATTTTTCTATCGATCGAACATTCGGGGAGTATTAGAGATACGGCCTTGAAATTTTTACCGGATATTCTTGAAAGTATAAACTGTCGAAAAAGGCACAAAAAAATCGATTTTTTGAAAGTCACACTGGTATAGCCCCTTAAAACCGGCCGTATGTGCCTACATCAATGGTTTTTGTCAACCTCATGTATCAAGAGAGGCCACAATGGGGGTTTTTCTCGAGTGCGCCGATAAAAGCTCCATCGCGTCATAAATACCCGCCCGACATTTTTTTTTCGGTCGCTATACTTCCATGAGCAAAATAGCTTCGCAAAAATGTTTTCGAGTCCAAAAAATCGTTTCGTCTCGTACGAATTAGCCCATATATGGCTTGTCCTAGCTATTGCTGCCCACTTCTCTCTCCCTCTCTCTCTCTCTCCCCCTCCCTCTTTCTCTCTACGTGTCTCGAAGACTCTCGGGTCTCTCCCCTTATTTAGCTTTTATCACGCGTTTTGTGCTCTCGGGGTCTAGAAGCATCAGCAGGAGAAACAGCCAAAGGCCAAGACGAGAGCGAACGATCGGGCCGGCTGTTCTTGAGTTGCGAACTCGACCGTTCGAGGCACAACGACAGAGAGTGTGTGAAAGAGATAGA